>CM034147.1:991200363-991800363 GCA_019776745.2 Taxus chinensis | reverse complement strand
GCGGGGGCTCTCTGCCGCTTATCCTCCACGGATTTCTCCCGAGGAAGGGCCTGAATTAGGCATACGCACTGCTCACTCGTCCCGGACACCTTTCTATCATCATAGAACCGGGGGCTATTGACCATAGACTGCCACTTCCTGCACACGGCTTTGAGTTTGCTGTGTGCTTTGTAGGACACCCTCAGCAGGCACTCTCGCCATATTTCATCTGGAACATTAGTGATCAATTCCATCGTCAGGAGATGAGTAATGAATACGAGTGCGGAAGAGGGGTTCCACTTCCTATACATATACAGCCAACTGAACTAGAGATAAGTTCAGGGAAAGTTTCCGTGAGTATTGCCGTGGTGGGCCATAACGAGTTGGAAGAGGCCGTCGGTGCGGCGGGAGGTTTTACAGCCGGTGGTCCAGTACCGGTGGAATCTGGGAAAGCCTTCTAGAAGCTTACACTGTACTCAGCAATGTTCGCATTGGCCTTTTCAAATTTCCGCTAATAGCCAAACGCAAGGCGAGCGTTAGCAACGCGACGCCCATTTACTTATCTAAATAAATATGTGCAAATAAGCCGACTTAGCACCCGCATTTGTCGTGAAATTAATTAATAATGGACATTGTTTAACTCCCAAACGGAATCGAGATTCCCGCTGAGGATGTCGCCATACACGTGGCCCCATCCCCACTGCATCGGGATTCGGCTCGACGTCCGCCCGGCCACCGGGCCTCCCAGCTCTGGGATTTTTTGGGGTCTTTTATTGACCCGTCTTTTCCAAAGGATTTGATTTATTTAAAGAGATAGCTACAGCCTAGTAGTTAAAAGATTAAAACTTATCCTATTCACTTAAATTTATAGTTATCAGAAGGATTGCTGTATAAATTAATTTAAAATATATATTTTACTGTTTATTTCGTCCAATAAAATGACGTTCATGAAAATGTTGAGGTGTCATTAAAAAATTAACCATTAAACTATCACTACGTTTTAAGTTTTAATAATGTTTTTAAATGTAAAAATACTTACATTATTTTAAAATAATTATATTTTTAAATTTATGTATTTAATATAACAATTATTTTATAAAATTTTAAATACAAATTATATTAATATATATGTAATTAAACCTATCAATATTATAAAGGGGTCTTTTAAATTTTTTCTATCATCATTATATTAATAATAGTGTTATGTATAATTTGGAGGGTAATATGAAAAATTACTGTCATTAAAAAGTTTTTTAGCAGGTGACTGTGAAATTAAAACTCTCTATAGTGGCATCTCTCTTAATAAGAATTAAATTTGACGATCGTTTAGATGTTTTTCATAATTTTAATCATAAAATACTTATACATATTTGAAATAATTATCACATATAATGTGCAAACTTTAAATATGACCATTATTTTTATATAGATTATATATAAATTACACTAATATATATTAAAAATAATTAAATATAGAAAATAATCTTTTATATATTTTATTCATAGTGTTAAAATAACAGCACCACCTAAAAATTGTTTGACAGATATAAATGACCGCCAAATTTAACCGCGATCTCCTGTTACAAACGTCACATACTCTTTTTTATCTATTTTAATATGGAATTGAATTTTTGTTTCATAACCCAATCGACATTGAAGAGGTAAATACAATCTACGTCATATTTTTTTGGAAAGGCAATCAAACTTCATAAAATATAAGATATGGCAAATTTTTTATTTTTTAATTAGCCATTTTTAAAATCCGTAAACCTCTATTTATTGCTTCGCGGTTAGAAAAGGTCAGGTGACCTCGTAAGAAGAGACAAATTAGAATGACATGACTCATGAGTAATGAAGTAAAGAGTGGACGAATTGAGGCACATATGATCTGGGGAAGGAATCTCATTAGCAATTGCGGGTTTAAATTTGACGGCCACCTATGCCTATTAAACCAATTTTGGGTGACGGTAAATTTCAAAATTTTCTTTCCAAAAATGTAAAATAGTGTTATTTTTATAGTGTTAATAAGAATTATATATATATATATATATATAAAATATATTTGTATAGTTTACCAATAAATCTGTATAAAAAATGACGGTCATACTTTAAATTTGAAAGTTGCATGTGACGAGTTTTTCAAATATTTGTAAGTATTTTACGGCTAAAATCATGAAAAACGTCTAAACGGCTGTCAAATTTAACCCCTGGCAATTGCACATGATGTTATAAAACATGTTATCAAATGAAATTAAGTGAAATGGTTTTTGTTAGCAATCATGTTGGGGTGATACAATGGAGATGTTGATAGGATGCAACGAAAAAATTAAAGTTGGAGTGAAAGTGAAATATTACAGGGGGAAAAGAGGTGTAAAAGATGTGAGGAACAAAGTACGTGAACCTCTTCTTTCTTTTGGTTAGTCACAAATGGACCATGTATTTGTTTTGTGCATCGTTCAAAGGATAAAGGGAGTGCGATGTGTACAATCTTGAGGCAATCTACTCTAAAGGTATCTCTAAAAATAAGCCCATAATGTTCAATACTCTACACATATTCACTGCCCCAAAAACTTACATAAATATTGTTTTGTTCTATAGTACTAACAAAAACACAAAACCGAGGATAACTCTAAGTAGTCTTGAGTGGCAACTTTATGAGGGGAAAACTACGAAGATGCCATCTCAAAAGACAATTTGAGGGCTTCAAACATACATATATATGGATGAAGAAAACTTGCTCGCAGGGAAAACATGATAAATGATGAGTTGTAGCCAAAAGAAATGACAAGGGGCAATAAACAAACCTATACATAGTAAAACGCAAACCGTCCAATGCACGCTGCATGAATTTCTTCATTGTCGGATAGTCAACAAAAATGCTTTTAGAGCGAGAAGTCCTAGATTTAAGAAGAGGAGGAGCCACAAGGAAGGATAACTGAGTATTGTTGATTTAGTACGCACTATCGACACATTGTGCAGTGAACGTATACACTCTTCTTCTTTCTTTTTGATATTAACAACACAACCAAGAGTTAATTTAAAGAAACATTACAAAGAGAATGTAGGGGATATGCACAAGTATTTGAGCCGTTAAACATGAGAAATAACTGTGGAAATAAGTCCATTTGATAATAAAATATTGTATGTGTTAAAAACCAATAATAAAAAAACAATCAAATTGTAAGCTAGTTTACAAAAGTGTCTTGATCTTTACCATCGCTGCATTGTTTTAACTATCTTCCAATAAAAAAGAAAAAAAATCATGTCTAGATTATAATTAACTCCGAAAACCTCATGTCTTTATTTCCCCTTTGACATTTCCATTCTTCTTGACTATTTTTGACCTCACGCACACACTATATTTAAATCAAAATTGATTTGTAACTACACTTTTATGAACTTCGATATTAATAAACCATACAAACGATGGTCCTATACAATATAATATTTTTTGAGTATCAAATATGTCTTAATAGATGCCAACCCAAGAAGCCTTACTTTTTAATGGATTGTAACTTTATGGATTATTGAAATTAAATAATTATGTTTTGACAAGAAAAAGGTTTAGCTCATTATGCTATCATTACGTGGCAATGCACTAAAATCCTTACTAGCCCTGCAACCATTGCATTGTGTGAGACCACATTCCCTGAGGCATTTGAAAACCATATGCAAGAATTTACTAACTACAACACTTTGGAGATGGAACCATACTCTAGTGGAGTGATGGATTCAAAGCTATAATGTTAGACTAATAGTCCAGTTGCAACTCGTAACTCCTCTCACCTTAAACAAGGTGAGTTTTTTGTAACTAGCACATGCATTGTTGACACTATTTCATCAAATGCAACCAACATGTGTCCAATCTAAGCAATTCAACATCACACCATGTGCCAAAACACGAGATTTGAAACATGTTGCAGACATCCACCAAAAGGAGACACAATTATCTCACCACATGTGCAACTAAGAGTGGCACAAGAAATGTTGACATGCATTAAAAATGGTTGTCATATAGTTGATGCTACACGGCCAGGTAGCCCATGCCTATTATAAAAAACTTTTTTCAGCGTAATTACGTCCACAAGACCGAATGGTTTTTGGGAGCATTGATTATTCCAAATTTTCTAATTGCTTAAATATTTACAGGACCAACGAATCTTAAAATTTGTTAGTTTTTTTTTATATGTAAGGCAATTTCCCTATGCAAGGGTTAGGTGCAATGATTAATTAGGGGTAGAAGGTTTAATTTGACGATAAATTTTAGAAAATTTTAAAAATAAAATATTTACCTTAGACCGTGGAGTGCCCAATTGTTTCTGTTGATGGTGAGAGGTAGGGGATGTACTTTACAGTGATCACAAGAATTGTTATGGCCACATGTCATGGTGGGATTATTTCAACAACTTATGACTGTATTTTTTTATTATAATTGGTGATTTTAGATTATAATGCATGAGATTTTTTTTATTATTATTGATAAATAGTTTTGAAGGGACTATACCTTGTTACAATAAGGGCTCAACAACGAAATAGAGCTATAGAGGGACAACAAAAGAGGATCAAAATCCAGATAAAGCATTATGCCCAGCAGTAACCAAAAGATAGTTACTAGTAGAAAGTGAAACAGAACAAAAATTGCAACAAGACAACAAAACAACAGTAGAAAAACAATGAAAAGACCAAAGTATAGTAGTGTCTATAATGAAGCCCTCTAGCTTGAGGGAGATTATTTCTTAGAAGATCTGTCGATCTTGGATTTGATTGTTTGTAGCGAAGTGAACAATGCCAAAGTCGTGATGTGCATGGGATCACTTGCATGCAATTTTGATATGGTTGGACTTCTCTCCTTGTTAGTCCCCCAGATAGTTTTAGGGACCACACTAAGCATGGAAATGCTGCGAACATGATGTTCCAAAAAGTCACTAATGGCATTGAAGATAGCCATGTTATGATCGTGCCTATCTTTGACTCTCCCCAATCTGTTGTCCAAAGAGTTTAGTTTCTTGTAGATGTCTACAATTTGATCATTCCCATTATCAGTTTCATCATCAGCCTTTCTTTTGCCCTTATGTTTGGCAATGTGTTGCAGGTCCTTCTTTATCTTCATCATCTCATTTTCCAAAGAATCCAACCTATGAGAAATATTATTCCCCTCTTGTTGCAAGGCTGTATCCTAGCCAACATTACTAATATACAACAAATTATGCGCAACTTCCAATGCTTTAGTGCTTCTAAGAACCCGGGCAGAGTGAGGGATGCCAATTTTGGGAAGTTTTGGGTTCTTAGTCTTGGGTTTGGAAGAGGTGTTCAATATGGAAGTGGGAGCAGCGATGGTAGGGATGTGTGGATCGTTGGGAGAGGGTGGGAAGCCAGGGAACTTAGATACACAGAGCTTATGAAGTAGAAAAATAAGGCCTTGGTGAAGAGGAATGGCACGAGAGTGCTTTTAGAATTCTAAAATGGAGCGTTGAATGGAATTTAGCAAGTAATGTGGTAAGCAGACCGCAAATTGTCTTCTAAAGTGGTTAAGAAAGGCCAGGTGCTTGACAGGGATTGTTTTGCAGCGTCCTTATAAAGAAATGTACCTAACAATAATTTTTGTAACCTTAAATAGTTTTGAAGGGACTATACCTTGTTACAATAAGGGCTCAACAGCCAAATAGAGCTATAGAGGGACAACAAAAGAGGATCAAAATCCAGATAAAGCATTATGCCCAACAGTAACCAAAAGATAGTTACTAATAGAAAGTGAAACAGAACAAAAACTGCAACAAGACAACAAAACAACAGTAGAAAAACAACGAAAAGACCAAAGTATAGTAGCGTCTAGAACGAAGCCCTCCAACCTGCGGGAGATTATTTCTTAGAAGATCTGTCGATCTTGGATTTGATTGTTTGTAGCGAAGTGAACAATGCCAAAGTCGTGATGTGCATGGGATCACTTGCATGCAATTTTGATATGGTTGGACTTCTCTCCTTGTTAGTCCCCCAGATAGTTTTAGGGACCACACTAAGCATGGAAATGCTGCGAACATGATGTTCCAAAAAGTCACTAATGGCATTGAAGATAGCCATGTTATGATCGTGCCTATCTTTGACTCTCCCCAATCTGTTGTCCAAAGAGTTTAGTTTCTTGTAGATGTCTACAATTTGATCATTCCCATTATCAGTTTCATCATCAGCCTTTCTTTTGCCCTTATGTTTGGCAATGTGTTGCAGGTCCTTCTTTATCTTCATCATCTCATTTTCCAAAGAATCCAACCTATGAGGAATATTATTCCCCTCCTGTTGTAAGGCCGTATCCTAGCCAACATTACTAATATACAACAAATTATGCGCAACTTCCAGCACTTTAGTGCTTCTAAGAACCCAGGTAGAGTGAGGGATGCCAATTTTGGGAAGTTTTGGGTTCTTAGTCTTGGGTTTAGAAGAGGTGTTCAATATGGAAGTGGGAGCAGTGATGGTAGGGATGTGCGGATCGTTGGGAGAGGGTGGGAAGCCGGGTAACTTAGAGACATAGAGCTTATGAAGCAAAAAAATAAGGCCTTGGTGAAGAGGAATGGCACGAGAGTGCTTCTAGAATTCTAAAATGGAGCGTTGAATGGAATTTAACAAGTAATGCGGTAAGTAGACACAAATTATCTTCTAAAGTGGTTAAGAAAGGCCATGTACTTGACAGGGACTGTTTTGTAGCGTCCTTCTAAAGAAATGTACCTAATCATCATTTTGTAACCTCATCAAAAGGCTATATTCAATCGTACCAATTCCTAAATATTCATAAAAACATTTGCTAAAAAATCTAACAAGAACATGAAATTATAGACATGTAATATTCTTCTATAATTTATCGGTAGTTTTTGCTTGAAAATATAAAATTTTCCCCTCTATGGGACAAATACCTTAGGCTTTTTATATGTTATGGTATGTTGTCAAACAATTTAGATGTTTTTCTATGATTTTACATTTTTCATACATATTTACAAAGGTGTTTGCAATGACATTTGACAAAAGCAAGCTTTTGCTTATGTTTTAATGGTCTCCATATCTTATTCCAAAGCTCCCATTTTTACATAAGTTGGGAGGGCATCAGAAAAAGTTGCAAAATTCAACTTTACACCTACCACATTCATTTCCCTATAATTCTCCAAGGATTTATAAAAAAATATGCTTTGTGCATATAAAATAGTCCTAGCGTTCCATTACACCTTTTTTATTTTTTCTATTTTGTTTTAATTGGAGATGACTGTGATTGTAGTTATGTGGGTACAACCCATGTGGCAAATGTTTCCAGCACTTGTGCAAAGAGGGGTTTTGGGTACCTTTCTGGGTATGAACCAATGACCTCACTATGAATAGTGAGGGTACAAATTGATTGAGCCATGATGAACACCTGACAAAAAATTTATTTAAGGCACTTGGTCGAATAAATTTGTGTGTTTTTTGTATGCTTCCACATTTTTACGAACATCTCTATCGTATTAGTCACCAATAAAATACTTAATAAATTTTTTCTTCAATAATGTTTTGATGCAATTCCATACCCTATTCCATATTTCCCATTCTATCACATATTGGGAGGACATTGACAAAGGTTATTGGTTGTTGGAAGCATAGTGTCTGAGATGGGGGTGAATTAGTCATAATTTTTTTTTAACTTCATTTACCAAACCATAAATTAGATTATTCATTCATCACACATAACTATGAGAGCATATTAAGATGTGCAACATTTAACCATAAGAGTATGCAATAAGATACACAACACATGAACACCATATATAAGTGGGAAACTCTCATGGGGAAGAAAACCCATTGAAACTCTACTTATATTACAAAAATAAAAGAAATTTAGCGTAGAACCAACTACATAAGGAGAACCAACCCCTGATTTAGTGAGGCACCAACCCCACAAGGAGCACCAAACCCTATTTTAGTAGAGCACCAACCCTACAAGGAGCACCAACCCCTAATTTAGTGAAGCACCCACTCCACAAGGAGGCTATAATCCCCTAAAGATGACCAAGCACCAACTCAGCCACCTAAAGATGTATGATCTCGAATTTTTCTGCTTCCACAGCTGATATAGATCACAATTTCAACTCACAAACCCTAGCTCATACACTAGGTCTTCAACCTTGCATATTCTTGCTCTTTCTTCACTTCTCAAAGCTGTAATCACATGCTCTCATGCTATAAATATTCCTAAACTTGTCATGCTCTTTATATGCCTTCAATACATGCTTTCATACCTGTAAACAACACCTCTCTAGGTCACACTACTCCCCCATGCATGAATAACTTACCAAATGAGCCAAAACATCACTTTTATATGATTTTCTTTCATCCAACCCAAAGGAGGTCATTCATACACCTATGGTTCAACCCATGCATCATTAAAAACATCCCATAACTTTTCCACAATAGCTAAAAGTGGCCCAAGTAGGTCGGCCTAGCAAAAACCCTTCATTTCATGATCCAAAAATCACTAAAACACATGCTTTGGGATGCCAAAATTCTCCTCATTCTGAAACCATGCTTATTCAAGCTCCCATATTCATCAAACATAAGTAATACATCATTTAAACACTAACCATGGTCACAATTTTTGTTAACTAATAAGATTATTTCATTTAATGGTCCCAATATCCTTTACAATTCTCAAAACAATTGTTTCCTGCACCCTTCAACACCCTGGAAACTTCATAATGCCACCAAATGAATTATACTAAACAAAATCATGCCATGTGACCACTAAAATGAAATGTAAATACCTGTAGAACACATAAAAACATGTTATAGCTCATGAAACAATCACATGTTCAAACCACATCCACTTTTGACTTTACCAAAACAAGCTACCCAAAAACAAGTTTTCCAAACTAGGCTGATAACCACTCTTTATGTCACTTCCAAAACCTAAAAATAGATTCAATGGATGCAAAATTCATGAATCTTCACTTTCCAGGTGGTATGTTTCAAACAACTCAATCTCTCAACAAGTACAGTTTTGTCCTGGAACTTCTAAAATTCTTCTTGTCAAAATAATGAACTGGAAAAACTATCAAATGACATCATCATGAGGAAACCCACAAATAAATGTAAATATATTTTAATCATCTTTCCAATGAAACTTTAATCACCTCCTAACTCAACATGTAGCTCCTGTTATGCCCATTTTACTGAAAACTGATTTTTATGGCCTCAAAACTGCCCTTTGACTAGTCAACCTGAATGGAGCTCAACTTGTAATTTTTCATCACAAAAAATGATTTAAAACATTAATAGACATCAATAAAAACTCACATGCGTTCCAAAATGTCAATTTAGTCCATACCTCATTTTTCAACTTTCTCCTCAAACTGGAATTATTCAGAAACTGTCATTTTTAGGTGCGACCCACATATGACCAAAAGCTCTATCATAAATTTATGGAATATGGAAGAGTATTGTACAACATAAAATCATCAATTTTGAGGAACGAATCAAAACTAGGTTGATATACTCACTTTTTTGGAAACTACTCCTAGCTAGGGTTTTAGAGCACTTTACCTTCGTAACGATTGTTCATAAAAATGTGACAATCAAACCAACTCATTATTTTTGTGAAATATTCATAACTTACCATAGAATCTATGCCTGATATCTCATGTTCCCATGTAAAATATAAAATTCACAACGAGCATCAGAAGGTCAACTTTTGCTACAAAAACACACAACAACTTACCCGATTTCACCAAAACTTGCATAACTTCAAAAAAATTCGTCAAAATCACCTAAAATTTGGCATGAAGCACCATGAAAAAATTTATCTAGCTTTCCATTTTCATCATCTATCTCAGATATATCTCAAACTCTCCAACCACAATGACTTACCTGTGTTTAGTTGTCTGTTTCTCATCTGTAGCTTCCCAAGGACCTCATATAAGTACCAAAAATTTGAATTATGATCTGAAACTCACCGTACACCTCAAGTACATTGTCAAAAAACTATTCCCAAGCTATATTATGGCTTATTTGGTCCAAATCCCATGCCTCTACATCATTCTACATGCTCTAGGACTAGAAACAAGCATGGAGTGACTTGATGCAACCATGCCAACCCATGAACTGACCATGATGAAATCATTCATAAACATATAAACTTGAAATATACCTCATGGACTATTAATGAAATCATGAAATACTCCAACTAACTCAGGAATGCTCATACCATGATTTTGTCTAGGAAACCAAGCACCAGGACCTCCTAAAACAATCCAAATCTTGACACTACCAATCGACCTTCATATTTGACATCTGATAGGGACTCATACCATACCATGACACCCTTTTCCATCAATGGGGTTTGAAAGAAATGAAAACAAAAGTCCATTATGGCCAACATTGGTTTCTACTCTCCCTTTGTCAATTGCATTTTCTTAAAATTTTCAAAGTCATTTCCAATTAGACAAATTTTGTGTATATGCATCGATGATTACAATCTATGAAACCGCACTCTGGTGAATCATTTTGTTAAAAAAATCACTTTCCTTGTGTATGCTTCCACATTTTACATTTACATGTCTATCAGGGCATTCATTACAATGATGTTATGTTGAAATCCATGTTCAATGATTTTTTCAATGAATCTACAAACCATGTGTTATAGAAGCCAAGTTGGCACATACATGGAGAATAGTGAAAAAGGTGAAATGACACTTGTTCATTGATTTTGGTGAAACAATGTCAATGCTTCTTGAGGAAATCAATGCATCATTTAACCTCTGAATATTAGAAAAAATGAATTAGCTACCTTACATTATGTGTCATGTATATACAATTTTGAATATCCTATAACATAGCGAGTGACACCAGTTTCCAAATTCATTTTTGATGTATTTCCAAACAAACTATATAAATAATTCATTAAATTGTGGCCAAAGACCCTAGAAAGATGAAAGGATAATATTGGGTAAATGTTAATGAGACTTGTGGAGGACAAGAAGGGAATATTGATAGTTTTCGTGCTAAGGTGCTCTCTATTGAGGTGGAAGAACTATGTAGTGAGGTTCTCATATGAGCTAGCTATCTAGAAAATGTTAGTGCAAAGGAGCCACATGAATAAGAAGAGGTGTCTATAGATCTTGAGGAACAACCTTGTTGGATTGTGTAATATATTTACGCTAACACACAATTTTATTTTTTAGAGGGAAGTGTTTATGATTCATTTGATGAGAGTGGGATCCAAGAGGCTTCAAAATGTCAGTCAATGTTTGTAATTGTGAAAGTGAAGGATTACACACTTTGGTGTGAGAACTATAATGGAAGAAGTATTCCATATGGGGTTGTGCATATAAGAAACACTTCGCCAAGTATGACTGTGTCGGAGGGAGGAAAAATAAAAGTAGTTACAAGTACCATAAAAGTAACACAATTAGCGGAAACAAAGGATTCCCCTCTCTTGGCCACATCAAAAGTTGGAAAAAATTCAAGATGAAATACACTAAGATTAGTATTATTGTGCAATAAAAACTTCAGGAAGTTCCGCACCAACATCTATACCATAATTTGACAAAATTGTCAAAGTACCATGGGATGAAAGACATTACAAAGAATTTGCACAAGTGAAGAAATATTTTGGTGTGTGAAGTGCGTTATATCAATAAAAATAAAGTCAAGTCTATTTTGAATTAATCTAATTGATTAAGCACATACATAGTGCTTTAATTTTGATCCCAATCAATTGAGGGTAGTTTTTGATGCATTAAAGATTGTTCTCTTGAAAGAATTTTATATTCTTGAGTTTGATTAACAGAGTATCTTCACATTATAAGAGATAAAACAAGAAGTAATCGAGAGCACATGTGTATAAGATGCACTTTTTAATACAATGTTTTCTAAGAACTCTTTTGATATCCACCCACTACAACACACACAATAGCTTCTAAGGTGTATATTGGCCTTATTCATGAGGCAATTGGTATTGGATACCTTTCCAAAGCCACTTAAATTAGATTATGTGTTGCATATGGAATTAGTTGGGAGTTTCTATATAGAGTTAACATCATGGACACAAATAAAGGGATAATAACACCTATGATTTCAAAAAGTAAGATCACTACAACAAGCCATGAATGCACATAGGATAAGTAACCCTAAGTAATAAAATACACTCAATGATAAAGGGGATGTTAGGGATAAGCATAAATATATATGTGCGAATCAATCCCACATAATCACAATAATAATAACTATGAACAAAAAATACAGAAACAAAATACAAAACAAGAAGACAAGATTTAACGTGGTTCACCCAATGTGGGATACATCCACCAAGAAACACTTGCTCATATTTTATTACAAGCCAACAAGAGTGTAATCCACTCTTAGATCAATATTTTCACAATTACAAAACAAAAATCTTGTTTGGAGCTATGCTAAAAAAACTCTCTCAAATTCATACTTGAATTCACACACCCATCTATATCACTCCCTACCGTATGCCCAACTATTTATAAGCATAATAATTGGTAGCAATTTTACAATACCATGGGTACTAATACCATGGGCTAAAAAACTGACCCATAAATCTATGGGTTAAATACCAACCATATAATTAATACATGAAAAGACCACATTTTAAGGTTACTCCAAAAATAAAATTTCTTGGGGCATGTCACCCTCGAACCCTTGCTCAAGGCCCGACCTGACCAAACCCCAAACCTCAGCTAGGATACATGAAGAGTGTACAATACTTTTATTATACAATTTATAACACATCTAGCATGAAAATATGCTTTACAAAACTAACAATCTCCCAGTTGGAGACTAGTTTTCACATAGCAAGCTTCTCAACCCTTCACTATCATGCGTGAAGGCCAACCAAAGATGAGATTAAATTCATTTTCTCCATTGTGAACACCTTGGTCATCATGTATGTGGGATTCTGACTGGTATGAATATTTACTAGCTTCGACTTCTCTTCATCCAAAGTTGTCCTGATGAAATGGTACCTTAAGTGTATATGCTTTGTCTTAAAGTGGAACATAGAGTTCTTTGCTAGGTGTATAACACTCTGACTATCACTATGAAGCTTTCCTTCCTCTTGCTTATGCCCCAAATCCTCAAGAAACTCTTGTAGCCAAATCATCTATTTTCGCGCCTCTTTGGTAGCAACATACTTAGCCTTTGTGGTTGAAAAAGCCACAAGATTTTGTAGTTTTGAAATATAGCTCACTTCTATGTCACCTATAATAAATACATAACCTATTGTGATCCTCCTCCTGTTTAAATCTCCAGCCATGTATGAATCTACATAACCACGGAAAGTGGTATCTGATCAATTGTAGAAAACACCTATCCCCATGGTCCCTTTTAAATATTAAAGGATCCAATTTACTGCTTTCCAATACTATCTACCTAGATCACTCATACCTACTCAATGCTCTGATTGCATGAGCAATGTCAGGCCTAATACACACCATGACATACATCAAGCTACCAACTATTGATGAGTAAGGTACCCTGGACATCTAGATTATCCCTTCCTCTGTCCTGGGACATTGCTCCTTTGATAACTTGAAATGGCTTGTCAAATGATCCATAGGGATCTAGGAAAACACCAGTTCATCATAACAACCAGAATCAGAAGGGAAAAGAAGAAAATTAGGATAAATCTATTAAGTTATAGAACCACCGCTTTCTATAAAGTGACAATTGTGTAACCACCCCTCTATAGACATCGACAATTTCCTAACCACCGATTTGCATTCACCAGCGGTCCTGCCACTATATAAAATAAAAAATACATCCACAAATAGTCACAGATTTGAAGCGTCTAGACTATGTCTCTTCCTTGTTTGTCGTTTTCTATTCTCTAGTGCACATGAAGACATTTGAAGCAAGTTATAAAAGTAAGTGGAGTATGTTGAATTCATCATTCATTGATGGGAAAAGTGAGCAAGAATACTTTGGTGCTGGAATTGATTTATAGAAGCAAGGTGTATGATAAGAGAAAACAAGTAGAGAGGGTGAAAGTAACATTGTTGTCTTCCTTCAGCTTCTTGTAATCTGTATTCTTTTAAATTGGCCAATATATTACTGGGAAAGAAAGATAAATTTCCCTTCTCGATTGGTTTTCCCTCAATCTGGGGCTTTCCAGGATAAAAATATTGTGTTGTGAGTTAGATTGTTCATTTTGTATTTTTCCGAAAAGTAGTTCTAAGCACTAGAATTCATTCACTAACTTTCAGAACTGTCATTTTTAAGTAAATTGGAAGTAGCAACAACATTTGTGTAGTCTTTATTTTCCACACAAGTGCTAAATGTGTTGACACCTCATTCAGCAGTATTGAATGCTCACTTGAAGCGCGCACAACTACTACGTCCCTCCTTTGTATTTGTTTGTCAAGATGTTAGCATGCATAATCATAGTGATATATAACCATGTAATCATTCAATTATACTAAACCATTACATACATTCACTTGGAAACAAATGTAATAAGGAAGCACGACATGTCAAACAATTACTAATATCAGTTGTACCATAAAATCTCCATAACATATCAACAACCATTAACCATCCACCATAATCCATTATAATATAATATTACATTACATAAGATGAATACATCCTCATACCAAGGTGATGGTATGTTTATGATGACAAGTTGAAATAGGTGTTTAGGTAGCTCAAGCATGTTTCCGTTCAATGGAGTGGGTGAAGTTCAAAATACATGTAATTGTGTGAGTGTAATTGCAAATATGTATAATAAAGGGTGAATTTCGTCTAAATAAAGCTATATGAGCTATGTAGAAGGATAATATTGGTTGGTAAACATGTGTCATGGGTTGTTTTAGCTTGATTCTAAGTTAGGAATCTTGTTGATTCAATAATAGTGTTTGTTGCACTATTCTAGGGTGTTAGTCCTAGTCTTAGGGTAGGAAGAAAAACAAATTAAAAAAGAGATTCAGGTGTGGAGAAGGAAATATAGGTGAAAAATGATGTACCAATTTGGTATTATCAATAATAATGGAGTAATGATTGAATTTTGCAGGGTTTGACATTTGGCTTCACATGTTTTTGTAATTTATATGAGGATGAATGTTTGATCTCAGTTCCAGACCGAGAGAATGAGTTTAATAGTAGATAAAGGAGAGGATTTTAGAAATATGTGAGTGATGGAAAAGAAAGTTAGAGACCTAAGGAGTCATATTGAATTTTTGTAGTTCATGAAACTAGTCATAGTTACCCGTAGATTGAAATTTTGCCTCTCGGGCCCAAAATAGGGCAAGATCTATCTCAAATTATAGCCATTAAAAGTTGAAGAAATTTGTGGAGCATCACTATCCAGATGGGAACTAGATGTTTTCCAATTTTTATGTTCTAACTCGCAAGCATGTATGACATATTCCCTTAATTACAGGTAGATTGTATAAAGAGGTTGATATTAAGGGTTTTTGGTTGCATAGAGGTATAAATCTTGGAATCAAGTTATGAAACTTGGTATGCATCATGTTGTCAACATCTTAGAGGTGAATCGAACAAGTTTTAGGTGAGATCTAATAGATAAGTTCCTACTATCATAACTGTAGGCTAAAATAGGCCTAATTTGTTAGGAGAAGTAGTCTAGAGGTACCAAACCATATAAAGGAACATGTATTGAGACTTTAGCACAAGCAATGACTCCATAAAGGGTCTTAAATCCATCTAGAGTATGTGACATTGTTATAGAGGAAATTGAATTTTGACAGGGGTTGTATGTAGGGAGACCTAGAAGGTCTCAAGGGGCTAATTTGAGAAGTATTCAAGCATGCAATGGTTTGACTGAACCAAAGGTATAGAAACCCTATAACATGTTAGAAGAAGTGATAAGAAGGTGTAGGAGTGCTTCAAACCCCTGGCTACATCATTTGAGTACTTTGATCTATGACGTCATATAAGCTATAGTTGGGAGAACAAGAGCCAAGTACCCATGAAAAAGGTTATGGAATTATGGTTGCAGGAGTTTGGAGATAGGAAGGAAGTCTTAACACTTTGGTCTAGGTTGCAGAGATCCTAAGGGGGTGAGAGAGGTCTAAGAATCTAAATATAATTTTGGAGCAGGTTGGTCATAATATCCTTCAATAAACTAGAGATAAAGGCATTGGATGTAAGAGTTGAACTAGAGGATAAAATGAAGGAAACTAATTGCAAGAGAGTTGAAGGAAAATAAAGGGCCATAGAACCAACTTCAAGAGTTATAGGTAATTGTTTCATGCTTTCATTTCTCATAACTGCTTATGACTGTAAGATTGCATAAATAGAAATGGGAGAACATTGTTTTGAGCATACACACCATGATTAACAAGTGTATAAGTTAAATAATCTACAAAGTAAGGGATATGAGATAGAAGTACAGAGTGTAGATATCTTAAGGAGCAACAATAGAGGTACTATTGGCAAGTAGAAGTAAAATTACCAAGACCAAGAATAATAAGTAGTTTACTAGATCCTCTATACCATTTTGGTATCAGAGCTGAGACTCTGAGTGATAGTTTGATTTAAAGGTTATAAAGGAAAATAAGATAATGATGGCACAATTGCATTCAAGAATGCATGGAAGACGAGAAAACTTGCTTAGTGAAATAATGAGACAACTTAAATAGATGAAGACACAAATGGAGGATAAGATGGATGCACTGGAGCATCTTGTCAAAGAAAGGATGCCAAGTACAGAGTGCAAAAACAAAGTGGACTCTAAAAGCTGTTTAGAGGAAGGATCCAATCTTATGGATCAAAGAAAAAAGGTATGTGTATATTTGATAATGAGAATGCAAGTTGTAATGATGTAAATTGTTTTAAGAAGACTGACAAAAGGTATATAGCGAGGGTAAATCAGTTATTATGAAGAAATGAAGGAATGAAGGGTGAATATCTCTTGATGAAGAAATTATTTGGTAAACCAAGAGATCAGAAGGTAGATTTGAGTGGTCAAACCACATATGTGAGTCAAAAAAAGAATTTATTTAGAACCAGATGCAAGTCTGGAGGAAAGTGTGTGATGTCATTATTGATGGAGGAAGCACTAAAAATGTAGTGTTAGAATACATGGTGAAGAACCTAGGATTGAAAAGATGCCCACATCCAAGGCCTTATCATATCTCATGGGTACAACAGAATCATCGGATGCTGGTAAGTGAACAAAGTATAGTTGACTTTCAAATTGGGTCATATAAAGATACAATGTTATGTGATGTTCTATTTATAGATGTTTGTCATTTTCTCTTAGGTAGACCTTGAAAATTTGAGAGGCAAGCCAAGCATGATGGAAAAACTAATGTCTATATTTTTTTCAAGGATAGAGTTGAGCATAGTCTCATACCATTGAAGGGTGAAAGAGATGAAAAAGGAGGGAGTGTGATGTTAATGACTATGAATAAATACCTGCATAAGACAATGGAGTAGGTTAAGGGGGGAAAAATGAAGGTGTCTCCTTGTGAAGACTTAGTGAATGCATATGCTGATTTGTGGATGAGAGATAGAATGCCTTCAAGAAGAGTGAAGGAAAATGTATAACTGTGCACTAATGCAATTGTAAGAAGTAAGGTGAGTAAGGAAAAACCAAGAAGGGTGTTTGGGGACCAAAGCATTGGTCACATGAAGAAAATAACAATAAGGAGAGGCTGTGAAGAATTCAAGGAAGGAGTGGACAAGGAATACCACCCTGGAGAAAATCTAACTTGTTTGAATGAATGCATGACAATTAAGGAAGTTCAGCAAGGAAGAATTCTTGTTGAAAGTTTACAAATCACCCCAAATGAAATAAATTGTTGCAAGAAGAAGGAAGTCATGAATGGAGGTCCAAGAACGTATAGCTTTTATATCTAACTCTATGTTGACATGTGTGCATGCAGGTGTAAAATAAAAAATGTGAAGCATTGAAGAGAATGGAAGAAAAATAAGTGAAGTGTGTCAAGAAAACAACAAAGATCTACCTTTGAAGACATATAAAGATACGGGAACACTCCCACATGAGTTCAAACAATTAGGAAAAGAAGAAAAGAACAATGTAAGCAACATGTGGCAAGGGAAAAGCAAGGAAAAGGAGAAAGCAATGACCCTGTGAAAGTGGCCAAACAAAATGGTCCTAATGAAGGAAGAAAATAAGAAACAATCAAAATTAGAATCAGGTCAAGAAGGATGGAAGATGGATATGAAGCCTTATTTTGAAACAAGGAAACATGAAGGAAAATTAAAGCATGCAAGTGAGCAAGAAAGAAGAGGAAACATAAGAGCCATCAATAAGCAAGGTAATGACTCTTTATGTTTTAAGAAAATATAAAAATTTCCATGGAATAAATAAGAGGAAAAATAATTAAGTGATTTGAGAAAGAGGGGAATGATGTGTATATCTAAGGATCTAAGTAATGGTATGAATTGTTATAGGAATGTGATTAATTTCCTTGAGGGATTAGTAGGATGGTCAATAAATAATGTCTTGAAAATACTAGTAATTCCTCAAGTTTGGGTGAAGATAAAAATAATGGTGGAAGTTATAGAATGATTACATTCAAACAAACAAAAAGTGGAGCTTTTCCTTGAAGTAATAAATCAAGATATCAATTTTAGTGTATATGAGTATCTAACTAGAGGAAAAAGACCAATCATGGATCATAGGTGGAAATGTTCAGCTATACTAGCCCCTGATCATGGAGATCTTTGTAAAGGAAGTATTAACAAAAGAAAGGAAGGAATGCATAGTGGTGAACTAATGACAAGGATGGAGAAGTTTCAAAACAAATAACTACTAAGAAATGACAAAGTTAGAACATAATCCTATGTTTATAAACGGTGAGAGCTTGTTAGGAAGTGACATCAATACAATGCAAGAGAGTAGGTATGAAGGAAATTAAACAGTCTAAGAAAGTGAATATGAGGCAAAGAGGAAAATGAAAAGGGCAAAAACATGAAGATAAAGCCATGATACAATCAATAAGACAAAGGGAACTGAGCAAAGGAGGAATGTCTCAGTTAGAATATCAGGAAAAAGAAAACTATTGGTATGAGGATCCAGTTGATGAGGTTATCCATGAAGAAAACCAATAGGACAGAACATTGGGACTGATGTATGAAAAAAGGAGAAGGAAAAATATAAATACAATCATGGAAGAAACATACCAGATAAGGCATTTAGTCTATTGATTCAGGATAAGGGAAGAGTAAGGATCATGGGAAACAACAAAATCAGAGTTAAGTACAATCTAATCAATGCAATATGGTTTTTGTTACTGCTTCAATTAGGAGAAAGTAAGAAAATGGAGAATAAGTCCAAGAAGGAACCTAAATATGATACATAAGAGCATGCACTCCAATATGAAAGGGTAGTAAAAATATTCATGGAGAATGAAGAAGCAAAACAACTGAGATTGAACCAAGAAATGAGTAAGCAACACAAAGAGAGGAAGGTGAAAATTAAGGAATCTCAATTTTTTAACAAGAATAGTATTAGGAAAGGGAAAGTAAACAATAAGCATGGAAGATGTAAAAAATTGAAGAATAAACATAAGGGACATAATACCATTACCAAGATGGAACCACAAGTAGCAAACAAAAGACATGGGAAAGCAAACATATATATCCTTTGAGCTAGAAGCTCAATTTTTCTCTGAAGGGGAATATGAAGCAAGAGTATTATGTTTATGATGACAAGCTCAAATAAGTATTTAGGTAGTTCAAGCATGTTTCCCTTCAATGGAGTGGCTGAAGTTCAAAATACATGTAATTGTGTGAGAGTAATTGCAAATAAGTCTAGTAAAGGGTGACTTTCGTCTAAATAAAGCTATATGAGCTATGTAGAAGGATAATATTGGCTGGTAAACGTGCTTCATGGGTTGTTTTAGCTTGATTCTAAGTTAGGAATCTTGTTGATTCAATAATAGTGATTTTTGCACTATTCTAGGGTGTTAGTCCTAGTCTTAGGGTAGGAAGAAAAACAAATTGAAAAAGAGATTCAGGTGTGGAGAAGGAAATATAGGTGAAAAATGATGTAAAAATTTGGTATTATCAATAATAATGGAGGAATGATTGAATTCTATAGGGTTTGACATTTGGTTTCACATGTTTTTGTAATTTATATGAGGCTGTATGTTTGATCTCAGTTCCAGACCGAGAGAATGAGTTTAATAGTAGATAAAGGAGAGGATTTTAGAAATATGCGAGTGATGGAAAAGGAAGTCAGAGACCTAAGGAGTCATATTGAATTTTTGTAGTTCATGAAACTAGTCACAGTTACCTGTAGACTGAAATTTTGCCTCTCAGGCCCAAACTAGGGCAAGATCTATCTCAAATTATGGCGGTTAAAAGTTGAAGAAATTTTTGGAGCATCCCTGTCCAAATGAGAACTAGAGGTTTTCCAATTTTTATGTTCTAACGCACACGCGTGTATGACATATTCCCTTAATTGTAGGTAAACTACATAAAGAGGTTGATATTAAGGGTTTTTGGTTGCATGGAGATAAAAATCTTGGAATCAAGTTATGAAACTTGGTATGCATCATGTTGTCAACATCTTAGGGGTGAATCAAACAAGTTTTAGGTGAGATCTAATCGATAAGTGCCTACTGTCATAGCTATAGGCTAAAATAGGTCTAATTTGCTAGGAGAAGTAGTCAAGAGGTACCAAATCATACAAAGGAACATGTATTGAGACTTTAGCACAAGCAAGGAATCCATACAGGGTCTTCAAATCCATCTAGAGTATGTGACATTGTTATAGAGGAAATTGAGTTTTGACATGGGTTGTATCTAGGGAGACCTAGAAGTTCTTAATGGGATAATTTGAGAAGAAATCAAGCATGCAATGGTTTAACTGAACCAAAGGTCTAGACATCCCATAACATGTTAGAAGAAGTGATCAGATGGTGTAGGATTACTTCAAACCCATGGTTAAATCATTTGAGTGCTTTGATCTATGAAGTCATATAAGCTATAATTGGGAGAACAAGAGCCAATTACCCATGAACAAGATTATGGACTTATGGCTGCAGGAGTTTGGAGATAGGAAGGAAGTCTTAACACGTTGAAAAGATCCTAAAGGAGTGAGAGAGGTCTAAGAATCTAAATATAATTTTGGAGTAGGCTAGTCATAATAACCTTCAATAATATAGAGATAGAGCAGTAAAGGCATTGCATGTAAGAGTTGAACTAGATGATAAAATGAAGGAAGCTAATTGCAGGAGAGTTGAAAGAAAATAAATGGCCATACAACCAACTTCCAGAGTTATAGGTAGATGTTTCATGCCATTTCTCATAGTTGCTTATGATTGTAAGATTGCATAAATAGAAATGTGAGAACATTGTTTTGAGCATACATACCATGATTAACAAGTGTATAAGTTAAATAATCTACAAAGTAGGGGATATGAGATAGAAGTCCAGAGTGTATATATTTTAAGGACCAACAATAGAGGTACTATTAGCAAGTAAAAGGGAAGTTACCAAGTACAAACATAATGTGTAGTTTACTAGATCCTCTACACCAGCAAGCATAAAACCCTAGATCATAATTGCATAATAAATACTCTCTTAGAACTCAGACATGGTACCAAAACAATGGCATATATATATATATATATATATATATATATATATATATATATATATGGTTGGGGTATATATATATATATATATATATATGGTTGGGGATATATATATATGCCCTTAATTTCCCATGCACTCTCCTAATAATAGGCGTGCCCGAAAATAGCCAACATGCACCACATCCAAAAATAACCATAAGGCATGCATGTTTTCACATAAACCCTAATAATATATTATCCTAAATATAACTCCTGCGTTAATCCTATTATTAGATTTCCTCGTGCATGATCATCTTCTAATCCTTGCATGCTCTTTTTCCAATTTAACTCCTTTGCATGTGTCTCAAGTGAATCTGATACTATCTAAATATATCCCTTACTTGGACACCACTCTTCCACACTTATTCTATTTTTAGTATGTGTTTAGAAAAATTGGCTAAGTCCGAGATTATCCTGCTCCGGTGTGAACCCTCACACGTTGTTCCATACTACTAACACATGCCCTTCGCGCCTGCTTCCCACGTACCCTAAACCTTTGCGCGCAAGTCATATTTGGCTAATCTATCCATGCAACATTACCCCACATTAATTTCATTTCCATCCTCGGTAATGGTGTGCTCCACTTGTTCCTCCAAAGAATGTATGAATGAAAGAATAAATAATTGAGTGCCCAAAATTACACCATCTGTACAGAAGTCACATCACGCCGCAGGTTGCTAGAGAACCTTTGGGAACTCTAAATTTACTTTTTCCTCAAATTTAGCCCACTCTACAAGCATCAACTTCTTGGTCAATTTTGAATATAATTCCACCTTAGTGTTTCTACCAAGGGCTGATTGGTTTTAGTATATTCACCTTCATGTTATAACATTATAATATATATAGGATTAATTTTCCATAGTATAGTCATATTATTTACATTATAAGCGTGTGAAAAATCTGAAAATATAAGAGCAGAAGCTGAAAGATTCAGGAAAAAGTGAAAAAATCAAGAGGTAAGTGAAAAAGAGAACTCTGTCTATAGATTGGCAAGTTTGTTTTGTGTTGACAGACGGTAACAATTATTTTTGTTACCGTTCGACAATAAATTATGCGATGACTAACGACAAGAAAAATGTGCAAACTTGAACGGCACCAACAAAATGTTACCGACTGACAACATGTATATGTGTTACCGACCAATAACAGATATATGTGTTACTGATTGGTAAAAGATATATGTGTTATCAACCAGTAAAACATATATGTGTTACTGGCCGGTAACAGTTAATTGTGTTACCAACCGGTAATAGTATTTTATGTTGCCTTCCTACATATTACGTTGTCGTTTGACTACTCGGTTGTGTTAATGTCTGTCATTCTTAAGTTGTGTTACTGTGTGGTTGGATAAAGCTATGTTTCCATAAGTATTTGAAAATTCTATATTTTTGTCACATGTGTAAACTTCAAAATCAACCATTTCATGGCCCCTGTTACAAATGAGAAAAGAACTCAAGGAAAAAGAAACATGATATGGAAATTTCAAAATATTTCAGTAAGCAAACAGTAACCCCAGTGGAAAGAGGTAATTTTCACTCTTACTATGATAATGTTACTTTATTTTTTTGATTTACTTAGGGAAGCTGTAAGAAAACCAATTTCTCTCAAATTTATAAAACCTTAGCAGTGAGCTTACTCTAGATGAAATTTCCAATCACCAGAGTAATTCAATTCAAATTGACAGTACTGATAATCCAAATTCCCATCTAACTCAAATGTTACCAAAATATTGTGTAACATTATTAAATAAATTGTAATATTATTAATAATGAGTTTATAGAACTCATATTAATAATATAGTTATAATAGTTTAATTATTTGAGTGAGTTGTGAGAACAATTCAAGTAGCTATTTTGTAGTGTGAGTGATCGTAGAGATGGTTGAGAGATATTATGAGATAAGACTGAGAGATTCATGGAGAGAGATATGAGGGATTGAAGATGAGTTTTGACTCCACCATTGTAGGAGATCAAAGACTATATATGTAACCTCTATCAATATCAGATATCATTCTAAATGAATTCAATTTCTAAATTATAATATTCGATGTTTTAATGTTTTGCAGTTTTTATCATCAAAATTATGATAAACATTCTAGAAAATCACATTAGAAACGTAAGAGTGGGAAGTGGACTATAAGAAGGACTTATAAATTTGAATGGTCAACCAAATATCCATTCATTGAATCCGTTGAACCTAAAAAAGTACTGATACTCCTATAAAATGTAGATGCACTATATGTAGTTGGAAACTAGGCAGAGATCACAAAATGCAATTGAAGTTGGACATAATAGAGAAACATTGTGGGAAGGTATATGAGTCTAAAAAGCAAGATGATGGAACATTTATAAAAAGAAATAGATGGAAATATGAGGAAGATTGTTTACATATGAGATATGCTACAAAATATGATAATCGTCATAAACATCTTCATTACCTAGTTGAGAAAGGTGGAACAATAAAGGCTAGATTTGAAAAAGATACTAA
Organism: Taxus chinensis; assembly: GCA_019776745.2. Taxonomy (NCBI): domain Eukaryota; kingdom Viridiplantae; phylum Streptophyta; class Pinopsida; order Cupressales; family Taxaceae; genus Taxus; species Taxus chinensis. Next base: position 991,776,295 of record CM034147.1, on the reverse strand, counting down.
CGTAACTCTTCAGGAAAAACTCATTCAATTCAGAACAATATTTCACATTTTAAAGAAGGGCAGACCAATTTCCGATCTCATTGATTATAAGATATTGTTTCAATCTAATGGATTTCCAAATATTCCAACAACATAGTGGTTAGATACTAGTGCATGGGAGATGACAAAGTGTATGGGAGAAATTGAAATCACTGATTTGAGAGAGAAGGTAAAAAATGCAAATTTCATCACTTTTTCGATTGATGAGGTCACAAAAGTAGATAATACATCTTGGGTGTGCATGCATGTCTGCACTTTTAGTTTCAGTAACCATTTTAGGGAAAATCATCTACTAGCTATGCACAAAATGATGGAGAACTGCAATGCTGAGAACATATGCAAACTTGTTATTAAAAATTTGAAGGATATATCTGGTATGGATGATCATTCAATCTATGCAAGGCTGATTTATGTAGGAGATGATGGCACATATGTCATGAAAAGGTCACAAAACTATATTTTGTATTCGTCTACAAATAAGTGTAGCCCCTTACATGATACCTATTCACTATAAGGCTCACCGAATGAATTTGGCTTACAAGATTGTAAGTAATTTTGAAAATGTTGCTAAGGTGGAGGAGTTGATATGAGACTTGCATTCATATATGTCAAACAATCCTAAACGATTTCTGGATTTTAAGAGTTTTTCTATTGGAATAAAAAATTGTAAAAAATTTCTAAAAGATGTTGACACAAGATAAGTATCACTGTGAACCAAATTTTAGGGTTTTTGAGGAATACAGGTCCTTAGCAGGGTACATGTTCAAGCATCGAAGAGCAGTGGACAAGGATAAAGATCTATTGTATCGCTTGACATATTTAGAGACATTATTAACTTTATGTGGTATTTTTCCAATGTCAAAGGAAATAAACAACTTAGTGAAACATGCTTAGGAAATATTCACATACACTGTTGATTTTATAAAATTAAGGAGATACATATGTATGATTTTAGATTCCTTATATTGCACTCAAGACTGGATTCAAAGGCCAATTTTTAGCAACTTCAAGGTTTAGACAGATACTAAAGATCCGAACAACTATTCAAAGTTCAATATCAGTGGTCATCTTTGTATTTTTGTTGATGGGAAAAATATTCCAATGCACACTTTATACAAAGATCCTTATGTAATAGGTTCTAAACTTGAGGAAGTACCTGTAATGAGCTTTCTTTTTGATGTTGCAGTTTCTGATACACTTAAAAAATTGATGAAGATATCTGAAACATTATCTTCTGAGATCAGATAATGTTATAAAACTTGTGATACGCTTGAGGCCATGGGAGTTGTAAATCCCATTTTCTGGAATCTGATGATTGATGAAGAACAAAGAGCTACAAACTTTGAGAAATCCATGATTGCACTTATGGAGCAGTTTTACAAATCTTCAAATGTTGATGGAGGGGAATTTAATGGTATTTTGGACATAAAATTACTCATATCATAGTCACAACATTTTGCATATACAATTTCTGATCAATATAAGTCTATCGCTGACCCAACAGAAATGGGAGTTGTCATTATATTGTGGAGAAAGATGTATTAGAGTAGCATTCTGAGAGAGAATATACATGAATACTTAAAACTATATGAACTCATACAAATAATGATTCTTAGGTCTGTTGAAGATGAAAGGGTATTTAGTGCACTCACATTTGTGAAATCAAAACTTCACAATAGATTAGACAAGAATTTGGAAACTTGTTTGAGAATTTATGTTTCAAGATATAGGGTGGACACATTTCCAAATGAAAGAGCACTAGCTACATGGACATCTCTTACAGAGTTCATAGCTATTAATCAGATAACAAACAATGAAGTCTCTAATAATGGTGAAATTGACTTGGACTCTGCAAGACAAGAAACCAAACATATATAAGATGAAGGACCATCCAGGATACAGTTGTTTCATTTGCTAGACAGTTGATTCTATTCATTTTTTGAAATATATATTATTACTCGATATTTTTTTCATTTACATATATTTCTTATATAATGTTTGGAATTTTTTTTAATCCCTTCTATATTTTTAATAATATTTGCAAATAATAGATGGTAGATAGTTCAGATTTGTGCAATATGCAAATTGGATGATGTAATAAAATTAAAGTTTGTTACTAATAAAGTATGTTCAATCTTTTATTTCTCACTATCATAATTCCATAGGCATAATTGTTCAAAAAAATATTATAATCCATATATGATATATAACATCATGATTATTAGGATTAATAAAAAACATAACAGCCAACGACTACATCCCATCATATTGGACGTAATATTTACATAATGAATCAAGATTCAATTATCAAGATCGACAACAACAAGCACATTCAAGAAACACATTTTAATTTTTGAGCTCATACATATTTGAAACTAAATTAAAAAACGTAAATCCAAATTCCAGAATCCAAGTGTACTATTCATCAACTGTTTCACATAAAGATAATAAACCATTTCACATGAGAGAAATAAAAAGATAAAAAATTCCACATAAAGATAATGTTTTCAAATTCCATTTTTCAAATACTGAATACATCAATAATAACATAGTTTAAAGTTTTAAAAATTAATTGAAGTTAATTTGACCCTTGTCCTTGAAAAAATTCAACACCAGCTACAACATTTGAACTATATTGGATTACAACAGAATCTACTAATTCTTTTGCATCAACATTAATATTTTCTAAAATTTATCTATCTTCATGAGCTGCACATATCCTGCTGAAAGGATAGAAGGATCCTCATTAGTTTTTTTCTTCAGATCAATTTCTGGATCCAGTCTATGCTCCTTGATAATCCTCTGCAAAGTATTTTTTTGTTTGTTTAATAGAACACGTTTTTCTCTAAAACCAATAGCCCCGCGGACACACTCTCTCACTTTTTAAAGGTGCTCATTTAACACCTGCACCTCTATCTTCAAAGTCTAGTATTTTTAATGCAATTATAAAATATGATAATTAATATTTAGAATAAGATAAAGGATAAATATATATTTATCTAACAATATACAAAAAAATTAGAACTTACCACAACCAATGTTATGTTTGTGGAGCTTGTTTTCATGTTAGATTTTGGTACACCTTCTATGTGTTACACTCGGGTATTTTTACAGTGGTCCCGCTCGCCGGTGAGTGGCTCAAGGGGGTGAAGCCCCCGAAGAAAATTTTCATGGGTGGTTTATTAACCCATGGGTAATGGGTAACCGTTATGGGCTGTTTTTGGGCCCATGGTTTTTTAGTACCCATTGTTTTGTAAAACCACCTCTTCGGCTATCCTATGGGGCAGTTTTGTTTTTTGCCCATTGTTTTGATACCCACGGTTTTGTAAAATTGCTTAAGTAGTTGTTTATTTTTATGATAGATGTATGAAATGCATTGCAGATGTGCTTTGAATTCGGGTGTGAATTCTGTAGAGTTTGTTGAGCATAGCTTCAAATGGATTTGGGTATTGTATTGAGAGAGTGGTGGCTTGTAATAAATCTAAGCAAGTGATTCTTGGTGGACGTAGCCCAAATTGGGTGAACCACGTTAAATACTATCTCTCTATGTTGTGTTATTTTATTCTGCACTTTTATTTGAGATCTGTAATATTTTCTACATATTAGTTTCTACTGTTATGATTCTGTGAGGGATTATTCCGCATATTTTATCTGTTATTTACTAATAACCAAGTCTTTCTCTACATTAGCAATAGTGACAAGAATCTTGTCACGATTCCACTTGTGTAGTAAAAATACACCTTGACATTCAAATTAGCCAATCTATTCAACATTATTGTCAAAACTTCATCCCTCATGTAAACATTATCGGTGACTGCACTTCCTTGTTGTGCTTGTGAAAGTATAGCGTCAATCGTCACTTGTTGATTTTTAACCAATGAAAAAATTATTTCTCTGTTTTCAATATTATGATATCTATCATTGATTTCTTTTATCAAATATTTTTCTATGATCTCCCACATCTTCAACTCCTTAATGGTAGGAATCATATTATCCATGAAAAGGGCTGTAGCATTATCTGACACAAGGATGTCAAGTGAAAATATGGTCTTTACATCATCATCCATTTTTCTTGCCCAGTTGGGGGAGGATCTGAAGAGCCTATCGGCTATGGCACATGCTTACAAACAGATTACATAAAATCCTCGGTATACCTACCCGACGCTGCCATGCCAGAAAATTTATCAAACTTGAGATACTCCTCATCCATTTCTATATTGTTTAAAACAAAAGTGTCTTTGGCACTCGACACGCCGCCAACTAAAAAAATGGGGAACTTAGATGTTGTGAAATTTTGAATTTCCCTTCTCATAGTCATTCTAGGGTTAGGGAGAACAATCCTTTTTACCCTACTATAAGCAGGTGATAGAGGTGAAAGGGGAAGTCAGACTGATGTAATCCTTGTGCATTGAGATGGAATCAGAGCAAAGAAGGTGGCCGTGGGTATGGCCGATGAATCGATTTTAGATTCCAAATGATCTACGAGCATCAATAATTTAACAATATCAGATTCAGTAATTAGTATGTTGAAACTTTAAAATTAATCAAACAAACAAGAGAACAATAAGAACTTCAAATTAATAAGATTGAAATCAATAGATATTTCTTACGCTGTGAATTTTGTCTGTAATCAAAAAATTGTGGCTGTGGCACTAGGTGGAAGGGTAGTGGTGGCACTAACACAAAAAATCCTGAATTTAATGAAAACCAATTAAAAAGAATGATAAATTCATAAAATCAATTCAAAAGACTAATATAAATAAATTTTAAGTCACTATTTATTGGTTGCTTTGTACTAGAACTTGAAGGGCCTGGGTGATTATATGGTGGCAGTGCAAACTGATACTCTTCTTGTTCCTTCTCAGGTATGTATGTCGTGTCTTCATCGCCACCAGTATGAGTCGACACTCTCAGAGTTGATTAAAATATGCTAGAAAATGCTACACATTAGGATAATGAAATTAGAAATATGTCATTGTCAAGAATCATAGATTCAGAATATCATTAGTCTCTAAAATAATTTTATAAAATTGAAACGATTATGTAGTATGTAAAACTTAAAACTTGGATTTTCCTCTACATTAGAAACAGAGCATGTTCTCTCCTTGCTCCGGGACCAGGCCAAGTGGGAGGAATCTAAGGACCCACACATCCATTTTTATGGTCTTAACTATGTAGCCAAAGAGTCATCAGACATGGTGACATCATGATCAATTAGATTGTTGTCACCAGACCCCTCAGGGCCAATAAGGTTATGCGAGTGAACTTCCACATGATGGCGTTCCAATGTTTCACTTGCTTTTACCTGTTCATTATTGAATTACAAATTACATATATAAGAATTAATTTAATAATGAATTTGTTTTTGAAAGGAATCAAGATTAAATTCTTTTAAAATAAACTACTCACCAACAGTTTGTCCATAGGAATTCCATGTTTATTCAACTTCTCATGACGAGAAGTTAGAATAGCTGTGGATTCAAGTCCATAAAAACCATCATAATATAAAGCAAGAACATAACAAAAAAAAAAACTGTAGTAGGATTCAATTTGGATTTGTCAATTTCAAAACGAATATTTGATGCAAGATATGAGCACCAATCGAATCTAACACCAAAACCAGTTTGAAGAATATAATACATTGCCCACTGAGGAATGTCAGTCTATCTTCCCTATAAAATGATACGGGACTAGAAAAATTCCACCATGGCTAGGAGAAAGGGGTCTTTGATAGATTGTAATGGCCTCTTTTGGCTGGAGTATTAACCTCAACCTCAATAGAGATATTGTAATGGGACTCTAAAAATTTCTTTTTCTCATAAAAAAGAATGGATTTGGTGGTTATAGGCAATGCATTTTCACGGGGCAAGCTTGTTAAATGATAAATATCTTCGGGTGTTATTTTTATGTGAAATTGGTGGGATGAAAATTGAATTGTGAAAGTGCCATTCGAAGTATTATACACTTACATAAAATTATTTAATAATTTGTGGTTTGTCTAATACTAGGGCATGTAAATAAGTTCATAGAATCTTGACATAGGAATCTAATCAAATTGATTGATTATTTTTGGGTTTTCAAGCAGTTGTAGCAACGAGGGATATAAAATGTTTTGGTAAACATAGAAAGTTGGTTTAATGGTATTTTTTCTTGGGGCCATTATTCTTAAACATTGATTGCTTGAAAAAATAAGAGGTTAGAAAATGATAGATAAAGATACCTGTATATGAGCCTTGAGGATCGTAGAACAAATCGTGTGGTAGGTGGAACTAGTTAGTAACTAATACTGGAAGAATGCAAATGGAGGAGAAGGATAGAACTCTTTGAAAACATCCATCTCAGAGAAACCTGCATGTGAAAATGGGACAAAATGAAAGGGGATGGATATATATATAGGAAAGGAAAGTCTTTTAAATGCGGGAAACAAAAGATACGTGGTGAATGTTGGAACACCATATATGTTACCATTCGAGAATACCATATATACATTACCATCTGGGAACACCATATACATGTTACCATTTGGGAACAACGTCTGCATGACAACTTTGTTATGGTGTTACTGACTGGTAACAAAAACATCAACAATAGAAAGAAATTTTTTGGAACAATGCATGCTACCAATTGACAACAATATGTTACCAGTCGACAATAGCATAACACCTATTAGCACACTATCACCGACCGACAATGCTATAGTACCCAGTAACATCATGTGTCTAGTTGATGAACTTGTGTCACCAGTTGGTAACACCTCATTACCAGTCTACAACACCACGTTATCAAACGGTAACACTAAAATTTTATTGTCATCTGGTAAGATATCGTACATGTTGACCAATAACATATTGTTGATTCATACTTGCCGAACAGTAACAAACACAATTTCCAGTTCCTCCACCATTTTTTGAAAAATGGCTTCCTTTGAACACCATCACGAAACTCATTTTTGTAGATTCATCTACAGTGTGAATGGATTTTTTGTCAGATTTCCCACCCATTCTATAATTTTTTTAGGGGGGTCTTAAAATGAACCTTGGCTAATTTTTCTAGATTTAGACCTCCACTGTCTCTCTTATAGCTTTAATTAATTCCTTATGCACTGATATTTCCACTATGACCTTAGTGTGTTCAATTTTAGTGGTATGTTGTTTGTCCTGGATGACCTTTAGCTTTTCATATTACTTAATGAACTGTGCACTGATAATAGGGTCACTCTTTTGAAACATTCTTAAAGCCAAGTCCGCCTTTGTGATAGCTACTCAGATTTGCACATCTAATGTCTCGACATCAACTATCCTAACTTCCACATATGCCTTATTTTCTTCTTTATCTTTGGCTAATTCCTTAGCCAGTTGGCCCTGCACCAATAGTTAAGTTTACAAAAAGTATCACTGCTAGGTCCTTGAGATATTCCATCTCGTCATTGTAGTCACTCCGTGCCTAGCTCACCAAGGTTGGGTATTGGCCTACAAGTTTCTTCACTAGTGCATCTGCTCTATCATATTATTCCTTGGTACACATATGATCCCCTTGGATATCTTTCTTTAGGTTCTCAACTTCATTTCTTTATCCTTCTTATCTGCTACCATTACCCTTAAGGTAGCTCCTGCATCCAAATTCCTGCATGTAACATCCACGACCATTTTATTCAAGGCATTACATGCATGTTCATATATCAGATACATATGGTCTACCTACTTTTATTTCTTCCCAGGATCTCTCTTTAACACGATCACACTAAGGGACTTATTATTTCAAATTCGGGTTCCTTTGCATGTGTATGCATATTCCAGGATAACATCTTCTTGGTATGCAAGAGCCTACCTTCTTTATTCATTAAATCCCAACCATATAATTTATCTATAGTTACTGTGCTATGGAATAGTAGCCTAACCACCTATGTAGGATCATCCAAAAATTCCATGTGTGGTGATCTGGGTGTCCATCTCTTTCTAACTTCCTTCGTCTTCATTTGGTGCTTATTTGGAGTGAAGGGGCATGTGCTAGTTCTAGCTTCCGTGACCTTATCCTATTTTATAACATAGGTGTCATCCACCCCTTTATCCTTCTCTCACTAATCCTTACGTGTAATTCTATGTGGTTCTTCATTTGTTGGGTCAGAATCTTCCCATGTTTTCACTGCTTTATTTTCCATTTTCTCGGCCCATTCGCGCTCCTGTTCCTCCAAAAAAATTTCTTCCTTCTCCTTGTCACTAGAATCTTCCTCTTAGGTTGAAACTACCTGCATCCCTCCATGCTTGACCTTTTCCTTTTCTATACTATCCTTAGGTGGGTGTGAAGTCTCTATGCTATCATCATGTTTATTTCTTCTGTAATACATTTTCTTTGTGCACGAGTGATCAATCTCACATTCCTCTTATTCTTCTTCCTTAGTAGATTCTTTGCACATTCTCTTAAGTGATGACACAAAAGTTATTTTTGGCTGTAGGAGTAAAGTTTCTGTAACCTCCATCTATATTCCACCTTGGGTTTTATATCTTGACACTACAAAAACATGCATATCAGGCCCTTTATCGTGACATTCAATTTGGGGTTCAAGTCCAAGGCATCTGGGTCCAAAGTTTCCAAATACGCATGCCTAGAGTCATACATATAAGTGAAGCGCAGGGTGTGCCAATCAGAATCCACTTTATCAACATCTAAGTTTAACTTCTATGATTCCTTAATCCGGTTTACAACACACTTCAAATATCTAGTAGTGAATGCAAAAGGAAGTTTGCACCATGAACCCATCTCTCCATCCTCCATCCTGAACCGTGCAAGACTGTAATGTTACATCACTACAAATATTTCCTACTCTCCAACCTCTATTGCTAATTCATGCGGAATACACCATTCATTCTCAAATGAAACACACATCCTATTATATCATTTGTCTATTATGGCCTTATATATATTGGTGGTTGTGCCATTACATGTATATCCTGTGAACTATACTGCATCAGACTTATTCACTGGTGGGTGAACCCACATATTCTCATCTGGTCCATTTGGGACTCCATTTTACCAAAAGACAATCAATAAGAGGATTGATCCCCAAGTAATCTTCGCCCCCTCTTCATTCTATATTATATCCTCTTCAATAATCCCATTGAAAATAAACTACGCTATGTTGTAGTGTGTCTTGTGAGTCATCTTGTGTGTGATGTATAAGAACTTCTTGTTCACATCAGTCCATATTTTTGACGTGCCTAATTTGTTGTTAATGAGCATGGCCGCTACCGTAGTCATAGGATTTTTTAGCTTCTCTATACTCATGGACCTTCCTCCTTTCTCATACTGCAATATAATGGAAAACTCATCAATCTTCATGTCATCACAAAATTCCAGCTCTAGGTCTTCCTCTATACCTCCCAACCCTGTAACATGTTCAATAAGTCTAACTTTAATCCTCATCCTTTGACCTACAAAATAAAAATAATCCTCATGTGCCCTAGACATGATCCACTGGAATAAATGTGTGGATTTCGCGAAGAAGGGTATCTTGAATAAATGGAGGATCCCTACCTTCTTTAGGTTTCTCCTCACCAAGTCATCCACCAATAATTTTCCTTCCTCGTTCTTCTCTAGAAACTCCTGTACCATATCTTCCTTCAATGGTTCTTCATTACACGGGGCCCTATGATTGAACTCATTTTTCACTTTGGGACTTACGACTTCCATGTATGAACCCTAATCACTCTAGGGGGTACTACATTTATGAATAGATCTCCTCTAATGGGTCTTCAACCTCAACCTTGACCCTCTTCATGTTTGTGTCTTACAACCCCTTGTGACCCCGCATCTCATTTCACAACCTAACCTCATCACCTAAACCTTACACAATTATTTATTAATTACCTTATAATTAATAAATCCACATCGCCTTACCTGCCACCTCATTTTGCCACCTCATCATGACCTAGTCTTAACCCTAAACTAACCTAATTAAGACCTATAACTTGGTCCAATTCCACACCTATGACTAATTACTCCTCATTTCCGCACCCAAAACCGACCTTCATAATGACTTGACCAAGCCCGCAACTAATCCCTCGGGAGAAAAGGAGGGAAAGCTGGCTATTTTACCAAAAATAGCCCACTTTGACCTGACCGATACCGGTTCCTACTCGACCGCCGTCGGTTGTGTAACCGCCATCACTTCCCCGTAAATGACCACTTCCAACCAAAAACAAAGGATCAGATTTTCATTTGATCGAAAAAGAGGAGGAGAAATCATTGAAAGGATCCGGATTTGCTTGGCCGAGCAGAGACAAGTGAAGAAATAAGAAGAGTTTGCAGAGAAGGACATCAAGCCCAAGACTGCAACTGAATAACCAGAGCCCAGTAACACTCATCCGAGCATCAGAAGAGGAGATAACTCATCTTGGATTGTCAGATCATCCAACTTGGGTCCTGTCTTCATCATCACAGTCCTGAAACCTGCATCTGCATCAGGGACGAGTAAGTAGTGTTTTATATGTTTCTAAGCACCATTTTCTTGAGCCTGTTGATTAATAGTAATCATAAGTTTATTCCTAGATCTACTACCAGCAACATACTGCACTTAACCTTCACCCATACATCCTGATATTGCCCAGAAGGCCATTTTATCCACACTCTGAGTCTTCCCTGTTCCTCCCATTATTCCCCTCAGCCATCCACCAATCTTAATAACCCCACAATCACCCTGCAACCAACCTCTATCCCAGAAGCACCTAGATTACTGACCCTACCGGTGTCGATTATCCCCTACCGGCAGCGGTTCTCTAACCGCGGTCGGTTACCCAGTGACTGGCGTCGGTCACTGTGACTTATACCCCAAAACCTTTTTCTCACCTATTTGCCACCTAACAACCTCAGATCCAGTCTGGTTTATCCCTATAACTCAACCTGAACGTATCAACGACCAGTAACTGAACAAACAACGTGACGCTTTATTATTGATAATTTAGCTTCTATTGCTTTGTAACGAGATACCTAAATCGTGATTTTGCAATAGCTTTCTTTGTTATCATTTGTGTTAATTCGTATTAAAAGGGGAACTGACCACCTTCGAAAGGAAGTTTTATATTTCCTGGGCCTAAGGCAGCTCCCTCATTTATTGTCTAATTAAAATCTGGTGGTCCTGTATTCTTACTTGCAGGTAGTCCTTCCAAGACAAAAAGGAGTTCTTCGCAGTCGATCTGATCTTTCTCTACGGTACGCGCACACCATCTCAACATTCAACAGGTATTCCTCCTAGCCCTAACCCTTATCTGTTTCTCAAAGGAATGATAGGATAGAAGCAAGTCTATTCTGCAGAGTTGAAACATTCCATGCGAAACATTTTGGCACGCCCGGTGGGACCCATTTTGGGTTTCTGTTTCTCTTGCTTGCTTTCGTTTTAGGAAGCATACTTGTTGTTGCTGTTTTTGTTATATTTAGTAAAGAATTTGTCTTGCTTTCCTAGTTTCGCATTAGTGAAAGTCATCTTATTTGCTTCATCGAATATCATTTTCGATTTGGGTTTAAAACACGTGCATTACATTCTTGCTTGCTGTTTTCAATTCTAGTGAACATAGACTAAGTAACAGGTCGTACACGTGGGGGTGATTTCCATGGTATTGACAGGAAATTAATCTTACTTTCACTACACAACACATACCGAATCACTTCATAATTAACACAACAGCTCAAAACATCCCCCCTTTTCCGCGGTATTCCTCCGCCCGATTGAGGTAACCTTATAAGCCAAAACAAACTTGACATTTCCCCTAAGTCTTTTGTTTAGGATTGACAGCATTCCGCGTCTAAAGGCATAAGCCCACAATAATTAAAATTAACCCTAGGGTTAGTCTCTGGATTTGCGTGTGCATCTTGCTTGTTTTCAGTTCTGTTTTCTCTGTTATACACTGTCTTCTGTGATCACCTTAGAACAATTTGATAAATGTACTGAGCGTTGTTAACAATCAAATCAGCAGCTTCTTATATTTTCTTATACCAGTCTTATTACACCGACATCGGTTAACTGACCGACGTCGGCTATAGTCTAACCGACATTGGTTATCAGACCGATATCGGTTACTGTCTTTTACAGTTCCTGACAAACCAGCAACCTACCAATTTCACCATTCTGAGTCTGTTTCTGTTCCTGATAGATTGAAACCCTACTGTGTACTCCTGTCCATGGTTGTTATCACTCGAAAGCAAGCCGCCGCCATGGTTTCACATGCTTGCTCTGTGCCTTTTCCTGAATCACCCCCTTCACATTCTGTGGGGAATCCTACGGACACCAGCGAGGTTCCTAAAATTCCTGTGGGAGATAAAGAATTTGCCAAATTTCTGGATGCTAATCCTAGCGCTGTACAATACTATTTGTCTCATGCCCTTGACCGTACACCCGATGGTCAACTCCTTGTTGGCATGCCTATCAGTATAGCTGCTCATTTAGCCCCTTCTCCACCTGATAACTCCGCTTTGCCTTCCGCATCCTTAGTCCCGTCGCCTACCTCAGCAGCTTCAGGGGTTCATACGGCACAAATTGGCTTTCCTTTGGTTAATCTTGGGCCCAACATGTCATTACCGCCAACTGCTCCTACCTCGTCTCTCTTGCAGACTGTTCCGTTCATGACTTGCTCTCTGCCACCTATCCACACGAGCTTTCCTTCTCAAGCTCCGCCCACCTTTTCATTTCCACACACATATCCGGTAACCTCAACAGCTTATATAGGACATCCCTATTCGGTTGCCTCAACACATTCATCCTCCATACCTTATCAACATTTAACCCCACCATTGTCTAGCGGTGGCCCTTGGCCCAATTTGCCTCCGTTTACCACAACCACACCATCATCTCATCCAACTACTGATTTAATTAAACAAATGATGGACAAAATGCAAAATCTGGAGGCTTCTGTTTCAGGAAGTCGTAGCGCCTTGACATACGAGCAAGTTTGTCGGGAGCCTATCCACCCTTCAGTCCCCCTTCATTCATATCCTCCTCAATGGGAATTACCAAAGTTTACCCGTTTTAACAGTAAGGAGGACCCTCAACAACACTTGCGATCATTTAGACATGCCTGCTATCTGATTGCTCACGACGACGCTTTACTACTCCGCACCTTTCCCATGTCCTTATCAGGACCCACCTTGGAGTGGTACAGTGCTTTAACCCAGCACTCAATCTTCTCTTTTAACCAGCTAGCCCAATCTTTCTTGGATCATTTCTCCATTAACATTGCCAAGAAAGTATCTATCACCGACCTCTATGCCATCCGACAATTTGAAGACGAATCTATCGCAGATTTCGTTGGACGATGGCGGGGCCTTATCAACCAACTTACGTATGCCTTGCCTCAGACCGAACTTATCGAACTATTTACGCGGGCCTGCGCTAAGCACATCTCTCCTACCCTCCAAATTCAAACTTTCCGTACATTTGACGAGGCCTTTACTATGGCTCGAAAACTAGAGATTCGAGCCTTAGAGGAAGAGAAATTGCGGTTGCGCAACAAAAACCCCACTTTCCGAACCCAAGATTCCACCAACAAACCTAACACCACCAATCCTCACCCATCGACTGCTTCGAAATCAAAAGGGGCCGTGCACGCGGTGATGGTCAAATCCCAACCACCATCTAATACCCCACCAAAAACCACCTATAAGTATAAAGCAGAGCCCATCAACTACACTCCCTTGGGAGAAACATATGGTGTGATATTGGAAAAATTGCTCAAAGCAGGAGCCATTACCTTACCTCCTGTTAAACCTCATTCCGGGTTTGATTCCACTCGCGCCATACCTTCTTGGTACAAAGAAAATGACTTCTGTAACTTCCACCGCGTGAAGGGACACAGTCATGAGAACTGCAAGATGTTGAAAAACATAGTGCAGGAAATGGTTGATGCGGGGGATATAGCCCTCGATAATCCTAACGCCCCTGCTAACCGAAATTTGAAAATATTCAACAAACCATTCCCGAATCATTCTTCTAACAGTAATCTAAACCAAGATATCTTAGCCGAGGAGAGTGTTCATGAGATCCATGCAGTCTTCGATTCCCAGCCAAAGACCTCTATCGAACAAATTCTGAATCAAACCTCTTCACTAACGCAGGAAACCGAACCCCCTTCCTCGCCATCAAGACAAACTGAAATCCTTGCCGTTCCTTTACCCATCAAGGAATTAACTGCCCAGAGTTCCCTTCTCACAAATGAGCCTTCTTACACCACATCCTTGCAAGACTGTGAGCGGATGTTATCTAATTTATCTATTTCCCAAACGTCTCCTTCTACCATTCTTGCTGTACAAGAGGAAGGCTCGCCACTTCTTTTGTCATCCTTAGACGAGAAACCTCTTGAACCGACATCACCACATTCTTTAAACATGACAGATCCTCTCAAACACGCCCTCCTACCTATTAGTCCTTCATCACCTAAATCTTTTCAGCAACCGGTTGACCTCTTAACGCCCATTGATACAGTGCCTCATATACCCCTTGTATCACACCCACAGTGGACCGGAATCACAACCCACCTTTCTTCCATACAAAAGTTCCTATTCACACGTGAGGACTGTCATTCCCCAGAAGATAGACAGGTCCTATGGGAACGTTTGAGTACGCCATATTCTACTCAAATGCAAATGACCGATCCTGATGCCTCTACCATATACCCGAAGTGTTTACAGAAGCTTAAAATGCCTATGTCCTCATCTTCACCCCCCTCATCTCTACCAAATACCTCATCCACTTCTATTAACCTAACCAAATCTTCCCCTACGCTTGGGACCTCACCCATACCTAGTCTAACACATCCCACCTAAGCGGCTTGATTTATCTAAAAATAAAGCCGTCCATCCCATTAGGAGACAGACTCAATCTCCTCAATCTATGCCGTTAACACAACTAAAACCCTCGTCGTCACACCTACCTTCCATATTGGGACCCCATCCCTCTACCTTACATCAATATATCATACCTCCTGCGTTTTCTTTAAAGCGACCTACGCCTTCTGTACCCATACAGAAATCCAAGGGTATAGCAACACCGTCACCCCGCGTATCCTGTCCACCTATCAACCATAAACAAATTCCATCATCAAAAGATTTGTTTTCTGTCACTCCTATTTCTCCGTGGTTGTTTTCTGATACCACATCATCTGTGGCCTCATCATCCAACCTAGCTTCTGCGTCAAAGAAGCCACGTTTAGTTAAAACCCATTATCAAAACTCCTTGGCTAAACCACCACCCATACAAACCAACCATACCACGTCATCACCAGAATCGACCCAGTCAATAGCCTCCTCTTCCTCTGACTTTGACCCACTCAAAGGGTCTTACGCCAAAATCCTTGCTATGTTGGTAGAGAATGCGACCATTTCCCTACCCCCACTTAGACCTTATGATCCATCTAAACCTCGACCAATAGGTTACGATGAGTCTAAAATCTGCGCTTACCACCGCACACCAGGACATGACGTAGAGGGATGCAAAGCGTTGAAAGCCATACTTCGTCAGTCACCTCTCTCAGATAGAAAAGTTAAGAAAGACAACTTACGAAGAGAGAGACCTTTAGCTTCAATTCCCTCTCCTATACCACCTGTCCCCGCCTCACCAAGATCTATCATTATTACAGCCCCACCTCTCGAAAACCATGACCTATCCCTACCATCTTCCTCCTCTCGTATTCACGAGATCAATATGATTAGTGTTGCTACTCGAGGGCAGAAAAACAATGGGAAAGTGAAAGAAAACACACCTGCGGCATCTCTTTCTCCGTCAACCATCCCGATTGCACCACCACCTAAAGTGGTTATTCGCGGACCCGCCTATCCCGTCTCTAATGGCATTGCCCACCGAACTATGATCAAACAGCTTCACCAATCACCTGTAAAAATGACACTGTATGATCTCATTCAGACTTCTGAATCTCATCGACAAGCTCTCGTTGAAATCCTTCAAGGGATAGAGGTTTTACCTAATGAAACCTTGCCTGTTACCTCTATTCTAACACCCAATCACGTTGCTTCACTCACCAAACAATCTATCTCCCCAACCACTTCTGTCTCTGTACAGCAAGCCGCTGCTGTCAGTTTCTCCGAAGATGAAATTATCGACTTTGGTGCTGAAGATCCTGACCCTGCTCTTTTCATCTCAGCGTACGTTCGGGATATTCGGGTACGTCGTGTTATGATTGACGGGGGCGCTAGCCTAAACATCATCTCTTCAAAAGCCTTCCAACAAATGAATATCCCTTCTAGTTGCATGTGTGCCAACCCCATCATGTTGCGATCATTCAATGATGCTATTACTTCTACTTTAGGCACCGTGATCCTTAACATTCGTGTAGGACCACGTACTCTACCCGAACTCTTCTACGTCCTTGAGGGAGAGTTCCAATACAATATGTTGTTAGGCCGCCCTTGGATCCGGGCTATGGGATGCGTTCCCTCCACTTTACATAGATGCATAAAATTTGAGTACGAGGGGAAGTCCTACACCGTAAAAGCTGATCCTCCCCCCTTCAAAACTTGCAATATGTTGTATCGCCCTAATGATGTGCTTGTACCAGTCAAGACACCCATTCATCCAACCCAGCCATCCACTTCCAACGCACCTACACCTTCAACCAATGAAACCGCCGTTACAAATATTACTTCCTTTCCCGCAGATAACATCCCAACCTCCGACCCCTTAGTAGATGTTTTTCAACGCCTTACGCTGGGGGAGTACCGCCTATATAACGTTAGCTCTTTCCATACCCCGCAGGAGTACGGACAGTTACATGCACATCCCACCTATGACCGTCGCGTGGGGGAGGTAATCTCTTACGGACCACCCCATTGCCGCACCAACCTAACGTATGGGGGTGTTGACGCATCCTCCGTTACCCCTGAACCTCCTCTTGGTGTGGTTCCCTTCCAATCCGATTTTCAATACTTGACAAATCGTCGTTTCGCCCTCACCTTCTTGACTCGCTGTGCTTGGAAAGGCTTTGGTTTTGGTCTTTATGAACAAGGCCGACATACACTCATTCCCGTGACTACACGCAAACACAATGATCGCAGTGGTCTCGGTTTTCCTGAAACACCTACACCGGAGAAACCTCGTGTCAGTTGTATCCTGGAAGATGACGACGTCACCCCTACCAAACCATCATCACCCACTTTGCCATCATCACCCACAGAGTCGATAGACCCTGAATCTATCCCTCCTAACTTTTTTTTTTCATAAATGCTATCTTCATAGGTCCTCTCACTTATCAACGCGATAATGAGGACCCATCTTCTCTTCCCCTTCTGTATCCAGACATGATCGAAGAGGATTCACCTTCGATTAATGTTGTTGAGTGCCAGGATGACGACTCCATCCTCACTTACCTTGGGGCGGACGACTCCTATATTCAACGCGCCTTACCGTCTGAAACTCAAACCATGTTGAATGAGTCGACTATAGAAATCAACATCCACACAGAGGAGGATCCTCACATTGTGAAGATCAGACAATCCCTTAACACATCAGAACAAGCCGCCTTTACTACCTTTCTCCGTACCCGCAACCAAGCTTTCGCTTGGTCCTACGCTGACATGCCAGGAATTGATCCTACCATTGCCGTCCATAACATCACCCTAAACCCCGATTCCAAACCAGTCAAACAAAAACTGAGAAAAATGCATCCACGCATTGCCCTCTTGGTCAAAGAAGAGCTTCAACGACTTCTTTCTGTTTCCTTCATCTTGCCTATTGACTATCCTCAATGGATTTCTAACATCGTACCTGTCACTAAAGCGACGGGGGGACTTCGGATATGCACGGATTTCTGAGACCTTAACCTCGCTTGCCCCAAGGATGACTTCCCCCTCCCAAGTATTGATCAACTTGTTGATCTCACTGCGGGCCATGAAATGCTTTCTCTCATGGATGGCTTTTCGGGATACAATCAAATTTTGGTAGCCCCGGCCGATCAACATAAAACTGCCTTCATAACTCCTTGGGGAACCTTCTGTTATCGTGTCATGCCATTTGGCCTTAAGAATGCTGGTGCGACCTATCAGCGGGCTATGACTTACATTTTTCATGACATTATGCACACTATCCTTGAGGATTATGTCGATGATCTTCTTGGCAAATCTAAACATCGCAGTGAACATCTCGATGTTTTAACCATTATTTTCGATCGCCTGTTACAATATTCAGTCCGGCTTCAACCAAAGAAATGTGTCTTTGGTGTTCTTTCGGGAAAACTTCTTGGCTTTATCGTCTCTTTGCGTGGCATTGAGGTCGATCCATCTAAAGTAAAAGCTATCCTAGAAATGCCCCCACCCAAAAACCTCAAACAATTGCGTAGTTTGCAGGGTAAACTTCAATCCATCCGGCGTTTCATCTCCCAACTCTCGGATCGATGTCAACCTTTCCATCACCTTCTTAAAAAGGACATTGCCTTTCAATGGAGTGAAGAGTGTCACCAAGCCTTTGAAGCTCTCAAATCCTATCTCTTGCAGCCACCCGTGCTTATTCCACCTCAGGATGATCGCCCTTTCTACCTTTACCTTTCTGCCACTGACCATGCTATAGGAGCCATGCTCGCACATCGGGACTCGACACGTCGAGAACAAGCCGTTTATTATATAAGTCGTACTCTCGTGGATTACGAGACTAGGTATACACATGTAGAAAAATTGTGCCTAGCCCTATCATTCGTAGCCACCAAACTCCGACATTACCTCCTGAATCACAAAACTTTTGTCATCACCAACACGGACCCCATTCATTATATGTATGCCAAACCACATCTAAACCAACGCATCGCCCGATGGCTTATGCTCCTCGCTGACCTCGACCTTGAGTTTGTACAACAGAAGTCAATCAAAGGACAAACTATTGCGGACCAACTTGCGGAGGCCCCTTTACCTGGGGAACAATTCACCAATTTTAATTTCCCCGACGAACTCATCGCCACTCTTTCACTCAGGGAAGAGTCATATCAAATGACCCTCTTCTTCGATGGATCCAAATGCCAGCGCGGCGGAGGAGCCGGCGTTGTTCTCATCCCTCTTGACGCTGAACCTATGCCTCTTTCATTCCGGCTTGATTTCCCCTGCACTAATAATACAGCGGAATACGAGGCCCTTGTTTTGGGTCTCCAGGTTGCGTTACACTTAGGTGTCAAATCTATTAATATTTTTGGCGACTCTCAATTGGTAGTCAATCAAGTTATGGGCATCTACCAATGTAAGAATGAGGAACTTCAAAAGTACAAACATTACGTGGATTCACTTTTGACCTCATTTACTCGTTATTCTATCCAGACCATTCCCCGCTCCACTAACAAATTTGCGGATACTATGGCTTGCTTAGCCTCGCAAATTCCTACCTCACCAACTGACTCTGACATATTCGTCTTGGTCCAACAACTTTTTGCCCCATCCTACTCAGCCCCGGTTGTTTGTATGATAAATAATGTGTCTGCTAATTCGCAGGATACCTGGTACCACCAATTTCACGACTACCTTACAACCTCTGTTCTCCCACCTGACCTTACTAGTAACGGAAAACGTGCTTTTCTTAAAAGTGTTTCTCGTTATGTCATCATGGGGGGACTCCTCTATAAACGTGGCTTTGATGGCATCCTCCTTCGATGTCTAACCGGCACGGAGGTCACCTATACCATCCAACAAGTCCATGACGGCATTTGTGGTGGACATTTTAGTGGCCTTGCCGTGGCCAAACGAATCCTTCACCTAGGTTATTATTGGCCTACTCTTAATAACGACTGCTACGAATATGTTAAGCGTTGTGTTATGTGTCAACAACATGCCAACCTTCAACATACTCCTAGCCATCCGCTACAGGTCGCACGAGATCTTTGGCCTTTCTCACAATGGGGTTTAGACCTTATTGGTGAGATTCACCCACCTTCTTCACAACGTCACCGTTGGATAATCACAGCAACCGAATATTACACAAAATGGGTGGAGGCCATTCCACTCATTTCAATCAAAAAAGAAAAAATTGTCGAATTCGTTAACCATCACATTATCTGTCGTTTTGGTATTCCTCATCGCCTAATAACAGATAATGGTAAATCTTTTAAAAATAAGTTGTTACAAGACCTTTGTGACAACTTTGGTATCAAACTTAGTTTCTCATCACCTTACTATCCGCAGGCCAATGGTCAAGCTGAATCTTCTAATAAAACCCTAACCAAAATCCTCATGAAAGTTGTCAATGAGTCCGGAAGAAACTGGCATGATCACATTCCCTTTGCCCTTTGGGCTTATCGTACTAGCATTCGTACCTCCACTAATGCCACACCATTTTCTTTGGTATATGGTACCGAGGCTGTCTTGCCTCTCGAAATACAAATACCCTCCCTCAGAATATCTCTCCAGGATATTCTCACCAATGATGATTTCCGCCAAGAGCGGTTAGCCCAATTAGAGCTTCTTGACGAGCGTCGTCTTACGGCTCTTGATCACCTTCAAATCTACCAAAAACGCATCAAGCGTGCTTATGATAAACGACTTCATGAGCGTACTTTTAAGGTTGGTGATCTTGTCCTCAAAGAGAATCAACATGTAACCAAACTAGAAAAGAGCAAACGTGGAAAATTTGCTCCTAATTGGATTGGGCCTTACATTATCACTCACACTTATGGATCAGGCACTTATCGTTTAGCTTCGCTTAATGGTAAACCTGAGCCTGAGCCCCTTAATGCCTTGCATCTTCGACCATTCTACTGTTGAAATTAGTGTTATATCACTTCTTATCTACCTTACGCTCGTCCCTTGAGCTCATTTACCACCGCATACACTTTGTTTCTTCCATCTCAGAATCAAATCCAGCTCACATGGTTTGATTATCACCTCCCCTTAAAAGATGCCTTCCCCTTTTAGTCTAGTCCATGACTTCAAAGTATCAAAATGACACATTCTTAATTAAAACACTTATGGGATTTTCTTGAGTCAAACTTCTTACAAAAACTAGATGCTTTATGCCCAACGGACATCTAGACCTCTAAATTATACAATAGACTGCTCCCTTGAAGGACAGCTATATGCCAAACTATTGCTACTATTATATATAGACTGCTCCCCCGAAGGACAGCTATACATAAACACTGCATCTGCTACTATAAATAGACTGCTCCCTTGAAGGACAGCTATACACAGTCAGCCTTTATCAGAAGCTTCTCGCATTGATCAGCTTCGTGAAGACCTCAAGAACAACAAAATACATATCCCATGTAGACTTCCCACATCGATCAGTCTATATCCAGCAAAATAAAATAAAAATAAAAGCAGTATTTCAAAACACTTTTGAGTCATGGACTTGTCTATTTAGGTTTGGTTCTCTTTTATCAGAATAATCATCTTATAATAAGTTCTCTGCACCCTCGCCCACATCAACCACCTCACCTCACCATTTGTCAAAGCAACAAAACTCAAGGGACGTGACGTATATCCGATATATTGTGATTATACCACTCTTTTCACCTATCGACTTCTCGCCTATGCAAGGTACCTAGGGATTCAAGCTCATCCTACATTAATATGTGGTTTGTTTAGCTCTCCTCAACTATGGGACACTCTTGCCTCTTTTGCTCGGCTCTAGGATTGTGTGTTGACCTTAATCAGGACACGATTCCCCACTACTTGGGTATGCTAACTTTCGCTTTACCCTACCAACGCCAACAACATTACCCTACCACCATCAAATTTTTACCAACCAACAAAATTGCCTAACCACAACCAAATTGCCTGAATTCACCTCTCCCTGATCCTAAGGGAGAACTACATCGGTCTGAGGCCCTTCCTTGCTTTGTGCAATGGGCTATGTAGGCAGCACTTAGGAGACATGGAGTCTCCCAAGGTTAGCTCGACCATCCCCTACCATACCCTATCATGTGTTGTCAATATAAATATTTTTTGTGTATTTCTATTTGCCAACGTTCCTCTTTATCCTTTTTCAAAACAAACAAAAACAACATTTTAAAACACAACCATTCTTATTATTATCATCACTCAAAAGAACATACATATTTAGTTTTATTTTAGATGTTAAACAAATACATCTTCTCTATCATCGACTCGCAGGTCGGCATCCTTATTTATTCTTATATTCCTATGAAGTTCACTCAGACCCTTACACCTCCTCCCGAATCAGGTGGTGATCGTGATCGTCGATGCCCCTCAGTGGGCCTCTCCATCCTCAAAGGTGCCACTGCCATTGGTTCCTCCCATTGATCCACCAACATCTCCTGTAACATACGAATACGTCCTCTCGCGTGGAGGAATCTTGCCTCCAGTCTCTCCACTCGTAACTGTGAAGCCTCTAACAATCCCATTGTCTCATTCACCTGTGTTTGAAGCTGGCGAGCCAAATCCTGCAGACGATCTCTCTCCGCTGTAATCACAGCTATGTCAGGGCACTCACGTGCACCTCGCAGCTCTGCTACCCACCATACTCTATACGCCTCTGTCGTTCCCGCATCCATAACCCTACGATCGGCTGCTATCTCTTCTGGCCCTTCTGGAGGTGTAGGCCGGGGAGGTGAGAATGCTGCCTCGGCGTCGATCCTCATGTATGGTCTATATGTCATAGGAATATCCTGAACGAACCCAAATTGTCGCCGCACGCGATCTAGAGGAATCCTCTCGTACTCACCCGGCCTATGCCCTGCAATCCACCTCAATCGCTCTACACCCCTCAACTCCTCAGCTATGTGCTCTGTCACCATATAGTTACCGTACGGCCTCCAACAAATATCCGCAATCATCACCATCTCCCATACCTGTCTATAATACTCGATGTCATCTATCACGGCCTGGGATCTCGCTTCTTGTTCTGTCTGGACCCATCGTCTGAATCCCAACCTTTGCACTCCTGCCTCTCCCGACTCAATGGGTCGGCCTATTGGACGCACACAAACAATATGCTCATAGGCCCAACAATGTAATAAGTACGAACAATCCAGTGTCGTCCTGTGTTTTCGCTTGCATGCCCATAAACCCCTATATAACTCTGCCAGATATGCGGGTGCCCATGCGAATGTCACGCTCATTTCTATCATTTCCCAAATAACACTCATCAATGCTTTGGGAAATCTTCCACCTTCCACCCTCGGCAATGCATAATACCCCACCGCTATCATTAATAGCACGGCCAACCTTGTTTCCTCAGGGTGTGTTGCATACATTGTACCATACGTAAATGATAAACCTCGCTGTGTCAAATCTCGTGCAGCTGACCCAAATACTGCTGTTATCGCTGCCCGCCCCGCGCTGGGCAACGCCTGATACACTATTTTTCCTATCATTGGGAGTCTCAAAATACGGAACACATCTTCCAAAGTCACTGTCATCTCCCCTGTTGGTAGATAGAAGGTATTCTTTTCTGGATTCCATCTCTCAATCAACGCCTGCAACATAGCATGGTTACGCGCGATTCTTGAATAATAGCGGATTCCACTTAACCCCAACCGATTTATCAATGCCCATTCAGCTGGTGTTACATCCGCTCGGATTCGTGACAACAACGCTGGCACAGTATCATTCATCCTTAACCCTGCTTCTGCCTGCATACATCAAAACGACACGTAATTATTCAAAAGAACAAATCTCCACGGGTTTTTTCTCAAATTCTGGAAACTCATACAGTGACCGATATCGGTTATAAATAACCGATACCGGTTTGCAAACCGATACCGGTTACTTCCAAACGATACCGGTCACTGTCAAAGTATACCTACCCTGCTTAAAGCATACACCTACGATAATTATTTTGCCCGTTTACTCCTATTTATACCTAAAAACATACATGCCCACCCTGTTTACCTACCCCGTAGCACTCATACCATCCCCAACCCTTGCCTATCACCTTTTTTCTCATCTTTACCCACTTACACTTCTTTCATCCTATTTACAACACATGCAAGAATCAAATTACAACCAAACAGTTTACCTCTCGGGATGCAGCAGCTTGGGGCGGAACATGTCTTCCCCCTCGTCCCTGCCTGCTGGATGCTTCTCCTCGTTCAGCCATGTTCACCACCCTCTTCAAATATAACTTGTCTTTCTGCCTTCTGAATCTCAGCCCACGCTCACTTCACCTGTCTCTTTCCTCCTTATCACTCAAATTCTTTCATGCAATTACCTGTAGCAGTTGTCAAAT
Source organism: Taxus chinensis (assembly GCA_019776745.2). Taxonomy (NCBI): domain Eukaryota; kingdom Viridiplantae; phylum Streptophyta; class Pinopsida; order Cupressales; family Taxaceae; genus Taxus; species Taxus chinensis. The sequence goes on along the minus strand of CM034147.1, from coordinate 991,752,099 downwards.
AGCGTCGCATTCGCATATTTAACTTGTTGCATGACTCTAAAAATAAGAATGCTAAAAATAAGAACTTAAGTTGCCAACCCAGCAGTTCTATTTTTAGGAAAATAATTCTTTCATAACCGATATCGGTTACATGACCGATATCGGTCATATAGCTACCGACATCGGTTACATAACCGATATCGGTCATGTCCCCTGTTGCTTAAACCTAAGCCTTTTTTTTCCATTTTTGCAAATTTTTGTGGCGCCCGCCCCTTTTTCCTGCATGAACAACACCATTATCCATATTTTTCATTAAATCCATATCTCATCACAATTTCATCAACATCATCTATCTATCTTACAAAAACAACCAAGCCATCAACAAACGATATCAAAAACCATCAATCTATACACCATTTGAATCCAAATCAACAGCTACAAACATTCAATATTCACAAACCAGCGACAAAACATACAACATTTCATAACACAACATGTCAATTAAACTCATCATCTATATACATACATACATCCCATCAACAAAAGACATCAACATCATAATATATAACACCATGTAAATCAAACTCATCATACATTAAATATCACAAACCATTTTCAAAACACTTAACACATTTTTACGCACAACATGTGGGTCAAATCATCATATCTATATATATACAAAGTTTCAAATATACAATGTGCCCTGCATCGGGGCCTCTGTGATCTCATAATACAACAAAGCCGGCACGCAGGCCGCAATAACTGTCAATAATCTCGACTCGGCTCGCAGGCCGGTCTCTCATATCAAAAACATACTCGGCTCGCAGGCCGGTATCAACTGTACAACCCGTACTCGGCTCGCAGGCCGGTATATACAATAAATGAATGAATGAATAAATGAATACATAATATCTAGGCACGCAGGCCTCTATAAACATAGCCGGTTCGCAGACCGGTGCCCATATCCAATGAACCAATACAAAAATATGCAGGGACCCCTCAGCTCTCTCCACCGCCCTCTGCCTGTCTGCCTGCTGGTCCCTGTGCTGCCTCTCGCCTCCTGCCTGTCACAGACCCACCGGCTGTGGCTGCACCTCCCTGAGATCTCTGGCTCCGAGAGGTCTCTGCTCTATGTGCCGCATAAGGCTGATAATCAGCCCCGGTACCATCAAGAATATCCTGATAGTACCGGGCCTCCGCTCTAGCCTCCATATAACGATCTCGAGCCACCGTAGGTGCTGGGGCTGGTCCCCTGACACCTAATACCAGTGCCCCCTGTGCCTGTGCTGGTGCCGCTGGTGGTGCCTGTGGCTGCCGGTGGTGGTGCTGGTACCTGTGCCTGTGCTGGTGCCGCTGGTGGTGCCTGTGCTGGTACCTGTACCGCTGGTGGTACCTGTGCTGCTACCTGTACCTGAGCCTGGGCTAGCTGCCCCTGTAAGACACCTATCTGTGCCTGTGCAGCAGCAAGCTGCCCCTGTAATAACTGTACCTGGCCCCTGAGCTGATCCCTCTCTGCTCTAACAGCCGCCAAGTCTGGCTGTGCGGGCTGTGCTCTCCTCGCAGCTCTCTCTCCGGCCCACCAAACCAAAAATGCTCCTGTGCAGCCGGCATCATCTACGGTATCATCTGCCGGCCTCTCAGCAACCCAATCTGGGTCCATAGGATGTGGTGCAGGCAATGGAGCCTCTACATCATCCCTCCGATACTGAGGGAAGGGAGGTGGCTCATCCTGTCGTAGCCCAAGCTGTCGTCGTACCCTCTCCAGGGGTATCCGCTCGTACTCTCCCGGCCTCCGTCCCGCTATCCAGAATGTATACTGGATCCACTGCAACTGTGCTCGGGCTCCTCCGTGCGGGTGATGACCTCTATAAGGTCTCCATACAATATCTAACGCTGTCAAGCCCTCTAACATATGTCTGTAATAAGTGACGTCCCGCCCTGCAAGCACTGCTCGTGGCTGGCCCACGACCCCCAACCACCTCTGAAAGCCGTATCTATAGATGACCTGTGGCCCTGGCTGCTGGGGCAGCCCTACTGGTCTAATGCATATGATATGCTCATATGCCCAACAGTGTAGTAAAAACGTCGAGCAAATCCCGAATCGCCTCATCCGGCGATAGCCCCACAGCTCTCGGTATAACTGCACCAGGTATACTGGTGCCCAAGCATAACATGTGTGCTCCTCCACCATCTCATGTAGCACACCCATAAGCACCCGTGGAAAGCGGCCTCCCTCTGAGTCTGGGAGGGCGAAGCAGGTGATCCCGATCATCATCAGCACGGCAAGCCGTGTCTCATGGCGGTGGGCTCGGTACATATCCCCATACGCGATACTCGCGCTGTGATATGTCAGTAGCGCAGCTGCATCCCCGAATACGTGTAGGATGCTGTCCATGGCTGTCTCAGCGTCAACCTGAAAGACTGCCTCTCCATCAATCGGTAATCGAAGGATGCGATACACATCCTCCAATGTGATGGTCATCTCTCCAGTCGGGAGATGGAACACATTGGTCGCCGGATCCCATCTCTCGATGAGGGCGACCATCAAACTGTGATCCCTGTCAATCGCTCTGTATCGCTGGACTCCGCCGAGTCCCACCTCGCGCATGATACCCCACTGCGCTGCGGACACGTGTGGCCGCATCCGTCTCAACAGCGGGGGCATCCTGTCCCGCATCGTCAGCTGCTGACGTGCCTGCAAAACCAACTCACTACATTAGCCCTACTCTTTATCACAACATCTACTTATACACACCCACATCTTACCCTAAAAACCTCTATACCCCCTCCCTCTTCACACCCACCAACAACCTATCTTACCACTACCAAAACACTCTACGATATCCCACCTCCATACCAACACACTCTACCAAAACCACCCCAAACCATATCACACCCAAACAATACCAAAACCCTAAACCAATACCAAAACACCAAACAATACCAACAACCTACCCAAAACCCAAACAAACCTAAACCATACCAAAACACCAAACAATACCAAAACACCTCCACCACAACCCAAACCATACCAAAACACCTAAACAATACCAAAACACTCAAACAATACCAAAACACCCCCACCACAACCCAAACAATACAACCCCAAAAATAATACCAAAACACCCAAACAACAACCAAAAATTCAAACCAACAACAAAACCCAAACCAACAAAAATAAAAATAACTAAGGACCGGTACCGGTCACTTATGACCGACACCGGTCCTCTTCACCGACGCCGGTCGCTATACGACCGACACCGGTCACTCACAAAACTCCGTCCACCAAAAATTTCATGACCGATGCCGGTCGCTTAGCGACCGACATCGGTCGCTGTAAAATTCCGGAGCCGAACCCCGCGCGGCCCCCCCCAAATCCATTTTTTCCTATTTCTCCCTCTATACCCGCCCAAACACCCTAAAAACCTACCCACCCAGCCGCCTTGGCCTATTTAACCTATCTACCCTCTCCTTTTTTTAAATCATTTCCATTTATTAATTATTTTATCAAAATCTAACATTCCTACCCAAAACCCAAATACAACATAATATACTCAAATCCACACAATGAGGGGTTTCGAACCTACCGGTACGACGACACGTCGTCGTGGTGGGATGGGTGGTGGTGGTCCAGCTGGTCCAGCACCTCCTGCTCCTCCTGGCTGTGCCATGGCTATAAACTCTCCTCTGCTGGGTCCTCCACCAATCAACTGCTGCCTCCTACTCACTAGGGTCCACTAAACACTCAATTCTCCACTCAAATAGCGCCACCTCAACCAACAAATGCTCCAATCTCAACAATCCACCTCAGACAACTCCAATTGGTTTTCAAATTGACAATGTGACAATGACCGGCCGTATTTTTCTTTTTATAGGTTTTTGACCTATAACCGATATCGGTTTTATTGTGCCCTAAGGAACCGGTATCGGTCATCTAACCGATATCGGTCATACACAATCGATATCGGTTTTATCTCCACCTCTACCCCAATTTCGGCCCTTATTTACTAATAGCCCTTTCTACCAACATCGCCTATATCCACCTTCGTTGACAACCCTTTGTTAACTTCATTGGCCCGACCCAAGGCCGTCACCTACCATTTGGCCCGACCCAAGGCCGCAACCAACCCATTTGGCCCGACCCAAGGCCGTAACCTACCATTTGGCCCGACCCACGGCCGCAACCAACCTATTTGGCCCGACCCAAGGCCGTAACCTACCATTTGGCCCGACCCACGGCCGCAACCAACCTATTTGGCCCGACCCAAGGCCGACCCAACCATTTGGCCCGACCCATTTGGCCCGACCCAAGGCCGTAACCTACCATTTGGCCCGACCCAAGGCCGTAACCTACCATTTGGCTCGACCCACGGCCGCAACCAACCCATTTGGCCCGACCCAAGGCCGCACCTAACCATTTGGCCCGACCTAAGGCCGCACCAATTAAATACCATACCCACAATCAACGTTTTATTTTATCCATCCATCATGTACCTTTTTGTTCAATCGAGCTCACCTGTTCGTGTTTTAGCATGATCAGGGTCCTTGACTTGATCAGTCGACCAACTTTGCCTAGACTTAGACCGTGACGTTTATCTCAACCAAACCAACCATTTGGTACTGCCGAACATGCCCAAACGTTCCTGTACCTTACCCGTTATATACCCTGGAGCTACTTCCTATGCCTTGGATACCAGGATTATATCACCCTTGTTTGGATAAACTATCGACCTTTGCCTATGAATTGCTTGTTTGCTCTTCAAATCATATACCCTGGTCGCACTACTGCATTTCAACGTGCGTCTGCTTCCTTGGACCTACCCCACCCTCTTACCGTTATCTCAACACCATTTACCCTTTATCAACCCTATCCCTGCTTTCACGCTACCTCAATCTGTGATAGATTTGAGGGGGATTACCTATACCCTTAACAGGGGTAACCACTTCTTATTATTGTCCGTGCAGCTTTAACAAGACAAGCCACACGACAACAAGGGGCTAATGTAGACACCAAATTTGTGTCTTACGACACCCTGTACCCGCATCCCATTTCGCAACCTAACCTCATCACCTAAACCTTACACAATTATTTATTAATTACCTTATAATTAATAAATCCACATCGCCATACCTGCCACCTCATGTCGCCACCTCATCATGACCTAGTCTTAACCCTAAACTAACCTAATTAAGACCTATAACTTGGTCCAATTCCACACCTATGACTAATTACTCCTCATCCGCACCTAAAACCAACTTCATAATGACTTGACCAAGCCCGCAACCAATCCCTCGGAAGAAAAGGAGGGAAAGCTGGCTATTTTACCAAAAATAGCCCGCTTTGACCTGACCGATACCGGTTCCTACTCGACCGCCGTCGGTTGCGTAACCGCCATCGGTTCCCCGTAAATGACCACTTCCAACCAAAAACAAAGGATCGGATTTTCATTTGATCGGAAAAAGGAGGAGAAATCATTGAAAGGATCCAGATTTTGCTTGGCCGAGCAGAGACAAGTGAAGAAACAGGAAGAGTTTGCAGAGAAGGACATCAAGCCCAAGACTGCAACTGAATAACCAGAGCCCAGTAACACTCATCCGAGCATCAGAAGAGGAGATAACTCATCTTGGATTGTCAGATCATCCAACTTGGGTCCTGTCTTCATCATCACAGTCCTGAAACCTGCATCTGCATCAGGGACGAGTAAGTAGTGTTTTATATGTTTCTAAGCACCATTTTCTTGAGCCTGTTGATTAATAGTAATCATAAGTTTATTCCCAGATCTACTATCAGCAACATACTGCACTTAACCTTCACCCATACATCCTGATATTGCCCAGAAGGCCATTTTACCACACTCTGAGTCTTCCCTATCCTCCCATCATTCCCCTCAGCCATCCCCCAATCTTAATAACCCCACAATCACCTTGCAACCAACCTCTATCCAGAAGCACTTAGATTGCTGACCCTACCGGTATCGTTTATCCCCTACCGGCAGCGGTTCTCTAACCGCGGTCGGTTACCCAGTGACCGGCGTCGGTCACTGTGACTTATACCCCGAAACCTTTTTCTCACCTATTTGCCACCTAACAACCTCAGATCCAGTCTGGTTTATCCCTATAACTCAACCTGAACGTATCAACGACCAGTAACCGAACAAACAACGTGACGCTTTATTATTGATAATTTAGCTTCTATTGCTTTGTAACGAGATACCTAAATCGTGATTTTGCAATAGCTTTCTTTGTTATCATTTGTGTTAATTCGTATTAAAAGGGGAACTGACCACCTTCGAAAGGAAGTTTTATATTTCCTGGGCCTAAGGCAGCTCCCTCATTTATTGTCTAATTAAAATCTGGTGGTCCTGTATTCTTACTTGCAGGTAGTCCTTCCAAGACAAAAAGGAGTTCTTCGCAGTCGATCTGATCTCTCTCTACGGTACGCGCACACCATCTCAACATTCAACAGGTATTCCTCCTAGCCCTAACCCTTATCTGTTTCTCAAAGGAATGATAGGATAGAAGCAAGTCTATTCTGCAGAGCCGAAACATCCTCGGGGCACCTGGTCCCACCTGGGGGTGCCCTAATCCATGAAAATACTTTCTTGCCTCTTTTTTGGCTACCTTCTAGCCATTTTTTCATACCTATATTTGTCGTAGTTGGCCAGTCGTCGGGGCTTAATTACTGAAATTAGAACAAGAGAACCCTATAAATATAAAGTTATGAGACCATAATGAGGGTCCTAGGAAACACCATATCTACTATCACTCCATCTAGAGTTGCATCATTACATCACTTACATCCACATTGTTCCATGCATCAAGGCTAGGAGATCTGCATCAAAACACACAACATAGGGGGGAGGGATTCTATTTTATTTCATGCACACATGCTAGTACATTTTCTATATTTATTATTTCTCGCTACTTCACAAAGTGTGATTAGAACAAGAGCACCTAGGGCATGACATCGCGCGTGCGCGCGCGCACGCACACACACACACTGGAACATCATTGGGGTCTGAAATGTAGTGCAACACTCATAATTAGTAAGCCCACTATTGTGGCAGTTGAACTGTCAGTCCAACCCATTCATTTTACATCTTTTAGGGTTTTAATACTTATTTTGTCTTTTTCAGGTCATTCCTTCATCCTACATTATTTGATACATCCAAGCGCAGTTCAACTAGATCTAGTGCAATAGGCATTGCATATTTCAGAATATCTTGTGACACTGAAAGAATCAAATTTTATGAGCTTTTACAGAGACCAGGGATCCTATTTTGTGACCATGGCACCCTGGGGTGCCCCCGAGTACCTTCCTGGGTGCTCAGTTCCTTCAAATCCTCCAGATATGGCCTTTATGGGACTTCTGAGTGATTATTCATAGCTACTTAGAATCAATAGTCAGACCTACGACAACCCGTTCATTTCATTTCTTCTCGGCAATCAACTAAGTCCTTTCCTTTTGATCATCTGACTACATACTTAGGGTTTTATTTCATTTGATATAGTTATTTTAAATCATTCCATATTTTTTCACCGTAGTTTACAACATTTTAGTCATCCTATATTAGATTAAATATTGTTATACTTTCCCATAGTTTAGTTTAATTTTAGTTAATCATTTCGGTGAACCTGACCATATATGCTTCTAGACGCCTCTTTCTTATTTAAATAGGTTTTTTTTTCCTTTCCCATGGCTCAATCCCATGAGGAACTTATTAAATCCCACCTTAAATCCATCAATGATCACCTTGTTGCGCACCCCCAAGATCTAGACTTAATTTTGCATGTGGCTCGTGAGAAAGCTACTAACTTGGTGAAACTAAATCCTTCTGTGGCTATACAAACTATTATGGCCACTCACCCACATGATTTAACTCTTCCACCTATATCTACTATTCCAGTTTCTTTCCCCACTCCTACCAATAATTTTACGCCTCCTTTAGTTTCGCAAGAAAGGAAAGTATCCTCTGTTGGCAATAAATTTTTAATATCTTTGTATCACGATATTTAGGCCCAAATTTGTAAGTTGGAATAGGCTATGACATCTCCATATTTAGATTCTACTTTATTATTACATACTCCATTCATGTGCCTTCCATCTCTACTTATCTGCTACCTCCCAATTTTGTTACCCTTAAGATGCCCATTTTCAATGGGCCTGGTGACCCCTAGGAGCATCTTCAGGCCTTTCATGTTGCATTTTTCTATATTTTTTTGACGCAATCATACTCTCTTAGCTAAAATATTTCCTTGTATTCTCCATGATTACCTGTCCAATTTACCTTAATTACTCCATTCACCCATCTAGCCAATGCCTTCCTTACACATTTCTCCATCAACATAGGCTCTAATATTAGCATCAAACTTAAACAGGGATCCAATGATTCACTAACTACATTTTAGATATAAGTATTTACTAAAATGACACTAATGTTCTTGCTATTTTGAAAGATTTGTTTAGTGTTTTTACCACCTCTTTTCTCTTTCGAGGAATTTTCTTCATTTGATCAAATTTTTCATACTCTTAAGCTTCATGAGTCTAAAATTTTATCCATAAACACTTGAGTATCAGGAAAAAACCCCATCCTCTACCCATTTTAAAAATAAGACACCATTCAATCCAATCTAAGTAAATTATATGTTAACAATTACCCCCTCTAAATAAGTTCAGTCATAACAGCCTAAGTGCACGTTTAACAACCTTCCAATGGCTCCACATATTATATTAAATAAATTACTCATCAAAAACCTTATTACCCTTCCTCCACCACTCGAGTTAGAACCATAACGACCCAAAGGATGAAACTACAATGAAAACTTCCATTGTGATTATCATCATTGTGTAGGACATTTTACAAATAGATGCCTGAAACTCCAAACAATTATCCAAGACCTAATTTACAATGATCAACTCGAATTCCCTGAATCTACTAGCTCTGCTCCCACTAATGATAAGTGTAAATTCAAACTCTTTAATAATGACTCCAAAAAAATGATAAAAGTATTGTGGATTCTTCCGCTAATCATACATATCATGTTGTATCACCTCCAGAATTAGGATCTCTTGATATCTTAGTTACTAATACCGAAGCTACATCTACTCGTCATTTCTTTTTCCAACATTGATTATCATGATGCATTTACATCTAATCATTTACACATACATAAATCTATAAGCTATACCACCATAAAAAATACTAAGGTTGATCCATCCTGGCCCATTAGTGCATGTTCTATGTCACTCCTTTAGGCTATTGGTTACCCTCTGTTGTGAATTGACTATCCATTTTAGAAACCCTTTGGTGTTACTAAGTTATATGACATTGGTCATCCCTCTTACCATGTTTATCCATTTTCTTCTTAGAAATAAATTTGAGGGATGTGACTTAATTTTAGGCATTAATTGGATTCTTTGCTCTCAATATATCATATCTATGACTCACTTGCGACTTAAATTCATTCACAATTCCCAAGTTTTTTCTATTCATGGTGTCCCTCCATCTCCTCCACTTTTGTCATATCCTTATAAAAATGTGTCATCCACATCTTATAAAATGTATGACATCTATGTTATTAAAAGCACAATCAAATCCTAGTTCACCTACTCAAGTTCCATTTACTTGACCAATTCATTCAAATAGTCATATACATCGACATAGCCCTCTTCCTAGGATAGTTACTGCTTCTCAATTTCAGTCACCTCGTCGCTTTCTTCCACATGAATCTTCATCACATTTACACATAAAATTACTGATATCTCCATCACTGATGCATTTTACTACACCATGATATTCATCTTATACTCATCACTCGAATGCATATAAAATTCATTGACCAACACAATGTTTATCTTACATACCACCATTTTGAGATCATGGTCCTACAATTCATCCCACAACTCTCATCTTAACGACCTTTGTCATTCACTCTCTTTGGTTATTTTGTACATTTATATGCACTTGGGGGACATAAAATATTACCCCCCATCCTAGCACATACATATCATTATATGTTACTTATCTTATCTAAACGTATTCATCATGCATTTTTATACCATCATAACCCGATGATGCACTCTAATGCTTCGGTTCACACTTGACTATTGAGAAATTACAATTACAATGAACCCCGCACACTACACCTTAGGCATTGTACATTGCATTTCGTCATACATCACACATCATACACAATTCATTCTATGTTTATTCTACATTATGCTAGTCCTCATCTATGCATTACATTCATTACGGTATCTACGCACTTAGTCACATTATACACTATGTATTTTCATATCATACATTTTCTATATATTATACTAGTCATCATCACCTATGAGTTGAGTTTTACATTTCACCCCTACATTATACATTAAACTAGTCCTTACCCAACACACTATATACAATATTACGCTATCTATGCATATGTTATACATAATTTCCTCATACACTATGCATTTATCAATAAAACTTATTCTACATACTATGTTAGGTTACATTACATATGAGTCAAGATTTACATTCTAACATTCCATATTCAATTTCTATCTTCTCCAATTTTCACATTTTACAAATTACATAAGTATGCATTTATACACACACTACACACCCTACATTACATTATTTACACCACACATTTATACATTCTACTTTTCACATAGTAATTTATTCATCACTACGTACACTATATCATTGTGTAATCAGTGCTACTCACTACCCTATGACACACTTTAGTTCCTCGGTCCATACTCAACTGCTGAGGGTTTACCAATAAAATGTACCTTACACTCACCATGTGACATTCTTAAGATAATGACATATGATTTAGGCTAAATTATCACCCACTTCCATCATTTCCTCTAATAGTGGTATACGCTTTAGGATAAAACACCACCCCCTATTTTTTCATCTTATAGTGATATACGTTTAGGGGTAAATCATATCTCATTTCTTTCATCTCTTAGTGATATATGCTTAGTGCTAAATCATCACCCATTCTTCCATCGTATAGTGATATAAGATTAGGGCTAAATCATCACTCACCCACTCAACAAGTCATGATGTGCACTTTGGCCATAGGGTTCACACACATCTCCCTACATGTCTCATTTCATCACTCATTACATACACACTCATCATAGCGTTCCTAGACAAAAAAAACACTAGTTGACCATTTCCCGATGACATGCTCTTATTTATGGTTCATTTTGGACTACTAAGGGGGGAAAAAAATGAACCTCATTACATACACTTCCATACACTTAGGGGTCACATTTCTCCTACCTTTCCATTGTCTTGTGGGCATTTAATTTTGTGTTACTAACTTTTACTACACATGTTAGATCTAATATGTCATTATCTATATCATACACACATGCACGTTCATGCCTTTGTTTAGTGTGATCGCTGATACAAGAATTTTACACGCGGCGTGGATGTTTTCCTTCTACCCTTCCTATACTAGTCACTGGGGGCATCCACATTCATCTTATCTAAGTGTTATTATTTCATTTCATACTTATCATCTCACATTTACTTGATCATTCAAACTTTGACATATTGGTTATTGCTCTAACATGCTAATGAGTGTCCCATGTGCAACACTTAATGAGGATTACATGTTTCCATGACTACTTGTTGTTTTATACTTGTCTTCCATTGTTTTCTATTTTATGCATAATTTGCCCTATGTTTGTGTGTACACACTTTTATTGTTTGTGGCAATGATGGGCATTCATGTCTTGCAACATCATGAGTGATTTCCAATGTTTGCATCCCTCTTTTTGCAATCTACCTCATTTCTTACGTGTTTACACTATATTTTTTTAGTAGTTACTACATTGTCTATGTATTTTGCAATTGTCTTATTACATGCATGTGTTTTCGGAACTAACACTTGTTTTGGCTAGCCATCCCCTTTTGTGCCTACCTTGATTTATACCAAGCGCTTTCCCTTTCCCCCTGCAAGGTAGAGTTATACAGGTTAGAGTGTGGTAGGTCCTCTTTTGGGGCTGCATTCTCCTTTCAGTGATGTCACATTCTCCCCTAAAGGGGGGCATCATTGAGTGTTGTACATACTAACACAACATATTTACACTGGTTCAGTACATTGCACTTTCTCACCCTTGGCATTTTGGGTTTACATACAATTAGTGATTTCAGACTAGTCTATGAACTCCATACACAACAGATTTTACAATACATGGTGTCCTTTAGCATTTCTGGGAAGGAGTTATAGATTTGGGGGTTACAATGGGTGTGTCCTCTCTACACTACTTCAACCATTTGGAATGGGATCATCAAAAAAAATAGGATAGTACAAAGATCTCTTCACACACATTTCAAAAGAAACAGTCAAAGGTTGGAGGACACAGAGTATTTCCTCCCTACACTTCTTCAACCAGGGTGGCATGATATCCCCCAAAAAAATCGCAGTAGTATAGGATATCCTTCTACACCCTTTCTCTCGACATGGATCAGGTGCACATATTCCATTTTTCACTTTCCTTTTTGCGTATTTTACATATTTGTACTTTACACATTTCTATACACGTGTATTTTACACAACATTTTTACATACATACATATTTCAATACTTGATAATTTTCTCCTTGTAGGTCCAGCCCTATGAGAAAAAGGTATTCAAGATGGGGGAAACAATAATGACAACGCCAATAATGACAATAATGATAGTGCAACAACAACATATTGTGATGGAACTTACCTTTACTAACCATGCAGGTACATTACACACCACAATAGCTACACACAGACTCCTCACTAGGTTCACACTGATCACTTTTTTATGGAAATTTCTCATCTTTAGAATCCACGCTCCTCTAATTTTTCTTTTTCATCATTGATTCACGCTTGAGTCTTTCCCTAGTCAACATCGACACGTCTATCTACTACACTTCTATAAAGTGAATACTAGGTATGCACTTTCTATCCCATTTATAAATTTAGGTTCTCAAGTGAATAAAGTACTAATTAATCCCACCTTTTGACCATCTTACTTTTACCTTTTATTTCATCATTCCCACATATTTTCATATACATTCTCGACTATGTCATCACTACCCCATAATTTTATTCTAAATCAGGGTGCCCAAGCCTATACTGGGGTGCCTCGAGGTACACTGGTCTCACCTGGGGTACCATGATCCTTGTTTTACTTTCCTGCCTCATTTTGGGCTCTTTCTAGCCAATTTTCATGCTTAGCATTTTCCTAGTCATCCATGTCAGGATTAATTACGAAATTAGATCAAGAGAACTCTATAAATATAAAGCTATGAGATACCATAATGAGGTTCCTAGCATCACTTAATACTATCACTCCATCTAGTAATTGCATCCATTACATCACTTGCATCTACATAGTTCTATGCATCAAGGCTATAAGATTTGCATCAAAAAACACAATATAAGGGGAGGGACTCTATTATATTTCATGCACACATGCTAGTACATTTTCTATAGTTATTATTTCTCGCTACTTCACAAAGTGTGGATGACAAAAGAGCACCTAGGGCATGACATGAACACACACACTGATGGGCCGTTGTAATTTCCAATCATTTAACCAATATATTCAATTGTTAGTGTTGTTCTCAAACAAGGGATATGTCCTAGGCTACGTACAATGAAGTTGTATGCAACACAGTTGTTGTGGTAGTTCTCTTTTGGGGGGTTTTAGTTGGTACTTCTCTCTTGTTTCTATTCTATACTAAGGAAAGTAAATACAACTCTAAGCTACTGAAATGAAAGACAAAATTTAGGAAATACATATAATGTACTGAAACAACATTGCTGTAATAAAATGATTTCAAAGGAAATACTTAACTGAATTGAAACACACACACGAATTGAAATGCACACAAAAATTGAAATGATAGTAAGGAAAGATTCTAAAGTAAGGAAATATAAGACTGCAATCAAATAACCATTCAAATAAAAGTTCTGGAACTTAAACTTATCAAGAATAATGATCATGCATGAAAATCAACCCTCCAATATCCTAAGTTGAATGGGTCCTTGTCTCTCCTTTCGGGATTCAGGTACTTAATACCAATGGATACTAAAAACAACATATAGATTATATTGATTTGAATAAGTTCAGAACAAGCTTCATCATAAGACTGGAAATACCTATCAACTAGTATATAGAACTGTAATGAACACTATTAACTACTACCTATGAAACCATTTTAAGAAGGTGTCTTATAGACACAATTAGTTACATATCATTCCAAAATGATAGGTAATGTGTTTAATTATATAAAAACCTCATTGAAGATCAATGACATCCTGAAATATAGCTAAAAAATGGTCCTTGTGTGTATGCCTACTATGAGAAAATCCTCTAAAATGACATGGTGGTGAGAGACCGGTCTTCTTGATTGTTACACCTCAAAATTGGTAGAGAATGCACTTTATCATCCTAAACATGTTATCACATTACTCAAAAAATAAGTTAGTTGGAATTCCTATGGTCATTAGTTCACATGAGAAAAGAACAAGAGAAATGCATCAACCTTACTTAGGATACAACTATCTAGAACATTCCCCATGCATTAATTAACACATTTAGGAGAAAATAAATAGTCATATGGATGATATAATAAGTCAATTTATGCACTCATCATCTCCCCTGCACTGTACCTTTTGAGTGTTCTTATGCTAACTCATCTCTATCCTGCTCTTTTTCTAAGTTGTTGTGCCATATCATTTTCCTCGAATTGGTCTGAAAATTTCTTCCTTGTCCCTTTACACCCCTGAGTCTTAAAGATAACATCTGACCATGCTTTAAAACTATCATGAGATTGAGCAAAATTATTCTACCAAGTGGTCATATGAATGAGAACAAGGGGAGTTCTTACTTGCATGCCAACCCGTTCATTATTGTATTCTTTTGCACCTTTTTTTGCCAACTTCCTAATGATTACAACAAGTGCATCACCCCTCCTTATACTCCAATTGAGGTTTTATGGAGAGATCACTTCCCTACTTTTCAATGGTAAGCTCAAAGTGTCCCACCTTTTTTCACAAGCTTTCAAAGCTTCGCCAAAATTATGTTGATAATAAATCTCAAAGTCTTGAACACATTTTGCTAATATCTCTGAAGTATTATTTTCAATGCCATCCTGGTAATACAAAGACCTCAAATACTTTTTCATTGAGACATCATTGTGGTGGATAGGCATAATATAGAAACAAATAGTTTGGGAAGTTTGATTAAAAAGGTTTATTTTCTCACTGCATACAATTTGGTTCCTAATCAATAAATGAAATTTTTTTAATTGAAATTCTCCCATAGTCAAATTGATGAAGAAGTCAGGGACATTGGTAACCAACATGTTATGAAGATATAATTCACATAATAAATATTATATTTCTGATGTAATCCCTGGATAAATTTCCAGAAATGTTTTGCCATCCGGAGCCTTATGGGGCTCTCCACAACACATCCTTTGTAGTTGTCATGCATAAAAATGTTCTTGAAGAAATAGAATGTAAATAGAATATGGTTTCCTACGAGGTAGAATTTCACAAGATAGAGGACAAACATACTCAACAACTTATTCAAATTTCTTTTTAGCATTTGATCTTGACTCAACCTCTTCCTTAAGTTTTTTATTTTCTTGGATCAATTCCCTATTCCGAAGAGACAGTTGGTCATAATGAGTAGAAAAATAATTCCATGCATGTAACCCAATATTCTTTTGCCTTTTTAAATTATCAAATTCTATTTTGAAGACAATTATTTCTCTAACTTTTTCCACAGTTTGTTGAACAAATTCAATTTGCATAGACAATTGAGCATCTTCCATAGCTTTTAATTTCTTCTTCAAAGTAGCAATTTCATCTTGATACTGCTTTAGGACTACATTTTTATGTGATTCCAGGTGACCAACCTCCATTGTAGTAGTACCGACCTCCATTGCAGTGGTTTATAGAGCTCTAGTCTGGATTTCCGATGCTACAGGTATTTTCGGAGTTGCAGATAGTTTCCTGAGCCTCAACAATGTCTAGAATTTTATTGTCAAGGTATGTTCTTTGGGAATGGTTGTCATAAATTCATCATCCTTCAATTCTTGACTAGGAGTAGATGAAGTACCAGCCTCGAAAATATCTTCCAAAATGGGGGCTGAACCCTCATGAAACAATGCATGCTGTGAAAATTTGGGTCTCCTTAAGGTATAAGACCTTCTTGATCTTAATGACATAGTAGCAGGGGCTGATAATCTATTATTTTCCCTGGAAGGTTAAGGCACAGAGGGCTGGTTGTCGTTTTCTTGTAGATTCTTCCATAGCCACATTTTAAGGTCGAGGAGTCAACTCAAGCTTCAAATGAATACTGGGGGGCGGTTCTTTTTTAATTTTATTTTGTTTATATCTCTCCCATGCACTTGTATTTTCTATCTTCCTCTTAGGCCTACAAAAATTCTAATGTGCACATATTAACTGGTTGAGCCCTAGATGCTTTAGGGAAGCTTTACCACCTCCATTATTGTATTTTTGACTCACTTTAATGATGGTCTGTGAAAGATATTATGGAAGATTGACCTTCAACTCAGGGTTTTTTCGACCCTTCTTCAAATGTGTGAGAATTTTTAATATGTCACCCCAAGCACTGATGGTTTCCCATCACATAAAATATCTATTAACCCATGTGGCAATTTCCTTCCAGTGACTAGGAAAAATCTCCTGCTTAATACCATTTTGAATACCATGGGGAGTGAGGATTATTTTTGGCAGAGTTTCCCCTTCATCATGAAACATTGGTATTAAATATTTAAGTGGGGCATTAGTTACAATTTTAAGCCCAAAATATGGGAGGGCCGGATATGGTAGCAATAATGTGGCTATTTATCTCAATTATCTTGCTTCCTATTCAAGAGCTTGTTACCTCAAAATTTATCAAAAACTCATCAACTAAATTTTCATCAAAACCTTCAAATTTTTGAATGAAGTCTAACCAACCTGAGTCATGGAATACTTGGGAGATGACAACATTTCACACGAGAGGCTCTGCAAACTTTGGTTATGATTTCTTCTTCTTCCTCATAGCTTAGACAAGTCTAGATGGAATTACAATAAAATGGAGAAGGTTTATGCAAAGGAAACAAAGTAATTTTCATGAAACATTGGAAATGGAAGTTTTGAACTATATTTTGAGCTCCAAATAGCATTGAGTTGATGAAAAATTGATGGAAAAAAGTGTGATATTACTTAATTGGGATGGAAAGGTTCAATTCCTCGTACGGTTCCCTTCCAATCATCATGAATGCTTATGCCACTTTTCCTTCTCAGAAAAATGTGACACATGTTATTTATTTTCCCACTATTACTCATTATCTCCCACTTCACGTCATGAGATTTTATTTTACATCCATAATAAATGCATTGGGAATGGAACATTTATTTTTCATATTAAATCAATGCAAATGGGATTTCTAAAAGTTAATATCCGTAGCAAGGGATGAGTGCACTTCACCTTGCCATCTCAGCTCTCCACTAACTATTGGCATTCCACATCCTACATTCAAAGAATAATGATGATTAATACACATTTTGATAATTAACATCTCTAATATTTATTAAAATCATGAAATAAAACAAAAAAACTATGATCTAGGGGGAAAAGGATAAAAAATATGATCTTATTCCTTTATTTAAATTCAAAACAAACTATTCATAGTAGGAAGAGCTGCAGTCTTCCACTGAATCAATTTCTTCATGAAACAGTATGTCTTTAGTGAAAGTCTCCTTATCTAGAGGTTATTGATACATTATCATTCAGTGACCATTCACCAGCAAGGTTCTTCTGTCATCATCAATTGGTAACAGTATAATAGATCCATTATCATAAACTTTCTCAATTTGATACACATCCCAACCATCGTGTTCTCAATTTTCCTTTGAATTTCTGATACTTTGAGTCAAACAATAAAACCCATTCTCCTTCATTGAACTTCATATTCTTGGTATGAGCATCATGTCAGGATTTTCTCTGATTTTGTAGAATTTAAATTTGTTATGCCTCCATTCACATTTCATCAAGTTCATTTAGTTACATCACTCTCTCACGTTGAGATTCATCCAGCTCAATTCCAATCTTTGATGTTGTACTCCATGTTTGTAGCTCAAATTCCACTGGAAGCAATGAATTCTTTCTGTATACTAATTCATATGGGGGAAAACATGTGGTGGTTTTCCATGTGGTGTTGTATGCCCAAACTGCCTCAGGAAGGTTTGACACCCAATTCTTCCTTTTTGCATTGACAACTTTAGTTAAATTTTTCTCCAACTCTCTGTTTGTGACTTCCACCTGCCCATTAGACTGAGGGTGGTATGGTGATGATTTCCTATGCTTGATTTTGTAAATCTTTAGGAAGGATTCAATCATGTTGGACATGAACTGAGGCCCTTGGTCATACATAACAGCTATGGGAGCTCCAAATCTTAGCATAATCATGTTGTACAAAAAGTTACCTACAACATCCTCATTCGCAGATGTCAATGTCCAAACCTTGACCCATTTTGTAACGTATGTTAGGGTAAAAATAATTTACTATAAAGTAATTATGCATTGTTCATAGGTAAATAGGTGGTTTAATAGTTTTTTATATGGTTATGATTTAGTAACCATTTACATTGTTTTTATTTCATACGTGAGGTTATTGTTGTATTGTTTTAACTATATATTTATTTGTATTATTTCACGGTTGCACATGTGTAACTTATTTATTTGTTTGTATCCAAATGTCCAATATCTATAAATATTGCAACCTGCACCATTGTAAATGATTTGATTGAATATTAATAAAATCATGAGGCTTTCGCCCCTCTTTTATAATTACATTTGGTACATGAGAAGGTTAATCTAGACCTGTGAGCAGAGAAGGTGTGGAAAGAGAGGACATAATACATAGAGGATCTTGGAGAATCATTTGCAACAATTGAGAGCCTGTGCAACCTCTTGCAAGTTCCCAGCCCCATCCCTACCTCCCAACAACCTCTTGTTCATTCCAGGTGTTTGGAACACAAATTGTTTTTTACACTACTGCCCCCTGTGCCAAGCAAAAATTATTGCAGGAAATTAAATTTTTTAAAAAATGTTTTACCCCCATTAGGGGTTTTCCCTCTACATTTAGAGGCCTATTTAGTCTATGCTACAACTAACAGGATGCTATAATTGGAGGACTCTGTGCTATATTTGGAGGAGATTCTTCTCAAGATCCTGGGTGAGTTGAGAAGGTAGAGGACCAAGTTGGGGATAGTACAATCGGTAATTTGAAGGGTCTAAAACCAACTTTACATTCAACCGAGCCATAGACCCTCGTCGAGTTGGTTGTTTGTGCATTAAGCCATGTTTCATTCCAAAGACTGAGCTCTCACGGTAATCATATAGGCTGAGTTAAGATTGTAGTGGTTGGGTCGTTCCATTGTGTTTTAACAAAAAAATGAGATTGGCGAGTTGGCATGTGATCAGGTTCGAGTTTGCAGTGATCAGGTGTGCCATCTACAAGATCCAAGGGCTAAGTGAGTAACATCCCTGTTGAGCTCTAGAACGAGCCGTCCATATTACATCCATACCCTACAATACAAAGCATTAGTGTTAACTCTAATACAAACCTATAGATCGATCAGGCCACACAACGTTGAGCCCACCAATGTGCAAATCCTGCAATAACACACAATGACGGTGTAAACAAAACATTAACAAATCAAAGTGAATACAAAGAAAATACACTCAAACGGGGAGCAATAATAAATCATAGTGACCAAAGGAGATAACGGAGCAATTTAGATCTGCTTTGCGTGGAAAACCCTAATCCACATACCACCTACCCTCAGCCACGTGGATTTCTACCAGTCACGCCAATTCGATGTTCACAGGTTAGTAGACTTGCTTTTATATTTTAATACAATTTTCTTCGTTTCACGTAGCAAGAGCTATAGGTGCTGAGCTGGATAAGAGGAGAGCTTTGGGTATGTGAGATACATGGTTCGAACACCCTACACTACACTATTGTTTAGTATAATTGAATTTTGTGATGAATTTAGTGCCTGCTAGAAACTATAGAGGTAAAAACCTCCTATAAACCACTTAGTCACAGATAAAACCAACCCCAAATTTAGCGGAGAAAAACCTAACATAGGGATTTTTTTGTTTCTTCCACTTTGCTTTATTGTTTTATTCTGAACATTTTTTGCCAAAGGAGGAGTACCTGAAAGTTTCATTTTTAGCTATTTTTTTTTGGTTTTTCATACAGAGATCCGTATTGATCCTCAGAGGTTTGCCACAAGGGCTCTGTAAAACAATTTTTTTTCCTGTCATTCAATTTTTTCAAAATTTTGAATGTAATTTTATATTTTAGTTTATTGTACTAATTTTCAGGTTTCCATATTCAACCACAAACCATTGTAACTTCTTAAAAAATGGCCTAGATTTGTAATAAAAAATAATAAAAATTTGATTCTATATCACTCATGAGATCTTCAGATCTCTTTCGCAACATTTGGTATAAACAGTACCTCTGGGAAGCGCTTACGGGTAAAGTCATCGCGACTACTATTACACTTAACACCTAATATAGCTGCAAAAACTTTGTATGGGCATCAAACCTTTAAATCAATGGGGAGTAATAAGGACACAAGTGCACACACTTTGAGCCCTCCCATCTGTCTGTGAATGATTATTTGACGTAAATCCAGACACTGAAATTATCTGAGTATATAGAAATGTTATGCACCTGTATGAGGATATTTCTTTGAGTTGATGTCAATAATCACATAGACTCCTTTCAGTACTGCCTTGGTACCACGTATCATATTATTTCAAGTATGTTAATTCCTATTTCATGTTTTGTCGAGTATATAGAAAGGGTGAGATTCTTCCACATAATGACATGTATATATGAAGGGCATTGTTATCCCAAATTTGCCCCCAAAAAAATTGGTCAAGACAAGTCCTGCAAATAAGGAAATTATGAAGGAAATGACTCAGTCCCGTGAGCTCACATTCTAGGATGAAAAACATGGTTGCAGAGGGACTTTACAATGGAGTGGTGGGGCTTGCGAAAGATGAAATGACCCATGCAAGAAGAAATTCAAGAAACAACTCTGTTCAGCGAATCCTTGCCTCAAATCTAATAAAAAAATTATAGGCTGGCTCAGAAATGGAATGGCAAGGTCAGGGAAGGAGGCTGAGCTATGTCAAAGGAACCAGAGACTCAAAGGAAAAGAAACGATGAATATTCAAAGTCTTTGGGCTTTGAAATAGTTCAGGACGGACCTCGAAATTGACTAAGTATGGAGGAGACAACGGAAGCTGCCAAGTGTCCAAACAACGCACCTCCTAAAGTTAAAACCAAATGGGCAGGCTGAAACAAGCACCAAGCCTCCACACATCTAGAGCTCTAAAAAGTTACACCAGCCGTTGAAAAGTCTTTGACTCGACGGAAGGGGCCAAGTGTCGGCTCATCGTAATCCAAAATGGGAGCCCAAGACAGAGACTCAAACTTGCACCAGCCCTCCATGTAGCCAATGGTCAAAAAATGTCAAAAGGAGAATGGGCCCAAAACAACTAATTAATGAATGCAAGTGGAAGGTGCTAGGTGTCCAAATAATGCACATTTAAAAGCGGGGACCCCGAACAAGTTGTCAAATGAGCGCAAGCCTTCCATGTGTCTCAGAGCCCAAAAAGGTGAGGGCGATCATTGAAAATTCTAAAGGCCCACAAAGGTCTCCACGTGTCATATTCGCACTAATCCAAAGGTAAATTCTAGGTGCCATTTCAAAACAAGCGCAAGGTCTCCACGTGTCTTGGGTCAGATACAGTGCCTCCACTCGCAGAAATGACTCAGGAAGACTACAAATGAAATAGGGAAACATGCGAATGCCGCCATGTGTAACATGGGCACTATTCCAAGAGTGAAGGAAGGAGTCAAATCTCAAAAATAAGCACATAGATGCCACGTGGACCTGATACAGATAGACTCATTTATAAATTACGCACCTACAACCCAAAAATTCAAATGACCATCTTTTGACTGATAACTCAGATTTTGGCAGGAGAAGATTTTTTGGAAATGTCTCGATGCCCTCTATGCCTTGGAAACATAAAATATCATTTTTTATAGGTGTTTCTGGGTGAAAAAATGGGAAAATGTCTTCTAGACCATTAATACAGAGCCTGATTTCTCTAACTACCAGATCTGATTTGATTTGATCCACCGTTCTTATTCAATACGCCAGACAGACAGAGGTAACCAGAATCGACATATTTGGGGTGGATTTGAGAAATGCATTGATTGATATCGATTGAGTATTCAAGGCAGGATTCAATGCATATCCCATGGTAGTTGAAACAGGATTCAACTTTTCCCTCTTCTCTCTCTTATTCTTTCTATATATTGTAACACTTCTCATTTGAAAAGGGGAGATTATTTTGGGCATAGGGAAACTCTGTCATATTTGTTTCCTGACTCCATTTTGAGTTGAAAACCTTCTCCTATACCTAGCAAGCATTTTTGTGCCTCTAAGTAGAAACATAATGGTCTGTGCACCCATATAGAGCAATAAAACGTGTTTTTGTGGTGTTTTTTCAAACCTTTGCATTGTTTTGTTGTCTCTCCATGCCTCTCCCTTTCAAATCTATTTTCCTTGTGCATGTATTTCACATTTGTAGGTGTAGGGAATTATGTTTCATGGAGTTTTGATCATGGATTAGGGTCTGGGTTTGTGTCACTTATGTGTGACCTTCCCATATTCCTTTCTCCCTTGTTTCATCCTCCCTCAACAGAGCATCTCACCCCTTTCCCTTCTCTTGTGTATCACCACTTTACTGTAGACTTTTCTTTTCACCCTCTCTTTCTCTCTGGTTCCTTGGAATGGTTAGATTAGGATAGTTTAGGTTTTGCATGCATTAGATTAGCTCATGGCAAGTAGTTTAGGAACAAGAACCAAATTTCTCTAGAGGATCATATCAGGTTTGCAAGTCCCACAACTTGAGAGATGATCCAATGTTATGTAATCACAATGAATGCCCCATTTTAACCACTTCACATATTTGGCCATTTGGGGGTGCTGTGATTGCTTTACACTAACAGTTTTGGCACGCCCAGTGGGACAAGAGGTTTTTACTTTATTTTATCAAGTTGATGTGTTCTTGGTGGGATTCAACCTTTTGAGGCACATGTATAGCACTTAATGGTGAATCCATCTGGTAAAAAACCCATTCTCTGAGTTACAGACCTTTTCCATCCATTTCCACTAATTTTCATCCATTTTATTTTTCCATCTCTTTCATTTTCTCCCATTCCATGAGGTTGTGTAATCATGACTTCATTCCCTTCATGGAACTCAAACTTACAGCAATGCAGTCCACCTCCTAATGCATTTCCAAACTCCTCCAAATCAGCATTATAATCAGATCCATGACCATTACGCTTACCCATATGAGAAGGGTCAAAGTCGGTTTGGCCATGGAGCTTATCAAGAACAAGAGGATGCATACAATTGTGACAACTATGTGGAGAATGTTGGTTTATTGGAGAAAATTCAAAAAATGGAGGCTGACATGGTTTAATCAAGGGGCATAGCACAAATGAAGGCATTCAAGATTGGTTGCAGGGAACCTTGTCCATGGGAAGGCCCTTTTCCAAGACATTACAACCCTGAGGAGAAGCTTGGCTTCATGGTTGAAGTAGCTTGCCTCAACTTACACAGTGGATTGAGGAAATTGAGGCTTATGAGAAAAGTGTGAGATAACCTTGTCAATGTGTAAGTCAATCACCACTTCTTAGTCTCTTCATTTTCTCTTCCTCAAGCTTTATCATTTTGGCAGTGATCAAGAGTCAAGCCCCTCATCTGTTGCCCCAAGTTTTAATTTATTTTCTCCATCTCCTGATCTCCCAAACTCCTCCAAATCTACAGTTCCTAATCAGATCCTTTGACCATTCCAAATAGCTCATCCCCTCCATATGAGACAAGGTCAAAGTCAGTTTGGCCATGTTCCAGCTCCCTATCAAGAACAAGAGGACGCATTACAAAGTTGGTTGAACCCCAACTATGTGGAGAATGCTGGTTTATTGGAGAAAATTCAAAAAATCTTGAGGCTGGCATGGTTTAGAGCTTGTCTCAAGAATCCAGTCAAGGCATAGCACACAATGAAGGGGAGCCCAATAGAGAAGAAATGATAGATAAATATGCAGGGTTACCTTGTCCATGGGAAATTTGGCCCTTTTCTAAAGACACCCTTGATGGTCAACCCTCAAGAGAGGAGCTTAAAATTCATGGTTTAAATGTTGTTGGTTTTATAGCTGCCTCAACTTACACAGGTGGATATAGAGAAATTGAGGCTTTGCAGTGAGCAAGAAGTGAAATAAAAAACAAGAAGAAGGAGATGTAAGTCAGTCTGGCCAGCTTCCAGATGTTCAGTTGTTCTCGATTCTCAAGCTTTATGCGTACAATCAGAGACTGAAACAGATAAGGGTTCAAGGTAGGTTTAATTCTTTCCTACTATTTCAGCAGTGTCATGAGTCAAGCCCCTCATCTGTTGCGCCATGTAGTTTTACTTTATTTTCTCGATCTCCTGGTCGATCACCATGAACTCACCTCAGTTCCTGGCTGGGAAGGACCCTACCCCTATAATAAGAAAACAAGTCATCCACAAGAAAGAGTTCCAATAGCATATACAGTGGACATTGTAATGCAAACAAGCGTATGCTAGATCCAGGAAGCGTGGTACTCCCCACCAGGCTGTCAATCCACTATTACATAAATATGGTTGATACCCCAACCTGAGAACTCCATCTTGCTTTCCCATAGTTCTTAGAATCTAGTGCTAAGAGACTCTGATTTGAATGCCAGTACAAGTCAAAACTATCAAGCGTCAATTCATTTTAGCCCAATAGAGAAGAAATGATAGATCAAATATGAAGAGTTAGTCATTCCAAATTTGGGTTCTGGGTAAAGATACCCTTGATGGTCAAGTCAATAGAGGAGGTCACAAATTTTAAGAGCCAGTGGTCAGGCTCAAGGTTGGGTATTCCCTGTTTAGTTTGAGGAGTAGAGTTTCTGGTCTGCACCGTGTTAGAAGACACAGGGACGATTAGCACCGGTCTAGGTATGACTCCAGATGTAGGTTGTTTCAGATCCTATGTTGCGTCACAATCAGAGACTGTAAACAGATAAGGGTTCAAGGTAGGTTTACCTACTATTTGGTTTGGTAACAGAGATGTGCAGAATAGAGGTGTGTTTTGGGTAATTTTGGGTTCTTCAGGATCTCGGTAGGGAGACATTGAGAATGGTCCTTGGTGAGATTTAGGGTGGGAAGGAGTGGGGGTCCTAGAATTCAAAGTAGAAACAAGGGTTTTGGAGAAAGAGTGGTTTTGGGTGTATTTTGGGTAGAGGGCTGGACCATACTTTTGCCTAGCGTGATGCTAGATCCATGGAAGCGTCAAGATTGACTCCCTAACAATTATGGCTGTCCGATGCCGGTCATTGGTTATAAATATCCTGACTTGAGAAATGAGAAAGCATGTAAATAAATAGGGTGCTTTGTGTGATTAGTCAGAGTGTCTGATGGTTGAGTGTATGCCTCAAGTCACTATCAAGGATGGAAGGGTGAATGAGGTGGGAGGAGCTCAATTCATTATAAATATTAAACTATGGTCTGAATAAACCAGAGCATTCGGGTTGGGTTCTGGGTAAGTTGGGTTTTAGTTCTTGGAAGAGGTCAATAGACAGGGTCAAAAAACACAGGTTGGGTAGTTTAGGTGGAGGACAAAGGTTTCCACTGGTCTGCACCGTGTCTATAAATTAGCAGAGTTTGACAGTGGACGAACACCTGGAGTGTAGGTATGACATTGATGTCGGTTAGGTCAGACCTATGTTGGTCACTGTAGAGGTAACAGAGGGTCAGAATAGAGCCTCTCCCCCTTTCCCTTCCAAATAGTCATCCCCTCCAAACAAACAAGAAGTTCCACCTCCCTCCCCCAACCACAAACAATTACAAAGTTGGTTGAACCCCAACCTGTCAATTCTTGGGGAAGTCAAGAATCCAGTCAAGGAAAACAACACAGAAGGGGAGCTCCAATAGAGGTGGAAGAGTTAGTCTTCCAAATTTGGGTTTATAAAGATACCCTTGATGGTCAAGCCAATGAGGAGGTAAAATTTTAAGAGCCAGTGGTGGCTGAGATTTAGTTTGCAGTAGAGGGAAAAAAAAACAAGAAGAAGGAGATGGTCTGGCTGCTCCAGATGTAGTTGTTTCGATCCTTTTTGCGTACAATCAGAGACTGAAACAGATAAGGGTTCAAGGTAGGTTTTGTGTGGTTTGGTTGAGATGTGCGCATGTAGACTTCCGATCTCGGTCGATCACATGAACTCCTTTTTGGCTGGGAAGGACTAGAAAACAAGATCCACAAGGAGTTAAATAGCATGTGGACTGAGCGTATGCTAGATCCAGGAAGCGTGACTCCCTAAAAGGCTGTCAATCCACTATCTTATGAATATATATTAAAATGAGAAGTGCATGTAAATAAATAGAATCAAGCATTCTGATTTGGATGCCTCAAGTCACTGTCAACGTCATTATGGCTGACCGATGTCAATAAAAGAGCATTCGGTTTTTCTGGGTAAGAGTCCTGAGGGTCACAGACAGAGGTCAAGGTTGGGTATTGGGCTGAGGAGTAGCTTTCTGGTCTGCACCGTGTTAGCAGTGACGAACACCGGAGTGTATGACTGGTGTCGGTTAGGTCAGTATGTTGGTCACTGTAGAGGTAACAGAGGGTCAGAATAGAGGTGTTTTGGGTAATTTTGGGTTCTTCAGGTGGGTAGGGAGAGTTGAGAATGGTGTTGGTGAGATTTAGGTGGGGAGTGGGGGTCAGAGCTCAAAGTAGAAGGGTTTTGGAGGGTGGTTTTGGGTGTATTTTGGGTAGAGGGCTGGGTACAGGGTGACCGATGGTGGTCAAGATCTGAAAACAACCATGACTGACCGATGCCGGTCATTGGTTTTGAGTTCTTGGAAATATGGGCTGGGGTGCTTTGTGTGATTAGTCAGAGTGTTGATGGTGAGTGGAATGAGGTGGGAGGAGCTCCTGGGTATGGGTGTGGTCTGAATGAACCAGACAGGGAGGTTCGGGGGATGGTTTTACTTCTTGGAAGAGGAAAATAGAGGAACAAAAAACACAAAATTTAGGTGGAGGACAAAGGAATCCACTTACCCAGAGTTTGATGTGTCCTGGAGTGTGGTAGACATTGATGAAGGTGTCGGTTGGTTGGAGAGCTCTCGTTCGAGCTCAGTCTAGTCCAGGTCCTTCAATGGAAGTGTTCACAAAGCACTCCAATGGTGGTCCTTTGTTGGGAGTTCCAAGGGCTTGGTTGTCTCTCTCAGTTCCTTGTGTCAATGTCAAGTTCTAGACCATGCCAAGCAATCCACCAGGATGTGAATGATCTTCTCTGATGATTCGTCAACCGTTCCAATGTCAAATCATTAACCAAACCTTTAGAAAGAGTCAAGATTGGGTATTTACAGGTGACTGACACTAGTCCACCTAACCAGAATCGGTCAGACTGTAACCATCATTGGTTATGTCGGGGATGCTATTTTGGAAAAGTGGGGAATATGCCTTCCCCACTTGGTTGTGAGTTGGCGGAGCACATGCGCCCTCCACCTTGAGAATGGGTAATAGGACAAGGGGGAGTCTTATGAGTGGAGTGGCCACCATCAGGGATTTCTAGAAGGGTATGGGCAAGGTATGGTCAAGGTGGAGATTGGAATGGTGAGGTGGAGGTGCAAGTGGGGTAGTGGAAGGGTGAGGTGGAGGGGCAAGTGGGCTAGTAGGCTGGCGAGTTGGTTGGGTGATGTGGCCAGCTTAGTGGCATGATGAGGTGGCCTTGATGAGTGGATAAAGGGATGATTTAATTATTCGATGTCAATTAAATCCTTGGGTGAGTGAATGGGGGTTATTGTGATGTGTGGAAAGAGGTGAGAGTAGCTGATTTAGGGTTAAATCGATTGCCTGTGGTTTAGGTTATTTTGGAGGAAGATAATGAAATGTGACGTGTTTTTGGTGTCTACATTTTGCCCCTTTTTGTTGGGTAGCCTGTAGTGGTAGGCGGTGTGACAAAAACAAAGGTTGGGTTTTGCCCCCATGTGAATGTATGATGAGACGGTGGATGGTGGGTACCTCAAAATAGGGGCATGAGTGATCCCCCCCTCAAAGCGTGCACTGACGATGGAGAATAGAGAGATTCGGTGGGTGATTTGAGAGAGTATGGTGAGAGGTGTGAAAGAGATGAGGTAAGTGGGTAAAGGTTTTGACGAAAGGGTAAGATGGGTGAGTAGGGAGAGCATTCTAGCGTGCGCACACACCATAAAATGTAATGAGGTACAAGATTTTCTAAACATAAAAAAGGTACATCATCGAAGGTCGCAAGGGTCATCCAAACATGGGTTATTGAGGCTAAGTATCTAGGGTAAAGCATAAGGTTCGAGCACTCAACTGGGTAAGATGCAGGAGTGCTTAGGGTGGCTCCGGTACATCCTAAGGTCAAGGTTTGTTTGGGTAAAGGTCATGGCCATAGGCGAGGTAAGGTCATCAGGTTGAGCGCCATCATAAGATGTAACAAGTGAGGACATGGAAGGATCCACATAATCAACAGGTGGGGTAGGTAGGTGCGGGTAGGGTAGTGTCAATAAAGCATACACACATGCAGAGATTGTGACACAACACCTAGGTGAAGAGCTGTCAAACTCCACATTGTCCAAGGTCAATGGGGTTATCCAAACATGGGTTATTGAGGGCCGATATCTAGGGTAACGGATATAGTCTGAGCACTCAACTGGGTAAGATGCAGGAGTGCCTACGGGTGGCTCCAGTACATCTGAATGTCAAGGTTTGTTTGGGTAAAGGTCACGGTCGTAGACGATGTAAGGTTGGTAGGCTAATCAACATGGTAACAACATCGCAAGGTAGAGCGAGTTTGGTAGGTCAATGGTCATCCATAAGGGGCTGATGTGGGTAAAAATGTGAGGTCAAGGGTCGGGGTGGAGTTTTAGGTGAGGTTAAAAAGGTTGCAGGTACGGGTGATTGGGTGAGAGTGAGGAAATGGGAAAATTGTAACCGACGTCGGTTAGAGCTAACCGAAGCCGGTAAGCTAGGGTATATGACTGATGCCGGTTATGGTAAATTGATGTCGGTGATATAGGGCATACAACTGATGTCGGCTAGGGTAAAATAAAGTTGGTTAGGTCAGGTTTTCTATAAAAAGAAAAATTCCATGTTTTGGGGAATCATTTGTCTCGTACGACTTAGGAGAAAATGACCCAAGAGAGAGAAAAAGTGGGAAAGCGTCTAGATGGAACGTAGAGTAAAGTTGATGTGTCACATAGCGGGTGATCGAGAGTTGAGAGGCAGGGCCATGATGTGTGATTGGAGTGATTCAGTTGGTTGGAGGCGAGGTCATTGATTAGAGATGGCAGAGGCGGGAGAAGGGTCGGGTGGACCACCGGCACAGCGGCCAGACGTGCCACCACGAGGATGGCAGTGTGATGAGGTAAGAACACCATATATTCCGTGTTTTATGAGTTAGATTAGGTGGGAGGGAGGGAACTAATCGGGTTTGTAGTTTTAGGGGGAAAAGTGAAATTGAAATGATGGGTGGGTAAATTGGGCAAACGAGGGAAGGCGAGGGAGTTAATTACATTAATGAGGGGTGGGGAGAGAAGTGGGGTTTTTGGAGGAAGGAGGGATTTGGGGGTCATGGTTGTCGCTGCGATAGCGACCGGCGTCGGTCGGGGATAACTGGTATCGATCAAAAAGTTGGTGACCGATGCTGGTTAGGAGATGACTGGGGTCGGTTAGAGATAACCAGCGCCGGTCATGTTGTGAGGAAATAAGAGTCAGTGAGACTCCGGGTTTGGTGAGGGTAGAATGGGGTGTGGGTAAATGAGGAGGGGTAAGGTTGGGGATTGACAGATAAGAATGTGATTATGAGGGTAGGGTGGGTAGAAAGAGAGAGGTGGAACAATGGGTGAATTAGGTGGGGTGTTGAGAGGAATTGTGGATATGATTAAGGTAGGTTAACTTGATGTGTTTTTTGGATGCAGGGGAGAGATCAGCTACAGATGAGGGATAGGGTGCCCCCGCTACTTGTGAGCATGCGAGGGGCTATAACCAATGAGGAGTGGCGACATGTGGATGAGGTAGGCTTGATTGGGGTCCGATGCTATCAGCACGTAGTCTGACAACTAAGTCTAATGGTCGCCCTCATCGATCAATGGGATTCAACGACCAACAAGTTCCACCTATTGATGGGTGAGATGACAGTCACCCTGGAGAACATGTTCCAGATACTATGACTACTGATATTGGGGACACAAGTGTAAATGATCTCCTCTGAGGCATTGGAGGAGTTGATGCTGACAGTGTTCAGAGAAGGGCTGGAAAATATGACATTTCATAGTGCCAGTATCAGTTACAGAGGGATGTACACAACCCGTCCAGATGAGATGAGGTTGTTGGTGTTATTGATGGAGGTAGTGTGTTGTTTCATATTGCCAAATGCAGAGGGTGGGAGGTTCCCCCAAAACTAATAGGGGTACTTCATGACATAGTGATGGAGTAGACCTGCTTTTCCTGATCGTATGAGCACATAGTTATTGTGCATCCAGTAGGTATGCCCTGAGTAGATTCATTTCCAGTGAGAGTGGTTCGGGTGGGTTATAGGCGATGGGTGCCCGTGATGGGAGAGAAAATATCAGAGAGGCCTACATATGATGTAGCCCATTTCAGGTGGTTGTTGGAGGCACTGTCTGGAGTGGACATCATTTGGAGACCATATGTGAGGTATCCTTCATTTCGATGGAAACATGATGAGCTGGATGGTTTGTAGCTACTTAGGTGGATAGCAGGACATCGTGCCGGGGAGGATGAGATGATCTCGGTCGACAGGGTAAAGCGGTAGTTTGGGCTACCACAAGATATACCCCCACCATTCCCACAGTATCACTGAGATAACGTGGAGAGGCCATTTCTTCTACCACAACCGATAGTGCCCATAGGCCTAGAGGAGCAGGCAGTAGACTGGCAGATAGATGATGCCGGAGTGACTGATGGATACAGACAGTGGTGGGCGGGCTCATATATGAGCAGTACCACCCAGGCTGGGGCATTCAGATTTAGCCACCATCACAATGTAGAGGGATGCCCTATAGGGGCAGGTGGCAACCCTTATCACCTAGCTGGGGATGGTACAGGGACAGTTAGCCAGTTCAGAGGTAGAGGTGGCAGAGTTGAATGCCCAGGTGGCCAGCCTACATGCTCAGATGGCAGTAGGTGGAGATGGAGATGGGGATTGTGAGGATGGGTGGATGGCCAACCTACAGG
Source organism: Taxus chinensis (assembly GCA_019776745.2). Lineage (NCBI taxonomy): Eukaryota > Viridiplantae > Streptophyta > Pinopsida > Cupressales > Taxaceae > Taxus > Taxus chinensis. Next base: position 991,720,718 of record CM034147.1, on the reverse strand, counting down.
CACAGGTTACTAGTTTACAAGATGAGTTAGCTGTGGCATAAGCATAGATTGAGGCCTTATATGCCCAGATATAGGTAAGGGGCTAGGGCCGATGGCACCACCACAGGCACCGGGACAGGGTCCCAGTTCATAGGTAGGGGCAGGACATGGTTCCATAGGATAGGCACAGAGTCAGAGGCCAATGGGGCCACCACAGATAGTACCTGTAGCCCTATTGTGGGAGGTGAGAGCTAAGGCCAGATACTATGAGAACCAGCTCATTACACCAGGGAAAGATTGCCTCTCATATGAAGAGTACTGGGCACAACAGGCTGCGAGTGAGAGGACCCGATCACGCACCCATAGCGTGGAGAGCACAGGGGGCCATAGAGCTCTGGGATAGGGTCAGGGTGAGGCTACTAGTGCATGGAGGCCAGTCCTAGGTGGTGTACGAGTAGGGACTCAGCCAGGAGCCCATGCAGCAGAGGGGATAGGAGAGACCGAGATGGAGGATATCAGGCGAGATGATGCCTGATATTCATCCCTTGAGGTGGATATTTTTGTTTTTTTGATATATACCGGCTTGCGTGCTGAAGAGATCTTTTATTTTGATACACATTGGCCTATGTGCCAAGGATTGTGAGGATGTATACGAGTGGTTTTATTTTTTTGATCATATACCGGCCTGCATGTTGAAGATGGTGAGGCTGTATATGAGAGATTTTGAGAGATACACATTATTGGATATCAGTGTATGTTGTATGGACACATTGATTTATATGATGAGATAGATGATTTGATGGTGATGTTAATGATATTAATGGCATTTGATTGGCATGTGTGGATATACATATGAGAGGTGTGTTAGGCATGGTTGATTCAAGTCATAGGCATGGTTGAGTTAGGTCATAGGCATGGTTGAGTCAGGTCATAGGCATTGTTGAGTCAGGTTGTGGTTAGGCATGATTGAGTTAGGTATGATGTTAAATAAATGATGATGGATGTGTATGTGTTGGTTTGATCAATAGCATGTATGTGGTGATTGGATCTTGTTGTTATGATGCATGATTGTGGATTGATATATGATTATTGTGATGAGATGAATGTTGTGAAAGATGTATTAATTTCCATTTATTTGATGATAGATTGGAAACTAACATATAGTAGCATGTGACAGGAATAGTTAGCCAAGAGGCAAGAAAGGAATGACTGCGAGGGGAGAAGAGGTTAATAAGGTGATGGTGATGGTCGAGCTAACCTCCAAGGGCCCCATGCCCTCGAAGTTCTGCCTACATAGCCCCAGCGAAAAGGGGCCTCAAACCAATGGAGGTTCTCCCTTAGGGTTAGGGAGAAGGAAGGAGTGGCTGGAGGTAGGGGTTAGTCAGGCAAGGGTAAATGGGTACAGGGTATACGTGAGTGGGTACGGGTATGGGTGATGGGTAGGTAGGGGTCAAAGGGTTATGGGTCAGTGGGGCAAGGGTGAGTGTGTATAGTGTGAAATATAGATTGATAGGTGAGGGTATGTGTGAATGGACAGAAGTAGGGGTTGTGGTTTGGAGGAGGTCAATAGTTCAGGAAAGTAGGAAAATGTAACAGGATTGGTGATGCAGATGAATTGGGATGGACCATCGAGGCATAGACCAAGGGTAGGTACGATGAGGCTCAAGTCCCGAAAATACCTTGTGGGTTGGACTGTTATGAAGGTGAAGCAATGTGCAGAATCACGACCGATCATATTCGTGACAATAGTCCTATGGTAGGGAGAAATAATAGGATAAAGTGGAGTATGGGTGATATGGTGATAGGTTTGAAACTATGACAGGGGATAAAAACATTTTAGGTATAAGATGGTCAATGTCCCAGATAGGTGAGTCCCATGGCCAAAAGGGGTGTGTTACGTTGGTAGAGTAGACCGATCAATGCGAGAAGTATATGTGGGATGATTAGTTAATCTCCTTGAGGTCTTCATGTAGTTGATCGATGCGGGAAGCTTCGAAATGAGCCTAGTCCTCATTTTTTTTAGGAGGGTATTGCTAGTGTGGTATAGCTATCCTTCGAGGGGAGCAGTCTATTTATGATGACTAGATACCAATGGTAGATGTCCTTTTGAGGGATTCATCTTGATGTTTGGAAGTTCGACTCAAGGAGGGTGATCCCATTTTTGGTAGGTAAGTTTACCAATTAAGCCACGGACAAGGCTATAAAGGAATATAGATTGTCGTACGCAAAAGGTGGGTAAATGGGTAGGGGTAGAAGTAGGATTGTGCAAGGGGTATATTGGATGGTATATAACCATGGGATTCCATCCACGAGGGGATGAAAAGTATCCATGAGAATCATGTCATGAGTAGAGCTATGGCACTCATATTGAAGACAAAGCTGAAAAATTGACAGAGTCGCACATGATTCTTGTTTAATCCTAGGCAAGGGAAGTGGTGGTAAGAGGAGTAGGTGCCCAAAGGACGAGCTAGGGATAGCCATTAGGTGAGAAAGCACTTGGTTCAATAATAGAATGGTTGAAGATGCAAGATGTTAAGGGGCTCAGGTTTTGGGTTTACCATCGAGAGATGATAAATGATAAGCACCTGATCTATAGGTATGAGTAACGATATAGGGGTCCAAGCTAATTAGAAGCAAATTTACCCCGTAGATGTTTCTCAACTTTTGTGACATATTGATTTTCCTTTAAGATGATATCCCTGACTTGGAAGGTGCGTAGGTGGACGTGCTTATCATAAGTGTGTTTGATGCATTTTTGGTATATTTGGAGATGGTCTAACGCATTTAGGCATCATTCATCTAACATCTCTAGTTTGTGCCAAATGATCTTGGTGAAATTCGTCATTGGTGAGCATGTCCTTTGAGTGATATGCAGAGAGATGGGATCTGGAATTTGAGAGGCAAGATAGCCTCGGTACCGTAGACCAGAGAGAAAGGTGTGGCAGTAGTTGATGAGTGAATACTAGTGCGGTATGCCCATAGGGTGAAAGGAATGTGCGTATGCCAATCCTTCCCAGTATCGTTGACTACCTTCATGAGGATTTTGTTCAGTGTTTTGTTGGTGGATTCGGCTTGGCCATTGGTTTGTGGGTAGTAAGGTGAAGAGAAATTGAGTTAGATGCCAAAGGTATCACAGAGTTTCTGGAGGGTTTTGTTTTTTAATTGTTTTCCGTTATCAGTGATAAGGCGATGAGGGACACTAAAGCGACAGATAATGTGATGGTTGATGAAATCAAAAATCTTCTTAGCTTTGGTAGAGATGAGGGGAATGGCCTCCACCCATAGGGTGTAGTATTCCATAGTGGTTATGATCCATTGATGGCATTGAGAAGAATGAGGGTTGATCTCACCGATGAGATCAAGACCCCATTGAGAAAAGGGCCAAAGGTCCTGTGCAACCTATAAGGCATGACTTGGAGTGTGATGAAGGTTTGAGTGTTGTTGACACTTTACATATCGTTTGATGTAATCAAAACAATCATGGTTGAGGGTAGGCCAGTAATAGCCGAGGTGAAGGATACGTCTAGCAACAACAAGACCACTGATGTGGCCTCCATAGATGCCGTCATGGATTTCCTTGATCGTATATGGTATTTTGGAACTAGTGAGGCATCGGAGAAGGATCCTGTTGAAGCCACGTTTGTAGAGGAGGACTCCCATGATGACATACCGGGAGACCTTTTGGAGGAAGGCGCGTTGGCCATTGTGGGTAAGGTCGGGAGGAAGAATGAAAATGGAGAGATAGTCATAGTATTGTCAGTACCAGAGGTCCGATGGGTTGGTAGTGGATTTCTCAATGAGGTTTAAAATGTGAGAGAGGTAGGAGGGTGATTGCAACCTTCACACAACAACGAAGATTTGTGAATCCGTAGGTGATGAGGGTATTTTTGAGGCAAGGCAAGCCATGGTATCTGCAAATTTGTTTGTAGAATGGGGAATGGTTTACAGTTTATTAGTGGGTGAAGGTGGTTAATAAGAGGTCTACATGGTGTTTGTACCATTGTAATTCCTCATTGCAACATTGGTAGAGTCCATTGATCTGGTTTACTACCAATTGATAATCACCAAAGATATTAATGGATTAAACATCTATGGTTTGGGTGGTTTGGAGACCGAGTACGAGGGATTCGTATTCAACAATGTTGTTGGTACACTCAAAATTGAGCTTGCATGAAAGTGGGATGGGTTCACTATTGTGTGGGATGAGGATGATTCTAGCTCCGCCCCACGCTGACAATTTAGATCCGTAAAAGAATAGGGTCATCTGATAGTGTGGAGGTTCCTCAATAGGTTCATCGAGGAAAAGGGTAGCGATGGATTCATCGGGGAATTCAAAGTTGTCGGGTTGGTGATCAGAGAGTGGGGCATCAGATATTTGATCAGTGATATCCTGACCCTTGACTGATTTTTGGTGGAGAAAGGTGATATCTAGATCAGTGAGTAGCATGAGCCATTGTGAAATGTGTTGGTTTTGGAATGGTTTAGAGTACATGTAATGTAAGGGGTCGGTGTTAGTTATGACGAAGGTAGTGTGGTTAAGTAGGTAGTGGCGAAGTTTGGTTGCTACAAAGACTAAAGCAAGACACAAATTCTCAGTGTGTGTATATCTAGTCTCATAATCCACAAGGGTGCGACTGATGTAATAAACCACTTGTTCCCTATGTTGGTCATCTCGGAGAGTGAGCATGGCATGTAAGGAATGGTCAGTGGCAGAGATGTAAAGGTAGAATGGCTGGGTGTCCCTAGGAGGGGTAAGCATGGGAGGTTGTAATAGATATGATTTCAAGGCTTCAAAAGCATTGTGACAGTCCACATTCTAATGGAAGTTGGTATCCTTTTTAAGGAGGTGGTGGAAGGGTTCGCAACTATCTGATAGTTGAGAAATGAAGTGACGAATAGATTGTAGTTTACACTGTAAACTATGAAGTTGGTGGAGATTAGTGGGTGGAGGCATCTCGAGGATGGCCTTGATTTTGGCTGGGTCTACTTCAATGCCTCGCAAGGAAACAATGAAGCCCAAGAGTTTACCGGATAAAATGGTGAAAACACACTTCTTAGGTTGAAGGCGTACGTAATATTGGATGAGGCAGTTGAAGATGATCTTTAGGATGGTTAAATGTTCAGCATGAATTTTGGATCTCCCCAAAAGGTCATCGATGTAGTCCTCCAAGATGTGATGCATAATGTCATGGAAGATATAGGTCAAGGCTCTTTGGTAAGTGGTGCCTGCATTCTTCAGTCCGAAGGGCATAACACGATAGTAGAAGGTCCCCCAAGGGGTAATGATGGCGATTTTGTGTGGATCCTCGAGTGCTAGTAAGATTTGGTTATATCCTTAGAACCCATCCATTAGAGATAGAATCTCGTGTTTGGTGGTGAGATAAATCAATTGGTCGATATTGGGTAGAGGAAAGTCATCTTTAGGACAAGCTAGGTTAAGGTCCCAGAAATTGGCACAGATGCAGAGTCCCCCCATTGCTTTAGTAATAGGTACGATGTTGGAAATCAACTATGGGTAGTCGATTGGTCGAATGAAGGAAACAAAAAGTAGGCGCTGGAGCTCTTCTTTGACGAGAAGAGCAATGCATGGGTGTATTTTACGCAACTTCTGCTTGACAGGTTTAGAATTAGGTAAGGTGATGATGTTGTGGACCACGATATTTGGGTCAATACTAGGCATATCGGCGTATGACTAAGAAAAAGCATTTCTATGATCGTGAATGAAAGAAGTGTAGGCTTCTTGTTCAATGGCGTCTAAGGATTGGCCTATCTTTACAATGCAGGGGTCATCCGAGGTATGGATGTTGATGTCGATGGTGGCTTTGTTCAGCATGTTTTGGGTTTTGGATGGGACTGTGTGGTGGAGATAGGAGTCTTCCGCACCCAGATAGGTGAAAATAGTGTCATCATTTTGACATTGGATGACATGAATAGAGGGGGTGTCATCATCGATCATATTAGGGTAGAGGATGGGAAAAGAAGAAGGGGCTTCACCATCACGTTGGATGAGGAGAGGACCCAAAGAAATGGTATTTATGGAAAAACGGTAGGAGGAATAGACTCAGGGTCTATAGACTCCGTGGGTGAAGTGGGTGAATTGGGTGAGGGGTTGTGAGGTTGGGGTGTCTTCATAATGATGTCGATGCGAGGTTGTTCAAGCATAGGCTCAAAAAATCATACCCAAGTATGTTCCTTGTGTTTGTGAGAGGTGCAAGGAATGTCAATGTGATGGCCTTGTTCATTAAGGCCAAAGCTGAAACACTTCTAAGCACATCAATGTAGGAAGGTATGGGCAAAACGACGGTTTGTTAATGAGGGAAGGGTGGTGGTGAAGGGTAGGGTTGGAGTTGGTTGTTCAGGTGTGTAGGTGGGGGTGTCGATACCCCCATAGGTCAGGTTGGTGTGAATATGAGAGGGTCCATAGGTGAGAACCTTGCCAACGTGGGGGTCATAATGGGGGTGTTGCTGAAGGTTTCCGTACTCTTGCGGGGTATGGAGGGTATCAATGTTATATGGGCGGTACTCCCCCAATGTTAGACATTGAAAAAAACCTTCTAGTGGATTAGTTTCCAGAATGTTGGAGGTGGGAATGGATGTCTCACTGGTGGTTTGAGATGAGGAGGATGCGGTTTGTGGGGAAAGAGGTAATTCTGTGGGGGTTGTTGTAGTGGTGGTAATGGGAAATGTCGGGGTTAGAGAAGGGGCGGTAGAGGTTGTGGTAGCTAAAGAAAAGGTGGTAACAGAGGTCGTGGTAGGTATAAGGACATCGTTGGGTCGATATAACACGTTGTAGGTCTTGAATGATGAAGGGTTGGTCTGTATGGTGTAGCCGCATCCTTCATGCTCAAATTTGAGGCAACGGTGGAGGGTAGAGGGAACACATCCCATGACATGAATCTAGGAACGACCAAGCAACATGTTGTATTGGAACTCCCCTTCTAGAATGTAGAAGATCTCAGGGATGCTACAGGGACCAACATGAATGTGTAGGATTACTATCCCCAAGGTGGGGGTTATGGCATTGTTGAAAGAGTGTAACATAATTGGGTCATTATGCATACAATTAGCGGGAATGCACATTTGATTAAACGCATGAGATGAGATGATATTTATGCTAGCTCCACCATCGATCATGATACGTCAGACACATACATTATCGACACAGAAAGAGATGAACATGGTGGTATCTGAGTCCTCTGTTTGGTGAGGTGCAATCTCGTCATTGGAGAAGGTGAGGGAAGCTACCTGAGATGAGGTATCAGGTTTCAAGATGGAAGGTGAAGAAATAAAGGAGGCCACATGGTGTGGTGTGATAATGGATGTAATGGGTGTGGGGTCATTAGGTGGAACCTTAATGGATTGCAGGATGTCAATAAGGGTCTGGCGATGAGATTCAGAAGTTTGGATGAGGTCGTACAATGACATCTTGAGTGGTGAGTGATGAAGTTGTTTGATTATGGCACGATGGGCTCTCCCATTGGAAATAGGGAAGGCGGGTCTGTTGATGGTGATTTCAGGTGTGGGCGCGGGTGTGATGTGAGGTATAGGTGTGGTAGTAGGTTCATCTACCCTAGTTTTTCCTTTATCCCATTAATCTCGAGTGGCGATCCGAACCATATTGATTTCAAATATTGGTGGTGGGTAGGAAGGGTATGATGCGTGGGCTAACGATGGATGGGAGGGTAATGGTATAGGTGGGATGGTTATCGTGGAAAGAGGGGATAGCTCTGTGTCTAATAGATCATCCTCCATGAAGAGCTGGAGCAGGAGTGTTTTAAGGGCCTGGAAATCCTCTACGCTATGTCCGGGTGTTCGATGATAGGCACAAATTTGGGAGTTGTCAAACCATTTTGGTTTTGGTTTGAATGGGTCATATGGTCAGATGGGTGGTAAGATGATGTGGACAAAAGTCAGTAGGTTAGCCATGATAGTTGCATAGGACCCTACCATTGGGTCACTGCGTGCGATGGGTATGGTCCTATGTGAGGCATTCCATACTGAGTCAACCATTGATCATGATGCGGGGGTGGTTAGGGTAGGTTGGGTATGTTTTGGTTTGGGTGGGGATGTGGGTCACATCTTGTTTGGTAAGGATGTGGTGGATGACTTGGTATTAGGTTTAGGCATTGGTTTGAGGAGTGGGGTGGTCAACACTGCAGAATAATGGTATGAAGTTAAGGGTAATGCTGAAGGTGGTAGAGGACGAGTTACCCAAGGTGAGAGTAGTAGCATTGTGGAGGGAGTGGTGATAGACGGTAGTGGTGGTCAGCATCGCCTAATAGGTGAAGGAAATGTTGCAGGGTTGGGTATAAGTGGAGGTGAGGGTAGATGGGGAGGTTTCCGATTCTGGGCTATACTGTGTATAGTTAGCTTGGTCGTCAGGGTAGATGAGTGTGGGCCCAAGAGCGAGGGTAATGGTGAAGGTGATGAAGAGGGTGTAGGAGATGCCAATATCGGTGTCTGAGGTGGTTGGTGTTCAGGTTTTGGTAGGGGTGTTTTTTTGGTGAAGGGGTGAGTGGAGGTGGTTAAATCAAGTTTGATTATCAGGTGAGTGAGGATGGATGCAGATCGCACCCCCAGTATATGAGATATGGCATGGGAGGTGGATGAGGACGGTATAGAGAGTGATGAAGTGGAAGATGAAGATAAAGAAGGTACGTGGATGGTCAGGGGTAGTGTGGGAGGCATTGTTGTCACCTCGGTGGGTAGGGAAAGTATAGATGCTACCACTATTGTAGGGTAAATAGTTGGTGAGTCAGTAGGTGGGGTCTGCATTTGTGTGGAGATGGGGATTCAAAGGCATTCCTGAAGCAATGCGTGATCAACATACTTTGGATAGTCCATCAAATGCGGTGATGTAGAGGGGAAGGGAATGAGAGTAGATTTGGTGGTAATCCATGTAAATGGAATGGTTACCTGCGATACAGGGAAGTTCTCTACGTCTGATGCAGTGGGGAGGAGAGATGAGAGGAGGTCATGCAATGTTGTAGATGAGGGTAGCGGGTCTGTTGGCATTGGCATGGGTTCTTCGTTGTGGTGAGGTGTTTTTAAGATAGATGAAGAAGGGGGAGGTACTCTTGACTCCTTGATGTGTGGTGAGGTGGGAGGAGGGAGAGGTAATTCTGACTCCTCGATGAGTATGGTAGTAGGCATCGACATCGATTCGTCAATCATGAGGGTAGGGGGGTTTGAGACAGGACCTGGTAGGGTGAGCATGGTATCTGATGATGGGGTATTTGCTTATACCAGATTAACTTTTGGTGGTCATGGTGAGGAGGATGGAGATGCCGGTACGGGTAAAAGTGTGTGTTTGTAAGGTTCTTCCATAGGTGTGGTCAGGGAGTATGGTGTGATTGGTGTGGGCAAGACATCAAAGATGGCGTGAACCTCCCAGATAGTGTCACTGTCAACGGAAGGATGGTTTTGTTGGGTGGGGGATGTATGATTAGGGAATGGTTTTTAGAAAATGTGTAGGTTTTGGTTTGCGGGTGTGTTGGGGTTGTCCAGGATGAGATCTCCTTTATACAACATTTCTTGAACAATGTTTTTCAAGGTGATGTAGTTATTGGTGTTGTGTCCACAGACACGATGATAGTCACAAATTTAATTTTATCTATACCATGCGGGTATAGGGTGGACAAGATTAAAACCAGGGTGTGGTTTGATGGCCAGAAGGATGATAGCCCCTACATTCAGAAGTCTTTCAAGAATAGCAGGGTATGGTTTGGTGATGGGAGTATACCTCTTTTGTGCATTTTTGCAGAGGAACATTTGCACTGGTGAGAGGTTAGGTGGCGACTTTGGTATGTTTGATGGGTGAGGTGGGCCAAACTTCAGGACCACCACATGGGTTGAGCCTTTGGGCCTAGGGGGTTGAGAGGAGTGGTTGGCGATGTTTTGGTAGTGGAAGAGGGTTCTTGTGATTTGAACAGAGTGCTTTTGTTGCACAACTGAATCTGTTTCTCCTCGAGGGCTCAGATTTCAAGTTTCCGTGCCATGGTGAATGCTTCATCAAAGGTATGAAACATTTGGATTTGGAAAGTTGATGAGATGTGGCGAGCGCAAGACCGTGTGAACAGTTCTATGAATTCAGTTTGCGGTAGGGGGAATGTGACTTGGTTGACTAGGCCGTGCCAACGAGCGACGAAGTCTATGATCAACTCATCATTGTATTGACACATAGTGTACAATTCGGTCATGGTGACCTTCTTGGTTACATTGATGGAGAAATGGTCCAGAAAAGCTTGGGTTGCTTGGTTGAAAGAGAAGACAAAGTGCTTAGGTAGAGCACTATACCAGTCGAGGGCTGGTCCGTTAAGGGACATGGGGAATGTTCAAAATATAAAAGTGTCATCATGAACAATGACGTAGCACATGCGCTTAAAAGACCTTAGATGTTGTTGGGGGTCTTCTTTGCTGTGGAATCGGTTGAAGTTAGGCATTTCCCAGTGCTTGGCGTACGGAAGAATGGGGACGAATAAGTGAATAGGTTTGTTGCAAATCTCTTCGTAGGTGAGCAATGTATGTGAACCGGTAACGGATGCTTCAAGCGATTGCATCTTTTCCATCATCATCTTAATAAGGTTGGGGGTAGGTTGTGATGAATGTTGGTTTCCCATTAGAGGGGGAAGGAGGTATGAAGAATATGAGGTGGAAGGTATCACGATATGTGAAGGATCCGCGTATGAGAACTGTGGAGGTATGTGTGAGGAGGAGGAGTGGTAATGTGTGGAGTAAGAAGTAGAAGCTATGGGCAGAGGTTGAAAGTGTTTGTATATAGGAGGGGTCGGGGTGACCACCCTAGTAGTGATAGGCATAAGTGATTGAGGAATGGATAGGACCAAATTCTGGAGGGGGGTATAGTTGGTGGATACTGGCGGGGGTTGAGATGGGAGAGGTATGTAGGTAATGGATGGCATTGGGGGTGAATATGTCAAAGTGAATGTCGTATAGGATGTGGACACCACCGCAGTAGGGTCGAGATGCGACACTACCAGAGATAGGGGAGTGGCGGGGAGAGTTGAGCTAGAGGTGGCTGGTATGGTGGTGGGTGCAAGAGTAGGAGGAATGGATACAGGCATACCATAAATTGGGTGGCCCAAAGAATCTCGAGTGGATGAGTGAGCAAGATAGTGTTGTAGCGCAGTAGGGTTCTGATCTAAGAATTGTGCAAAGTCTGAGTCACCCGTACTAACAACAATGGGGAAGACAGGATCCATAGGGGATAATACGGAAGGTGGCAATGGAGTAGGTGGAAGAGGTTGAAGGCTAGCATGAAATGCATGCACATTTGCCTGATTACGTGTCAACACCATGTAGAGAGGTGTAAACCAAGTGGTAATGTATTCTACAGACAATACAAAAGGCAACAGAGATGAAGAGGGTGGGTATTGCGGGGATGTGTTGGGTGGATGTGCTAGTTAAGAACCAACACAGGCTAATCGACACTAGTTATGTATGACTGATGCTGGTTGGGGTTAACCGTCACTGGTTATTGAGAAATAAGAACTTCGTATCAAACTGAGACATTAAAGGGAATATTATCAAGAAGGAAGGCCTTGTGAAAATGGTGTGACAGAAAACAGAGTATCCAAATTTTTTTAGGAACTGTTACAGATGACGGTCATTGGACCGACACCGGTTACTATGAAATTAAAACAGTAATGAAAAAGAGGGTTGTGAGTTATAATCAGAGATGGAATTAGACTCATAATTTTGAGAATGATAAAAAAACAAGTCCTAAGCACACTCAAAGGGAGTCAGAATACACCAACTATGATGGGGAGCATGTAAATTGGAAATAAGAAAATGGAGAATGAGTCCTCTCACCTCAAAACGTAAGACAAGCAAAAAAACTAAGAAAAATGTGATCTTAAGAGTGCCTTTTTCTATTATATTTGTTTAACTTATGCTATTTAAGGACTGACACATGAATTATAGAACAAATTTTTTTGTTAGGATGACTTCCTATGAAGAAGGAAATCTAAAAGGTGAGGTTTATGGTGGGGGCGAGCCTCGTTCTGAAGTATGACTTGACAGAGAAGTGAGTTGGGTTCCCACTGTGCCGCGATTGTGTGATCACCTACATCTTCTTCCAGGTAAGATCTTGTTTAATAAATGTGTATATTTTGAAATTTGTGAAGTCTAACAAGACATAGAGAGAGAGATAGAGAAGACATGCTTTCTATGATTTATTTGTCATCCATCAACTGGTAATGACCTCTAGCATATAGGTTGTCCTCATTTAATATGAGCTAAACACAGAAAGCAGAATGAAAATGAAATTGATTTTAATCCCAAATCGAAATGTTTTTATTTGATGACACAAGAAGATGAAGAGGAGAAGGAATGTTCTTTCACTAATGCAATAATTAATGAAATAAAAGAAATGTTTGTTTTAGAAACCCCAAAAGACAGTCACTTTTAGACAATATGAAGAGGAGAAGATTCCAGAGAAGAAACTTAAATGTGAGATCCTTTCAGAAAAGGAAACAAACAAGCAACTTTCACCTAGAAATGAATAAATGCAAGGAACCCCGGATGGGTCCCACCAGGTGTACGAAAAGGTTTCGATCCTTTTTGTGTACAATCGGAGAATAAAACAGATAAGGGTTCAAGGTAGGTTTACCTACTATTTGGTTTGGTTAAGATGTGCATGTGTAGACTTCTGATCTCGGTCGATCATGTGAATTCATTTTTGGCTGGGAAGGACTACCCCCTGTAATAAGAAAACAAGACCACCAGAAAGAGTTAAATAGCATATGCAGTGGACTGCCTAGCGTATGCTAGATCCAGGAAGTGTGGTACTCCCTAGAAGGTTGTCAATCCACTGTTTTATAAATCAATATTAAAATGACAAAGCATGTAAATAAATAGAATCTAGTGCTAGCGTTCTGATTTGGGTGCCTCAAGTCGCTATCAGCATCAATTCATTTAAATATTAAAATATGCCAATAAAAGAGCATTCGGGTTGGGTTCTGGGTAAGTTGGGTAGTCTGAGTGTCACAAACATGGTTAGGTCATGGTTGGGTAGGGTTGTTTGGTAGTTTAGGTGAGAAGTAGGTTTCCGGTCACACAGGGACCAACGTCAGTTAGGTATGACTGATGTCAGTTGGGTCAGACCTATGTCGATCTTTGTAGAGGTATCAGAGGGTCAGAACATAGGTGCTTTGGGTTATTTTGGGTTCTTCAGGTGGGCAGGGAGAGTTGAGAATGGTGTTGGTGAGATTTAGGTGGGGATTGGGGGTCAGAGTCAAAGCATTAGGGTTTTGGAGGGTGGTTTTGGGTGTATTTTTGGTAGAGGGCTGGTGACAGGGTGACTGATGGCGGTTAGGATTGACTGACAATGGTTATGGCTAACCGGTGCCAGTCACTGGTTTTGAGTCCTGACTGGAGAGATAGGGGTTGGGGTGCTCTGTGTGATTAATCAGAGGGTTGATGGTGAGCGGAATGAGGTGGGAGGAGCTCCTGGGTATGGGTGTGGTCTGAATGAACTAGGCATGGGGAGGTTAGGGGGATGATTTTACTTCTTGGAAGAGGAAAATAGAGGAACCAAAAACACAAAATGCAGGTAGAGGACAAAGGAAAACACGTACCTAGAGTCTGATGTGTGTTGGAGTGTGGTAGATGTTGATGAATGTGGTCGGTTGGTTGGAGGGTTCTCGTTTAAGCTCAATCTAGTTCAGGTCCTTCAATGGAAGTGTTTCACAAAGCTCCCTTGTGAGTTCCTCCAATGGTAGTCCCTTTGTTGGGAGTTCCAAGGGCTTGGTTGTCTCTCTCAGTTTCTTATGTCAATGTCAAGTTCTAGACCATGCCAAGCAATCCATCAGGATGTGAATGATCTTCTTTGATGATTCGTCAACCATTCCAATGTCAAATGATTAACCAACCCTTTGGAAAGAGTTGGGATTAGGTATTTAGGGGCGACCTATGCCGGTCCCACCTGACTGACATTGGTCATACTGTAACCGTCATCGGTTATGTTAGGGATGCTGATTTTGAAAAGTGGGGGAATATTCCTTCCCCACTTGGTTGTGAGTGGAAGAGGACATGTGCCCTCCACATTGAGAATGGGTAATAGGACAAGGGGGAGTCCTAATGAGTGGAGTGGCCACCATTAGGGATTTCTAGAAAGGTATGGGTAAGGTATGGGCAAGGTAGAGAGTGGAATGGTGAGGTGGAGGTGTAAGTGGGTTAGTGAAAGGGTGAGGTGGAGGGGCAAGTGGGATAGTGGGCTAGTGAGTTGGTTGGGTGATGTGGCCAGCTTAGTGGCATGATAGGTGGCCTTGATGAGTGGATAAAGGGAGGATTTAAATTATTCGATGTCAATTAAATCCTTGGGTGAGTGAATGGGGGTTATTGTGATGTGCGGAAAGAGGTGTGAGTAGCCGAATTAGGGTTAAATCGATTTCCTGTGGTGAAATGTGGTTATTAGGTTATTTTGGAGGAAGATAATGAAACATGACGTGTTTTTGGTGTCTACAGTAGTTTCTATGATGGCACTTTGTTTTGAATAGGATGATGAGCTAACCCAAGCTGCACAACCAGTTGAAGAGGAAGAACAACCAGCTCCAAGTGCCATTGAATAGGAGAAACTGGGAGAGATCAATTCAGAGTTGAGGCCACTCAATGAAGAAGGCATCATTGAATATTTTTTTCTTTCATTTCAAGGGAATGATTTGATTAATGAACCCATGATGGAGGCAGACCATATAGTTTCATAGGTTCCAAGTGTGGAGAAGGCTACAAGAGAACATTCAGTTCTTCCTTCCACTTCATCCCCTTCAAGCTCTTATGTTGAATAAGAGTTTGATCTTTCAAAATTCATGTTTGAGGAAGAGGGAAACCATGGTGAGAAAGTTTCAGATTAGGAAGATACCATGGAGGAGGTTGAGCACATGTAACAGGAAAACAACGAGGAATATTATCTGTTTGACTTGGAGGATTGCTTTGATGGAGAAAATCCCAAGGAGATCACATAATTTTTCTCTTCCATCATCCATCTTCCAAGCACATGAGCTTGCTTCCATAAAGGAGGGCACTCAAAGACAACAACCTGTGTCTCACAACATCTCTGTAGAACTAGGGTTGGAAGATCATGGTCTTCCATGTTCTTCACAAGAGAAGAAAAAAAAAGAAAGGAGATGTCATCATCTCTCTCTCACCATCCATCCAAGAAGGTTCACAAAAGACTCCATTTTTGGAGTTAGACTTAAGAACCATGGGCAGATTCAAAGGACCATACCTTGCCCAATCAGATATTTGGCTTCATTGGAGCTAAGGGAGAATCCAAAACTAGTCATGCCTACTTCATAGCATGAGGATGAGCATCAGAGTACCAAGGGTCATCATCAACATCTCCAGGAGTCCAATGCCAATAAGCTTGAGGAGGTATTTTTGGTTAATGTAGATACCTTGATGATTTGGGTGGAGGACATGCTTAAAGTTAGTTTTTTATTCATCCAGGAAGCCATATTCAATGTAAAAATCATTTGCATGGCTGCCCCTTTTGAGAAAGAGAAGCTATTTCTCCCTTCATGTAGCGGGCTTTGTTTAAGATTTTCTTTCTTTCTGGTTAGTATAGGAGTAAGAATTGATTTTTGTTTTTAGTAGGAAAAGTGCTTGTGCACACTCTGCATGTCTCATTTGAGGCATGTATGATTTGATTCTTTGTACATAGCATTGTTGTTGTGTTTTGTTGCTCCAATGTTATGCCATTGTGAAGTTCAATGTGCCCTGGGTAAACATTATAACAGTCCATTCTCGGGACAGACCAAGGCCAAGCTCTTCAGTATTCATGGTAGAAAGATCCAAAGTTGTCTGTAGCAGTTGCTAGTTCCATAAAATGAAACAAATGTAGAGCAACCAAAGGACATTTTTTAAGTTAGTCCATTCAGGGACAAATGAAAGCCCCTAAGTCAATACAATTTTGTACTCTGAGAAACTCCATTTAAATATTTTCTTATGAAAATTGAGAGTGCAGATGCATAGGCAGGCTCAAGGATAGGCATTACATAGAAAGTATAGGTAGTCAGGGAGTCCATTTTGAAGGAAGGGTTAGTACCAAGCCATTAATTGTGACTCCATTCCCAATGGAAGCTTCAAGGCTGCTGGTCTCTTCATCTAGCAGGCAGATGTCCTTGTGAGTCACCAAATTGTTATCCAAACCCCCCCCAACAAATTTGGTCAAGATAAGTCCTGCATATAAGGAAATTATGAAGGAAATGACTCAGACCCACGAGTTCACATTCTAAGGCCTGCGAAAGATCAAATGACCCTGTGCAAGAAGAAATTCAAGAAACAACTTTGTCAAGAAAATATGTGCCTCAAATCCAAAAAACAAATTACATGCGGGCTTATAAATGGAATGGAAGGGTCGGGGAACGAGGCCAAGCGGGGTAAAAGGAACCAAAGACTCAAAGGAAAAGAAAACATGAAGATTCAAAGTGTTCGGGCTATGAAATAGTTCAGGACAGACCCCAAAATTGACTAAGTATGGAGGAGACAACAAAAGATGCCAAGTGTCAAAATGACGCACCTCCAAAAGTTAAAACCAAAGGGGCAAGCTAAAACAAGCACCAAGCCTCCATGCATCTAGATATCCAAAATTTTGCACTGACCGTTGAAAATTCTTCGACTCGTTGGAAGGGGCCAAGTGTCGGCTCAACGCAATTCCAAAATAGGAGCCCAAGGCAGAGACTCAAATTTGTGACAGCCCTCCACGTACCCAATGGTCAACAGAGGTCAAAAGGAGAACGGGCCCAAAATGGCTAAGTAATGAATACAGGTGGAAGGCACTAGGTTTCTAAACATCGTACATTTAAAAGTGAGACCTGTTAGTGCAAAATCACAGCACCCCCAAATCGACCCTCCGATTTGATGTAGACAAATGGTCAATTTGATGTGAATGCACAACATGGAGTTTTCCCTAAGTGTGGGACCTTGCAAATTGGGAAAAATCTCCATATTGAGGCTGGTTCCTACTCCTCTGTTTAGGTGTATGCATGTAATTTTTAAAGAGGTTCTGCTTCAAAATTCCTACTCTAAAACTACCAAGGAGACAGGGTTGAGAAAATATGTGGAAATGGGAAACAAAACTAAGCAAAAACAGAACAATGATAGACCAAATGAGTGCTGAACTTCTTGTTTTGAAAAATAGACATAGATCATGGAGATGCAACACCAAAACATGCACAGATTATGAGAATGCAATGAAGGATCAGAAGACAATAATAAATGCATGAGAGGATTGGAAAATCATTCACAAAACATACATTATCATTTCCAAGTTTGATACAATACATTGCAATAGTAAACAGGCAAAAAATGAACTGCAGTCTTTATGGGAGGTATGAAACTCCTTCAAATTCACGTACTAAGGAGAAAATAAGAGCTTCCAAGAGCAAGAATGTCCAACACTTTACAGTGAGCCAAAAGTTGGCATATATTGATCAAGCAAGAGAACAGAGGAGAGAAACATGGGAAAATTGATTTGAAGGTCCAACCACCCAACAAGATCCATTAAAATGGAAAGGGTACCTTTGAAAATCCATTTTACAATGTATTTGACCATGTTGGAGAAGAATGGGTGCCATATTGTATTAATTTTTGGTGGTTGGATGTCTGTTATGCATTTTTTCCCATGCCAAGAACTTTTCTTCAATTTTCTCCCTCTAACTTGACCAAAAATAAAATTTGAAGATTCCATGGCATAAAGGGAATTGATAGATTTCCAATGGTACCAAATTTGATGAATTTTGACCACTAGATCGAAATATATGACCTTTTGAAATTTTGCGGCCTAATTAGGGCAAATTAGGGCAAAAAACGGGTCAAAATTGGGGTCCACGTGGTCAAACTTCAAATTTTTCTCTTTTGGATTTTTTTTGAAAAAATATCCACAACCCCTTAGGTTTGCATGACATGTGTCAAATTATAATTGGTTGGGGGGTGCTTCATTTTCTTCCTTCACGGGCCCCATGGCCTCAAACTTCGCCTTTTGCCCTTTTTTTAATTTTGCAAAAATTCTCAAACATCTCCACGTCCCCTGCGCTCTCCTGATGACACGTGGTGTCTTATGATTCGACGTGGAGGTATGACCCAACATTTAACCCTTCTCCTTCATGGGTTCATGGGCCAATTCTTGAATTTGAGTTTTTAGCCAAAAAAGGCTAAGTGTCACACTTTTCTCCCTGGCCCCGCGAGTCCGTTTCCTTCCTTTGTTGGGGCCTGCGGGTAAAAATGTTCCTTTCGCCCCTTTTCCGCAAAAAGGGATAAGTGCCCAAATTTTCTCCCTACCTTTGCCAACCTACCAATTTCCTTGGAAAATTTTCCAACTCCGCTCCACCAGCTCAAGACTCCCTCGCAAAATTTTTCTCCTTGCCTCCGCGGACCCGCCCAGGGAAAATTTTCCCTCCAAACTCTGCCGAGCCATAACTCAAAAAATACAAGGAGTTAGGAGGACTTATTTACCTTTATGGAAAGGTGGAAAAATTATCTATCTGATGAAATCATACCCATAAAATTCTGAGTCCCTGAGGCATGTAAAAAATTTAGTTTAAGTACCAACAAAGGAAAAGGAGAAGGAGTTATCCAAAAATAAGCATGGGCTTATTTTGGATAACAATTCTGGCAACTCAGAGGGGTCATTTGCCTGCTAGATGAAAAGATAAACTTCCTCAAAGCATCCATTGGGTGTGGATTCATGAGTAGTAGCCTATAAACTGATTTGAACTTTGAAAACTTCCCTTTTAGGCTTCTTGGAAACCACTGAAAACTGAAACCGGTTGTGATCAAATGCCAAGACAATGCACTGTGCAAGAGCAAAACCAGCACCACAAAAACTATGTACAAAAATGAAAATCATACATAACCCAAGTGGGATATGCAGAGTGTGCACAAGAAATTCTTCTACTGAAAGCAAACCTACCTACACTACTCTAACCAAGAGCAAAGGGAGCTAAAACAAAGCCTGCAACTGACAGGGAGAAATAGCTTCCCTTCCTTAAAAAAAGCAGCCATGCAACTGATTTGGCACTGAACATGGCTGGTTGGATGAGTGAAAAACTAACTACAAGCTGATCTTCCACCCAAATCAACAAGGTATCAACTAGAGACAAATCAAATACCTCTTTTGGTTACTCTGCATTTGGATTGAAGAGGTATGACAACTGATCCTTGGTGCTTTGTAGCTCATCCTCATGCCCTGAAATGGACATGATTGGTTGTGGCTGCTCCTGAATGTTCTCCTCCATGGCAGCAGGCTCATGTGCTTGGAAGGATGAAGACGGAGGAAAAAATGATGTTATCTCCTCGGGCTCCTCTCCATCAAGACAATCCTCCAATTCAGATAGATAATCTCCCTCCTTGTTGTCCTGCTGCAGGTGCTCAACCTCCATAATGGATTCATCAATCAAATCCGCCCATTCAAATGAAAGAAAAAAAAGTATCAATAATGCTTCCTTCTTCTGTTGTTGCAAAAACACATTGACTTGATCTCATCCATTTGCTCCTCAAAAATGGGATTTTGAGCTAGTTTTTCTTGAATGGAAAAGAGTGAAAGGGATGGAAAGTAGAATGGAATGGAAATGAATGAAAAAGAAGGTCTGCAACTTCAGAGATGGGTTTTTGATCAGATGGAGTCACCAAATATGTTTGCAAGTGCCTCTAAAGGCTGAAATTTTAAACAGGAACACATCAACCTACAAAAATTGAAGTGGAAGACCTCTTGGTCCCACTGGGCATGCCAAAAATGTTAGTGCAAAATCACAGCACCCCCAAATCGACCCTCATATCTGATAGACAAATGGTCAATTTGGTGTGAATGCATGGCATGGAGTTTTCCCTAAGTGTGGAACCTTGCAAATTGGGAAAAACTCTCCAAATTGAGGTTGGTTCCTGCTCCTCTATTTAGGTGTATGCATACAATTTTTGTAGAAGTTCTGATTCAAAATTCCTACTCTAAAACTACCAAGGAGACAGGGTTGAGAAAATGCATGGAAACGGGAAACAAAACTAAGCAAAAACAAAATAGTGATACACCAAAGGAGTGCTAAACTTCTTGTTTTGAAAAATAGACATAGATCATGGAGATGCAACACAAAAACATGCACAGATTACTAGAATGCAATGAAGGATAAAAATATAATAATAAATGTATGAGAGGAGTGGAAAACCATTCACAAAACATACATTATCATTTCCAAGTTTGATACAATACATTGCAATAGAAAAGAGGGAAAAAATGAACTGTAGTCTTCATGGGAGGTTTGAAACTCCTTCAAATCCACCTGCTAAGGAGAAAATAAGAGTGTGCAAGAGCAAGAATGTCCAACACTTTACAATGATCCAAAAGTTGGCATATATCGATGAAGCAAGAGAACAGAGGAGAGAGAAACATGGGAAAATTGATTTGAAGGTCCAACCACCTGACAAGATCCATTAAAATGTCAAGGGCACCTTCACAAATCCATTTTCCAATGTATTTGACTAGGCTAGAGAAAAATGGGTGCCATACTGCATTAATTTTTGGTGGTTAGATGTCTGTGATGCATTTTTTCCCATGCATGAGACTTTTCTTCAAGTTTCACCATCCAACTTGACCAAAAAACAAAATTTAAAGATTCCATGACATAAAGGGCATTGATAGCTTTGCAATGGTACCAAATTTGATGAATTTTGACCACTGGATCGAAAGATATGACCTTTTTGAAATTCTGCAGCAAAATTAGGGCAAATTAGGGCAAAAACAGGTCAAAATTGGGGTCGGCGAGGTCAAACTTTAATTTTTTCCCTTTTGGAAAAATTTCCCAAAAATCTCCATGGCCCCTTAGGTCTGATTGGCTGGGGGGTGATTCGTTTTCTTCCTTCACGGGCCCACGGCCTCAAACTTCACCTTTTTTCCCTTTTTTAAATTTTACGAAAATTCTCAAACAACTCTGCGTGACCACGCTCTCCCAATGACATGATAGTACCTAATACACGGTTTGGTACAGAGTTATTAGCCTATCATATGAACCCTTCTCCTTCAAGGAGCTAAAGATGCTTCCGACATACCTAAGAGTTTTTATGCCAAGGAAAGGCTGGTGTCGTACAAATTTCTCCCTGGCCAAATCCATTATCCAACTAAATGTGCATTTGATGCTAACTTTGTTAACACAAACTTGAATATACAAGGGCTAAGTGCCCAAATGTTGTAGTATTGCTTCCAGAAGGTCAAATCATTTCCTTGTGAAAGTAATTTCCAACTCCACTCATTAAAGGATAAGACTCCAAAGTGAACGTTTGGTCTCCTTGCCTCCGCGGACCCGCCTAGGAATATAATTTGTAGCTCCAAGTACTTTTTCGAGCTTAACTGAAAAAATACAAGGAGTTAGGGTGACTTCTTTAAATTTCTAGATAAGTGTGAATAGAGATATCTCTATGATGATGAAATCATAGGATGATAAAGGATGAATGAGGATCCTATAAGGTGTGAAGAAGGAGTTCGGATTTACCAAAATGATTAACAAAATTTGAAATTAGGAAGTTAATATATTAAGTACATTAGTAAATGTGAACTGGGCTAAATAAGGAAAATATGACCCTGAGCAACTTGTCAAATAAGTGCGGGCCTTCCACGAAACCCTAGAGCCCGAAAAGTGGGGGAAGGATCTTAGTTTAAAATTCAAAGGCCCATGGATTCAAGATGTGTCGTATCAGTGCTAAACCTAATGCAACAGTAATGTGGTCAGTTTCGACCATGCTCAATATTTCTAGAAGACATGGGTCTAAGTGTCTCCCCCCTCAGAAAATGGGGCACTTAGGAGATAATTAAAGGCACATATGGGTGCCCTAGTCTAAGTGCCTACCACATAGTCTATGTAGGCAGGTCTAAAAACTAGATTTTTAGGGTCGGAAGTGTAACATCCTCATTTTTATACATTAGAACAAGTAATTTTTTTTTTTTTAAAAATGCTTCCTGGTTCTAAATACATAATTTAGAACTCACAAATCAAAACAACCATTCTCATAACAGATAACCATATGCAGCTGTAATGACTCGGAGTACCTCCGATCTATTCATTCCATGACTCGGTAATCTACCGATCTATTCATGAGTATTAAGAGTTGGCGTTTTTATTTAACACATCACTCTTGCGGTTCTCTTCCCTAATCTGGGATTCAGAATGCTCTGTCCAAGGAACCTATCTGAATAATTGTTACCATTATTCATCGGCATCTCATCCCTTAGACTAGGTGACTTAGGACAACGCAATCAGCAGCTTGCGATACTTTGGCCAAAGATTTGAAACATACTGCTTATGTCTCGTATTCCTTGACGGCATACTCGTCAATCTGGAATACGTCCTTCACCCCATTCCTATGTTATGTAGAATGTCTTATACTGACTTCTGTCAGACTCTCCTGTCCCAAGTTATTCACTCAGGAACGGATTAGTAAGATGACAACGTTATAGGGATGCTCCCAAGGACTAGGGATACGCTGACATACTGGGTCAACCCTAGTTAATCCAGTGTGTCAAGATACCCCGAGTCTCCTAGGGCAGCCTTATAACGTGACCACATTCCTAATCAGTCCCAGAGTAACTTGTTCGAGTTTAAGGTGTAAATCTTAACGATCAATGCAAAGGGTGTCGTCATAAGTCACCTGCATTGTTGTATCTTCGAGAAGATCCTAATCTTCTCGAAGGTACAACCCTGCAGTTGACTTGTGCCGTCAACCTTTAAATCCACCTCGAAAAGATCTACTTATTAATAAGTGTTACATACGTTGAGTTAAAAATTATACTATAAGACGCTCCCTTAAGGTTAGTCCTTTCCCAATCCCTGGGTTCCTCACCTTAGAATTACCTTTCATAGTAAAACCCTTTACACAAGAGAAGTTATTAAGACTAGAGGTCCCTTCAAGGAGTTCATAGATATACATAATTCTAAATCAACGAAATTGGACAATAACCCTCAACCTTCACATGAGATTGCTAACCAAACCCTTTTTAGGTTTATATCAGTTCTCATAACTGAATTTATATCTTACTTATTAGTATCGAGATATAGTGATTAAGAATCCAATTAAACGTTGTCTTGACTTAGATCAAGACTAGGAAGTAATAATTTATTCAGCTCGTTTAGCTTCCTGCTCAGGTTTATTTTAACCCTAGCTTCTCAGAAAGACAGTGATCTAAATTCCAATTTAGCTTTAGATAGAACATACTAGAACTACTAAACAATCATAAGTATTCAGTCACATAATCTTGCAAGCTTACTTAGATAATCACAAAAGTCTCCACTTTATACAATAATAATAATGCTCTCAAGATCATTCGAACCGAAGAAGGTCAAACCATCAAGATACGAATACAAACACATAAGTAACAAATATCTCTTTTCATTCCTTTCAAGCTAATCAAATACATTTTATGCATTCAGCATACTTGATACAATACTCAACAGCAAAAGAACATCTTTCTTCAAGTAGTACATTCAGAGAATCAAGCTGTAATTCATCATAAAACCAAATTAAACAATCTGAACATCCTATCAGATCTGCGTGCTTTTACCACTTACGGCAACCATCTGCAAAAATTGTCAACACGGGTCAGTTCGATGAACTGAGCATGATAAGCACTAACTCTTAAAACAATTGCAATCCACCAATTGTTTTCATTAAACAACCTGTTTAAATGAAATCATTTCACCAAACATTAAACATATTTCAGACTATGCTCTTGTAATAAAACATGACTATAAACGCGTAACTCATATTATCAGTTACTAAATAGTCCTAGATACTTTTCAGATATTTCATCATAAATATTAGTGACCAAGAAGAACAAATGTATCCAAAACAACTATCCATCTGAATCCCAAGGACAACAACATCCAACAGGCCATTATATTCAACAAAATGAATATCCTAACAATTCATGAATCCATCAGTATGTTTTACAATCTCCAACAATTAAATATAAATTTATCAACATATACTTTACAGCAGAAGAGAAAGAAACCGAGACATTCAGATGTCCCTTCCAAACATGCTCATGACTGTACCGTCCACTTAAGAGTAATGCAATCACATTATACACCTGCGACTAAGCCAGTCGAGACCACAGGAAGAACTACAGATTCGTCAAAATACACATATAAAAATTGCCTGTAACTTACTGAACAACACAGTAGCTCTTATGACAAGGCAGTGATGAATAATCCATCATATAGACTCCACATAACCTTCCATATTATTCAACAAACGAGAAAATATCCAACGCCATCGCTTGTCAAGGTACAGTTAATAGCTCTTTACTTCAGTCAAGCACACGACTAGATATTCACGCTAACAGAAGACGTAATCATGCACAAACACAACAACAATCCCACTGAGTCAAAACAAACATACAGTTCAATCTATTACTAAAACACACAAGGACTTAATATCCAAAGCCGATCGCCAAATGGCACAACAAGAGCTCTTTGTTATCAACAGTCAAACTTGAAGATTGATCATTAAAACAATTAACGTTTCCATATGCATATATAGTGACATTCATAGTCTGAATCTAATACTGCACAGCACAACCTCACAGAAGTTACAACATAAATTACTTAGTGACTCCATTCAAGTCATAACTGTATTTAGTATTCATTTTAAAACAAAAACATTCATCACCAAGGTCTTCACAGAAGCCGAAAATACTAGATACAATAAATTCAAGGACTCTCACTGAGTTTCATCCTATCGACCAAACCACAACTGGGCTTACACAAAGTACATAAACACCAAGTTACATATCAAGGATTCCAACTTTCCATAACAACAGTATTCACAACTGAGATTATTCAGAAGAGAAAACATAATATACACACACACAGCGATTTAAATCAAAGAAGTCTTACCCAACTGTGGTATTCTTCAAATAAACTTCTACAGACCAGTAGAAAGATACAAGATACATATCAAATTCAAGAATTTCAACCAAATCAATAACATACCATATTCACAACTGAACTCAAGAAGGTTAAAACGTATGGCATTCACAACTAACTTCTATAGAAGCCAAAATACAAGATATATATATATATTAGGATTCCAACAGGAGCCAATAACAATAAGTATTCACAACCAAGCTTATACAGAAGTTTGAAATACTAGTTTCATATTCAAGGACTTCAACTGAATCAATAACAACAGTATTCACATCTAAGCTTAAGCAGAAGATAGAAACATAAAATAATTCCAACTGAGTTGTACAGAAGCTCAAAATCATTGCTAAGCGAAAGTATTCATAACAAGCAACAAATATCATATATACTACCATTATCCCCTCAAGGATTCCAACTGAATCAAACTAATAGTATTCACATATATGACTTCTACAGAAGTCCATAATATACGAAACATTCCAAGGACTCCACAGAGTCATTTCATATATATATAAATATATTGCAAACTTCAACGAATTAAATCCCATAATTGCAACACAAGGGAGGAAAACTTCTACAAAGTCACATTCAAATACTATAAACACAGCAAGTTATCCAATCAGAAGTAACTTAAGTATTATAGCAAGATCCAACAAGATTCAACAACCATAACATATATTACTCACGACAAAACTTTTAAAGAAGTCGTATATACTGTACATTCAAGAAATCCAACAGTATCATTTTCAACAAGTGGAAACAGCAAGGTATCGATTGAAGTCTGAATCAAACAAGAAAACAATTCATGGATTCCCACAGAGCCGAATTCGTATATTTTCCTTGCAAGCATTTCTACAAAATCTAACCGAAATGCAAAACACAGCAAGATAGTACAACCGTTCGAAACAAAATGCACACCCATCAAGGGTTCACTAGAAAAATCGAGCCAGTAAGAAGATACAGCAACTAATTCACACAAAGCTACCATAAAAACCAACTGATCCCAAAAATCATCTGAACAGAGTTGTTCTAATGAAATCATTTGAAAGAAAGCAAGATTTTTAAAAGTTAGGGCCTAACATGCCTGGTAATGTTGCTTAAAAATCCGAAGAAGACCACTGAAAGAGCTCGAGCCTTCTCCTCTTTTTCCACGTTAGATTCAACAACAATAATTTGTTATTTCCATGCCTTATAAACTTTCCTTGACAGAGAAAAGAGCTAGTTACTCTCATATTTGCCATGCAACACCAAGTAGACTGGTGCGAAGAACCAGTGATCAAACAGAGAGAAAACCGGAGCGCATGAAAAACCAAACAAACTACCAGTTTTCCATTTTGCATGTCTTCCCGAGAAATCCGAGCTCGAAGACCGAGTTCATTAATTGTATTAACTCCAAAATTCCCGCTCAATCTCCATTGCCACCGACCGCCATAGTTGGCGATGGACAAAAACAATTCAAAGACCATTTCTAGACTTTGGCGACTCTGCCACATCGGCTTTCACTAGCCGTTTGAAACCTCCGCTAATTCCTTGTCCTTCATGCTTATCTCCTTCATTTAATGCCATAGAAACTACCGCCCATGGCTCGCACCCCTTCATAGGTCCCCTTCCTCCACTAACATTTGTTAGGTTAGAAACATAGGTTAGGATTTAAGATGATACTTAGTCTAACCTCCTTAGCGCTAGGTTACTAACCTTAGGAACATTTAGCTTATAGCTTAGGGCTAGGTTAGATTAACACTAATCTAACCCATAGGTTATTAACCTTAATAAATCCAGTTTAGGTCTAACATTTAGAATGTTCAGAATAAGAACCTACAAATATACATTCACGAAAAGGATTCACTCCAGCACTGCCAATAAGCTAGTTGAATAAATGAATCTGAATTTATTACCTGGCCCACGATCAAGACCTTCCTGATATTACAATATCGGGAACCAATTCATTTAACAAGATCAGCCTGAGTTAGACTCCGGAATTGCTTATTCCACACATTCAGACCTTGCAACCTGTGTAAGGTCTATAATTTTTGTTCATCCCGAATAAACTTAAAGCATCTCTTGGATCAATGCCACTGATCCAAGGCTGGGTCTTATAGATGGATAAATCCACAATTCATTCCGAGATCAGATTAAACTCAGGTGCAAAATGAAAGAAATAAAAGAGTCCAATCATATTCCGACTCAGTCAAAGATCTTCAATTGCAAAGAAGATACAGTACATATCAAGCATGACTTCACAATCAAAGGAACACATCCTTTTACAGAAGAAATTCCTTAGAAGGGTTAGATTAGGATTTTTTAGTTTTTTCCTGCATTAGAGTAGCTCGTGGCAGGTAGTTTAGGAACAAGAACCAAATTTCTCTAGAGGATCATCTGACAGAGGGAGCCAGAATCAACAAATTTGGGGTGGATTTGAGAAATACATTGATTGATAGTGGTTGAGTCTTCAAGGTAGGATTTAATGCATGTCCCGTGGTAGTTGAAATAGGATTTGACTTTTCCCTCTTCTCTCTCTTATTCTTTCTATATATTATAACAATTCTCATTTGAAAATGGGAGATTATTCTGGGCGTAGGGAAACTTTTTCAAATTTGTTTTTTGACTCCATTTTGAGTTGAAAACCTTCTCCTACACCTGGCAATCATTTTTAAGTAGAAACGTAATGGTCTGTGCACCCATATAGAGCACTAAAAATTGTTTTTGTGGTGTTTCTTCAACCCTTTGCATTTTTTTGTTGTCTCTCAGTGCCTCTCCCTTTCAAATTTGTTTTCTGTGCATGTATTTCACTTTTGTAGGTGCAGGGTGTTTTGTTTCATGGATTTTTGATCATGGATTAGGTTATTGGTTTGTGTCACTTCTGTTTGACCTTCCCATCTTCCTTTCTCCCCTATTTCATCCTCCCTCAACAAAGCATCTCACCCCTTTCCTTCTCTTATGTATCACCACTTTAGTGTAGGCTTTTCTTTCACCCTCTCTTTCTCTCTAGTTCCTTAGAATGGTTAGATTAGGATAGTTTAGTTTTTTCCTGCATTAGAGTAGCTCGTGGCAGGTAGTTTAGGAATAAGAACCAACTTTCTCTGGAGGATCATCTTAGGTTTGCAA
This sequence comes from Taxus chinensis, assembly GCA_019776745.2. Classification (NCBI taxonomy): domain Eukaryota; kingdom Viridiplantae; phylum Streptophyta; class Pinopsida; order Cupressales; family Taxaceae; genus Taxus; species Taxus chinensis. The sequence goes on along the minus strand of CM034147.1, from coordinate 991,692,714 downwards.
GTCCCACAATTTGAGATATGATCCAATGTTATGCAATCACACCAAATGCACCATTTTAGCACTTCACATCTTTGGCCATTTAGGGGTGCTGTGATTTTGCACTAACAAGCACATATATAGAAAAGTTTGGTATATCAGACTTACGATATATACATTGGGAGACTTACCCTTTATTAGTTGATTCTGAAAAATGGGCACCAATGCCCCCAAGTTCTTTATTCTAGACTCACAACTTCTAAGAGGAAATAACTATGTAACATGGATGACAAAAATCAAGACACAAGTTGAGTTTAAAGAGATTTGGAATTTTGTGGATGGTTCTTTAACCAGATCAACAACTAATACAACCCAACATCGACAGTTTGATCAATCCAATTAGAAGGCCAAGTTGATAATCTTGTTTACAGTATCCAATGACATGTAACCCCACATTTTATATGTCAAACCATCCAAATAAGCATGGGATAAACTAAGCATAGTGTACGAGGCCAAGAACAGGAATACAATACCAAATTTTTAGAGTTAGTTACACACACTGAAATTGAAACAAAATGAGAAAATAGAAGCTTTCTTCAGAATATTTGCAGAATTGAGGGCTTCACTTCTACCCCTAGGATAGGAGGTCACTGATGACACTCTCATTGTCATTATTTTGAGAGCACTCCCTCCTTCATACCACATTTTTGTGACGATACTAAACTTGTCAGATTAGATAGTTAATTTTGACAAGTTGGTGAATCTACTTCAACAAGAGGAAGTAATGTACAATAAAGATGATGAAGAGGAGTAGGTAATTTCTTCTCATCAGAAATGGAAATGAAAAGGAAAAGGAAAATCTCATCAAAAATCCCAAAATCAGCATCAGTAAGGGGAGAAACAACAAAATAAGAAATGTCCTATATGCAAAAGAGGACATGAGTTAAAAGATTGTTCGTTCAGTACCTATAAGAAAGTTTCATCATGTAATTCTAGACCTCAACACAAAAAATCTCATAAGGGAAATTCAAACTACAATAAAGGGTAGAAGAAGGGGAATTGGAAAAGAAAAACTAATCAGTAAGGAAATATTATTGAGCAAGAAGAACATTTGGATAATGAAGACTTCTTGTACATTGCTCATTCAAGTGAACCTTCCATGTCATCTAGTGATGTTTGGTATGTTGATTCAAGAGCCACTTGACACATGACTGGCCACAAAGACTGGTTTACCAAAATGAAGGATATGCCTTTAAAAAATCATGTTTCATTAGGTGATGATTCTTCATATACAATATAGGGGATTGGGAGCATTTCTCTTCCTCTTGGTTCAAGCAATTGTAGATTTTCAGATGTACTATATGTCCTTGGGTTGACAAAGAATCTGTTATCAGTTAGTCAACTCCTAGATCACAATTTGAAAATCGACTTTAATAGTCATCCCAACAAGAAAATGTGTTTGATTCAAGACAAATCACGAGGCTCAAAAATAGTTTCAAAAGCCTCCAATGTGGGACGCATGTTCCAACTTGATTTTTTCCATAGAGATGATCAGGCACTTGTGGCTAAGAATTATACATTTGTATAGTTGTGGCATCAAAGACTTGGTCACATCAGTTTCAAGTATCTTGAAACACTTCACTTAGTTACAATATGGTAAAAGGATTACCATCTCTCCAGAAGGATACAGATAAGTGTCCTCATTGCCTAGCAGGAAAACAACATAGATTTTCATTCCAGAAAGTACTTATTGAGATCATGGTAAGCTTGATTTGGTTCATAACAATATTTTTGGTCCGATGAAACTGAGTCATTATAGATTTCAGTACGTCATGCTTTATTTTGATGATTATTCGAGAAAAATGTTGATATATTGTCTTCGTAAGAAAAGTGAAACTTTTGAAAGTTTGAAAAAGTTCAAAGTGCCTGTAGACAATAAGACTAGTCATCACATCAAATCTCTTTACTCAAATCAAGGGGGGGGAATTCACCAATGATGAGTTCAATAGCATACATACAAGCTCACTGGATTCATTGACAAATTCCTCCATCCATACACACCGTAGTAGAATGATGTTGTTGAGAGAAGAAATCGTACTATCATGGAAATGGGTGCGTTGCTAATGATCGATGATTCTAGACTAGTAGGGACATTTTGGGAAAAAGAAGCAAAGACTGTTGTATATTTTTTGAAAAAAGTGCCCACAGTTGCTCTTGATGGAGTAACACTATATGAAGCATTGATCAAATAAGAAGCCATCTATTGCACACCTCAGAGTATTTGGGTGTAAAGAAAGTATGCACATACCCAAACAAAATAGAAAGAAGTTGGATATGAAACCATAAAAACTTATCTTCATTGGCTACAGTGAAGAGATTGTTGGGTACATACTGAAGGATTCAAATACTAGGAAAGTATACACCATCATAGATGTTGAGTTTTTTGAGAAGAAGGAAGCAGAGACTCCTCCTCTGAACTCACCTGATGTAGATTTTTCACCTATCGTAAAAATTGAAGATGATGTTTTCTGATGATGACTGTGATGATCAGATAGAACCATAACCCACGTGAATAGTTCAACATATGCCCAAGTGGTATACTAGAATGATATGAGATGTAAAATTGGATGCTCCACCAGATACATCCACCACTGGATCAAGGACTCACATTAAAGCATGAGAAGAAGTCAAATTTTGTTTGACGAGTAGAGTTATTGAATTTGATGAACCCTTTACAGTCTAGGAAGCCCTACAATTGAAAGCTTGGAAATATGCCATGGATGTTGAGTATCAGTCAGTGATTAAAAACAACACCTAGTAGTTTGTTGATCTTCCACCAGGGAAGAAACCCATTGGTTACAAATGGATATTAAAAAAAATTTACAAAGCAGATGGGACCATAGACAAGTATAAAGGGGAGATTGGTAGCAAAGGGGATATGCACAAAAAGAAGGCATTGAATATGAGGAGATATTTTCTCCCATATCTAAGATCAAAATGATCAGGATGATATTTTCTCTAGCCACATAGTTTGGTTGGAAAATTCCATCAGATGGACGTAAAAAAATTCCTTTCTAAATAGAGATCTAAAAGAAGAAGTCTACGTGACTCAACCCGAGGGATATGTTGTATGTAGTCAAGAAATAAAGGTATGCAAACTCATGAAATATTTGTATGGCCTTAAATAGGAACCTCAGGGCTTGGTACATCAAAATTAATGAGCATCTCATACAACATGGATTCGTCAGAAATCTATACGATCCCAATCTCTACCTGAAAAAGTAAGGGAGAGATTGTGATTATTTTTTGTCTATGTTGATGATTTATTCATCACCAACAATTCAGTGAAGATGATTGATGCAACGAATAAAGATCTTAAACGATCATTCGACATGACAGATCTTGGGATGATGCACTACTATCTTGGATTGGAAGTATGACATAAAGAGAATCACATATTTATTTCTCAATTGAATTATACCAAGAAAACACTCAATAAATTCATGATGATGGATTGCATACCTATTGGTACACCTATGGAGATGAGACTGCAGTTATCTCGTTCAGATCACATCCTCCTATGGTAAATGCAACTCTCTATCGACAGTTGATTGGGAGTCTCATTTACCTCACTTATACTAGACTAGATATCAATTCTATAGTGAGTTATATATCTAGGTTCATTCAGGAACCTAAAATTTTTTCATTTGAAAGGCAACAAGGCAGATCTTGGGATATCTCAAGGGAACAGTGGATCTTGGTCTAGAATACAAGAAGAATGATCAATTCTTCTTGACTGGATATTTAGATTCAGATCATCCATGTAATATTGATGATATAAAATCCACTTTAGGATTTGTATTATTTTTGGGATCTGGACCGATATCATGGGGAAAGAAAGAAACAATAGCTTGTTTCTCGTTATTCTACAAAATTTGAATATCGTGCCGCAGGTGAAGTTGTTTATAAAGTGATATGGCTACGTTGCATATTGGAAGGACTTGGAATACCACATGACAAAACTACCACTATGTATGTAGACAATGAAGGTGTTCTCAAACTTTTTCACAATCCAGTGGTTTATAAAATAGCAAAGCACATTTAGGTACATGTACATTTCATATGTGAGCATATCTCTAAACACAATATACAACTTCAATTTTTCCAAATAGATGAACACTGAGTAGATATCTTCACAATGAATCACTTAAACATGTCAAAGAGTTTGAGTTTTTCAAAAGATTTCCTCTCCTCATCCCTTGAGACAATGCAAAATTAAGGGGGAGAATGTTAGGGTAAAAAATAATTTACTATAAAGTAATTATGCATTGTTCTTTAGGTAAATAGGTGGTTTAATAGTTTTGTTATATGGCTATGATTTAATAACAATAGGCTATGACTTAATAACCATTTATATTGTTGTATTGTTTATTAAATCATATAACAATATATTTTTTTGTATTATTTCATGGTTGCACATGTGCAAATTATTTATTTATTTATATTCAACTGTCCAATATCTATAGTAATATTGCAGCATGCACCATTGTAAATGATTTGATTGAATATTAATAAAATCATGAGGCTTCCATCCCTCTTCTACAATTACAATGTAGTCATTTCACACCAACAGGTACTATTTTTGTAGGATGGGGGATTAAAAATGTATAATGAAATCAATTTCCCACTTCTCAAATAGCCCTAATACCAGCTGAGGATTGAGGGGACATTTTAGTAGAAAACATAGGCTTCCCCATGCACTGACATGCATCATATTGTCATATATACTTCTTGATAGATTTGTGGAGAGAGGGCTAGTAGTACCCAGCTCCAAGGACCTTATGAATTGTCCTCTTCACTGAGTAATGTCCTCCTCTAGGCTCATCATGACAAGCCCTCTAATATATCATATGGGGTACCTCATATTCTTGAACACACTTGTGAAGAAACATGTCAGGACAACATTTAAATAGAATTACATTACACCATATTATATGTAACACTATTTTTAATTAATATTTTATGTTCTTTATTAGTAAAGTAAGTTGGAAACTTCCTTGTAGTGAGGTAGTTGACAAGATCAGAAAACCATGGAGGTTATGATGATACTGCAAATAAGTGTTCATCTAAAAAGTGATCTTAGACTACCTCCTCTTCTTCCTGAAACATTCAATCTTGAAAGGAAGTCAGTGCAACAACATTGGCCTTTCCAAGCTTATCAATAATAGTCAATTAAATTTCTTGCAAAATAAATAACCACCTAATAATTTTTCCCCTTACTATTGGTTTATTCATCAAATATATTATGGTTGAATGGTTAATATACACAAAGATTTTATATCCATTAATGTAATTTTCTGAATTTAATGAAAGAGTAAACAACAGCTAGAAATTCCTTTTCCATAGTGGTGTAGTTTTTCTCTGTATGGCTCATTAGATTTGTTGATGAAATAGATGGCATACATCTGATCTTCTTCATCCTTCTGTCCAAGAATAACTTCCATTGTTGTGTTAGAAACATTAGTATGAATATGAAAATCCTGCCCCCAATTGGGTCCTCTCAAGACCGGGGCAGTGGTCAATTTATCCTTTATAACTTCAAAAGCTTGTTGACATTGAGGAGACCATTCAAAAACAAATCTTTTGCCAGCAAAGAGAACATGGGTGCAAATATATTACTAAAATATTTTATGAACCATCTGTAATGTCCTGCATGTCCAAGGAAACTTTTGATATCAATATGATTTGTTGGTGTAGGTAATTTAGTAATGAATTTTATCTTTTTAGGATAAACTTGGATACCCTTAGCATAAATATGATGGCCCAAGACAATTCCCCGATCACACCATTATCAAACATTTTTCATGACTCAATGAGAGTTGGTGTTGCTCACATCTAGTTAACACTCTTTCAAAATTACTCAAAGATTCTTCAAAAGTAGACCCATGGAAAGTAAAATCATTCATATATACTTTAACACCGTCATTGGTGAGGTCTGCAAAAATAGATAAAACTACTCTCTGAAAGGTTGCAGGTGCATTACAAAGTCCAAATGGTAGAACTTTGTATCAAAATTTACCCCAAGGACAAGTGAAGGTGGTCTTATCTTGGTCACGGATTTTTTTAGTGGTGAATATTTGTAATTTGGAAAATATTCCATTTTAGGAAAATTTGAAAAGGCAAATTTTTCAGAGCAGGTCAGTGTCTTGTTCACCTAAAATTTTACAGTATATTTTTATAGGGGTCAGTTTCTCCAACCCCTTGAAAACATCTCCTATATAAACCTAGATGATTCATCGAGTACTTGTATGCTACTAACTTAGTACTAGCTTACTGAAGTACCAACATATAAAGTGCCATGAACTTGTAGGGTAGGTTATTGACACACGATAAGAGGTTGTTGATGCATGACAAGAAGTTGTTGATGCATGACACGAGGTTTTTGGCACACAAAAATCAAGTGTTTTTTATGCATGACATGAGGCTATAGACGCACGATACAGGAATTACATTTTGCAGTCATGTGATAATGAGTTTACAGTTGTTCGATAGTGAGTTTTTTGTCATGCGATAGCAAGGTTGTTTTCATACGACAACAAGTTTACTGTCATGTGACAACAACCTTTCTTTCAGGAGATAATAAGGTCACTATCACATGTCTTGAAAATAAGGTGAACATTTTGCACACAAACCCCAAATAAATCACCTATTTCACGAAAGTGGTTATGGGGATATTTGTCAAGTATTTTTCACCTTCAATTTCCTGAAGGTCTCTTAAAATGAACCCTGATATTGGTAGGAAAGTGTTGTACTTATTTGGTTATCTCCGATAAACCCATTTAAGAAAGAGAAGTATTTCCTACCTACCAGATTGTCCAAAACCTGATCAATAAAGGGAAGGGGAAAGTAATCTTTCTTGGTGGCTTTATTAAGCTCCCTATAATAGATACAAATTCTCCACTTACTATTTTTATTGGGAACCATAACTAGCGGTGATACCCAATAACTATTAGATATTAGATAGATGAATCCTACCCTCATCATTTTTTCTATTTCATTCTTGACAATGTCTCTAAGTTTTGGATTAACTCTTCGTTGTGGTTGTCTGACTGGTTTAACATCCTTAGTGTAAATATGGTGAGTGCAGATGTTTGGATGAATCCATTTCATGTCAGTATAGTCCCAAGAAAAATATTTGGAATGATTCTTCAAGATATCAATGACCCTAGTCTCTTGGTTGTCTTCTAAGTTGTTACAATGGTCAGCTCTCTTCCTACTTCAACAGTTATTTGTTTAGTGTATTTCAGAATAGCAAGTTATGTATCAGCAATCGAAGAATTCAAGGGACAAGCATGAGGCTATAGCATGTGAATAATATTCATGTTTTGAAGGGATACAACCTTGGCTAAAGGACAATGAAAATTAGTGGTTGTATGTTCTTCATGGTAATCATAGATCTCTTCATAATTTTCAATAGAAATGTCACTTACCAAGGTGATTTTATCTATTGAGTTCAAAATAGTCATTTCTGTAGCCATAGTTTTGGTTTCCATAGCCATAGTATCATCTTCATCAGACATTGGATATGGCTCCACAATTTCTTCGATATGATTTTTCGCTGCAATGGTGGCCAAATAAGAAGAACTCATGTTGTTAGTATCCAAAAACTCTACCCACACACATTCAAAAACATCCACATATGGCTGGGTAGGAGGATAAAGATAAATATTCTTTGGTTTTTATCCATTTGAAATAGTCATTTTTCTTAACATACAGTCAATGTATGTAGCAATAGTAGCTAACCAAGGTCTTCCTAAGATGACTAGATATCCTAAATTTCAAGCTTTGGGCTGTAAGACCATGAAATCTATAGGATGCTCCTAAGATTCAATTGTGACCATAACATCCTCAATTAATCCATCTGGTACAACAATAAATTGATCTGCCAATTGAAGGACACTATTGGCTGGCTGTAATCCTGTCAAGGACAACAAATTGAACATATATGTTTTTATGACATTGACAACAACACTAAGATCCATGAAAAATGTTAGATATTGACTGACCATTCACAAAATAGTATTGAATAAACTCCTAGGATCCCCATATTTTGGTGAGATAAGTTTTCCAGCAACAAGGTCAGCTAGATTTCCTTCTACTTTGATTTTTTTTGGGTATTTCCTCTTCCTTCCTGGTGTCTTTATGCAATGATTTCTAATGGTCTGGTTTAATTCGGGAATGTCCCTTATTTCTCTCAGAAGTGGGATCTCAATGTTTATTTTTTTCAACTCCTGAACTAATGTTGTTTCTTCCTCATTCTGTATTTATTTTAATCTTTCTAGGAAAGGAGTAGGATGCACATTCTTATCCTTCTCCTGATTAATCCTAGTGGATCATGTTTGTGGAACATGTCCAGTTTCCTCACTTTCCTCAGGTATCCTCTTACTTTATTTTGGTATCCTCTCATTTTCCTTAGGTATTTCTATGATAACTATGGGAGGATTATTTGTTGTTCTTCCAGACCTCGGCTGCACATTATTAATGGCATTTACCTACATTGTCTCACCCTGTCCTGCTTCATTAATTGAAGTTGTTTGTTAATTTTTGGGGTTTGAGATAGGCTGGGCTAGAATTTTAGTTTGTGTTTCCTTTCCTTACCGGTAATTTTGTTGTGGTGGAGACATTAAAGCTTGTTGTTGTGTAAACCTCCTTGGCTGATTAGAATTATGTTGGGTTTCCCATTGTTGGTTTTTCCATGGTGGTGGATTGGCTGGTGGTGCCCAACCTTACTGATTTTATGGAGGCATCCATGATGGTGGTTATGGGTAAACCATCCAATTTAGTGGTGCCTAATCAGATTGTCCCCAAGTTGGTGGAGGATCTCGATTGGCCCATGGCATCATCCAGGGGTTTTGAGTAGGTCTAGGGGCATAAACAAACTAATTATTTGACTTTTAAATGAAGTACACCTCTGATTTTGTCTGAGTTATGGCCTTTAATATTTATTTTAAATGAGTTAGGAGAGTGCAATGGTTAGTATCATAGTCAGGGACATCATAGATCAAGAACAAATATGTGATATCCAAAGGACATTCTTTCAAAGGATGCATTTTCTTGCATCTCAGATAGTATATGTCTAAAGGTTTTTTTGTAGCATTGTTTTTAGCTTTCAGCCCATCTATGGTTGAATTTAAGTGTGGACAAGATGTATGTTTTCATGATATCCATTTCCTCTATAAGTTCTGAGGTACCTAAGGCATTTTTTGATGTTTTCCTTCATTTTATACCTCCTCTTTTTTTAGAGTAGCTCCGACATAACTCAACAATATATGCCATGGAGAGTTTGTGTACATCACCTCCTCCCATGATATGGAGGGATCATTTGGTTTCATCATCAAGTCCTTTAAGGAAAATTTCCTTAGTGATTTTTTCATTCAACTCATAACCACTCATTCTATGCACAAAGAGAAATCTGTCCAGATAATCTTCCAAATTCTCATCTTTTTTTTGCTTGATTTGGAATAAATCTTCCCTCCTATGTCTTACCCTACAGTATTCTTGGTATTTATCTGAAAAGGAAGTCTCCATCTATTCCCATGAATGAATGGAATTAGAGAGCAATACCATAAACCACCTTATGGCAGAGTCTTTGAGGGTGGAAGGAAAAAGTTTGAGTTTTTGGTTATCTATTTTGTATTCATATGTTTGGAAAAGGTCTTTGAATTCAAACAAGAATTAGTCTTGATCTTCTATGGACATTCCTCAAAAGATAGGGAGGATGGACGGAGAAATTTTATTCATATGTGCATCCTCATCCTCATCTAAGACAATGGGATGATTAAAGGTCCTACCTAAAGGTTCGGTCATCATCATTTGCATTCTTTCCCATTTCAGAGAGTTTCTCAGGTTCTAAATAAGATGATGCAGACTGTTCAATATTACTCCTAGGAGTTATATTAGATTTAGTTTCACTCTCATTTTTACCTACTTGTGCTCTAGTTGGAGATATTCTGTGAATATTATAAGGTATAAATCTCCCTTGAGCATCTTGTGGCTGGTGCATCAATATTTATGTAAACAAGGCTTGGGACTCTTACTAGTTACATAGCTTAACTTCACTACCACCCATAGCAGAAAATATGAATAGAATGACGTGTTTTTTTATGGTGTCCTTAGAAATGGTGCCAAAAATGATGGGTCATTGTAATTTCCGATCATTTAACCAACAGATTCAATTATTTATGTCATTCTAGAACCAGGGTTGTGTCTTAGGATGTATGTAATGAATTTGTATGAAACTTAGTTATTGTGGTGGTTCTCTTTGGGGGGTTTTAGTTGGTATTTATCTCTTGTTTCTCTTCTACACTACGGAAATTAAATATAGTTCTAAACTACTTAAAGGAAAGACAAAATTCGGGAAATGCATTTAATCTATTGAAACAACATTGTTGTAATAAAAATGCATTCAAAGGAAATGCTTAACTGAATCAAAATGCTCACATGAATTGAAATGACAGTAAAGAAATATACTAAAGAAAGGAAATGTAAAAGTAGATTCAAATGACCATTCGAATTAAAGTGATAAAACTTAAACTTATCAGGAATAACGATCATGCATAAAACATCAACCCTATAATCTCCTCAGCTGAGTGGGTCCTCACTCTCCATTGGGATTGAGGTACTTAACACTAATGGATACTCAAAACAACATATAGATTATATTGATTCAAATAATTTCAGAACATGCTTCATCATAAGACTGTAAATAACTATCAATTGGTATATAAAAATGTATTGCAAACTACCAACTACTTAACTATGAAATAGTTTCAAGAAGGTGTTTTATAGACACAATCAGTTACAGAACATTCCACAATTATATGCAATGGATTTAACTAAATAATAACCTCATTAAATCTCAATGACATCCTATAACATAGCTAAAAATAGGGTCCTTATTTATAGGTTGTTATGAGAAAATCCTCTAGAATGACATGCTAGGAAAAGACTCGGTCTTCTTGACTTTGACTTCCTCAAAATTGGCATAGAATGCACTTTATCATCCTACGCACGTCATCACATTACTCACAAATACAGTTAATGGGAATTCCTACAGTCATTAGTTCACTTGAGACATGATAAGGAAAATGCATCAATCTTACTTAGGATACAACAATCTAGAACATCCCCCATGCATTAATTAACACATTTAGGAGAAAATCAATAGCCATATGGATGATATAATAAGTCAATTTATGCACTCATCACACACCAGAACTACATTTGGGTCCAAAATGTAGTGCAACGCTTAATTTAGTAAGCCCACTGTTGTGGAAAATTGAGGTCAGTCCGACCCATTCATTTTGTATATTTTATTTTCTAGGTTTTGATAATTCTTTGTCTTTTGCATGTCATTCCTTCATCTTGTATTATCTCAGACACTTGACGTAATTTGATAGATCTAGTGCAATAGGCAGGAAGTATTTCAGAGAATCTTACAAAACTACCAAGATCAAATTCTAAGATTTTACAGAGACTAGGGCACATATTCTATAGATAAGGGTGCCTTGGGGCACCCCAGTACCTTCCTGGGTGCAACAATATGCTTATATATTCTAGATTTGACCTCTACAAGACCCTTGAGTGATCGTTTCTACTCTCAGAATATATAGTTAGACCTGTGACAACCTATGATAGCCTCAAACAATAAACTAATTCCTTTCCTTTTACATCTTTGCATAGTTAGGGTTTTATTTCATTTGATATAATAATTTAAAATCATTCCATACTATTTTAGCATAGTTTACAACATTATAGTCCTGTGATATTATATTAATTATTATTATACTTTCTTATAGTTTAGTCTAATTTTAGTTGATCACCTTCCTTGGTTTCATTAACTCTGTAAACTTGTGCCCTAGATAAATTACACCACAACCTTAACTTTACCTCAATACTTGAGTGTTGTGAACCCTAGCTAATTGAACTTTAACTATGCAAACCCTTTCCACTCGTGCCCTAGTTTTTCATTTATTTAGTTCTCATGTCTTGATTTATGTAAGAAGAATTTAAAATTAGTTAAGGAATGATATCATGCTGACCAAGTTGCCCAAAAATTGTGTCATGAAAGTGTACATAGTCTGTTGTAAGGATTGAATCTTGAGAGATTTCCATTTGTATTAAGAACTGTATCTCGCTGTTCTAAACCTCAAATATATGTCTGAATACATTTAAGGCCCATGGTATATTCTTACATGATGTTAGAGATGAGTCATAATTGAGTCTTCAACATTAAGTTGTGTGCTTGAATGAATAGTCTTCAGGGGAGTGTTAAGTTACTTTGGTCAGGTATAATGGAAGCTAGAAAAGTATTTGGAGCCTTATCACATTGTGATCTTTCTTTGAGAGTATTTTCAAGGGTACTGTCAATAGTGACCTGTGTTGAAAGAATTTAAGACCAGGCATGTGCAAACTCAACATTGTGAAGTAAGACAAGAATCCTTGTAAGATATTGAAAGTGTTCTTTGAGTGAGTCAGGTAAAAGTGGCAGAGGATGTATTTTTCTTGCATAAGTAAAGGATATTAGGTGTATTTGAAGAAGAAAAACAATTTTTTTGTATCCAAAGTATATTAAGATTGTTTGAGCTTAAAGAAGAGTGAACTTGATGTTGATGGTATGAATGTGTTATCTTCTTGTAAAGATGCATGGAAATATTTCAACTGAGCTAAGATAAGTGGTTGTTGAGGTATGCTATAGGAAAAAATAAAGGAGTGAGAGATCATATGCTAGATATAAAAATCCCAAAATGTTAAGAGGTTTGGTTTGACTAATTTAAAGCTACATGTAAAATCAGAAAAGCTCATGAAAAGGTTAATCCCAACTATGTATACACTGATAGAACTATGCAACATGATGCAATATAGAAAGAGGGGCTAGCAGGAGGCATGGATAAATTGATTTGAGAGTGAGTGGAGGAGTTATTGAAAACCATAAATAAGGAACCAAGATCAACATGGTCAAGACAAGCTACATGTCCATTTCAACTATGGACAAAGTTTAATGATGATATAATATTGTATAAGGGCCTAAATGTAAGAAAATTAGGGTACTAAGTTTGTTTGTAAATGGAACAAAAAGAATATTGTTTTAACCATTATCAATGCACATTCTTCTAAGTGAGTCTATGTTAGAGTTTGGTTTCTCATGCATTGTGATGTAAGGAGCTCAATGAAGGACGAGATTAAAAACTAGACTGAGTGTACACAAACTGAAGACTTAGTGAAGCACTAAGCATGGAAATAATATGCTCAAAATGTGCAAGATACCTTAATGAAATTGCTTGAAATATATGTATGGTGTAGATGGAATGAGATTGATGCAATTCAAGAACAAGTGAATAATTAAATGAAGTATCATTTCATGAAATAAAGGATTAAAAACAATGGGAATGATGAGTGCATTATTTGAATTTTTTATATTATCTATGTGCTTATTGATTTGTAATTAAACATGATTAATTAGTGCATGAGGATGCTTTATGTAGTTATATCCTAGTCAGTTCAATGCATTTCTCTTGTTTTGTTTCATGCAACTTGTATACTGTAGAACTTCCCACTAATCGCCTCTGTGAGTGAAATGTGGTGACGTGTGCAGGATAATAGTGGGTATTTAATACCAATTATAGGAATTGTAATCACGGAATCCAAGTATGGAGCCGTCGTGTAGTCATGTAAATTTTTTTCCATTGACAACCTATAAACATGGATCTTGTTTTTAGCAGTTTCGTAGGATTTAATGAACTTTAATAGTGTTGTTAGTGAAAGAATGTAGTGCCTAAAAATTTGGCATGATGTGTAACTCGCTATGTCTATATAAAAATTTAGTAGTTAGTTGATGTTGGTAATCTACAGTATAGTTCAGAATAGTTAGTATCTATTTTCCAGTTATGTACTGAGTATGTTATGGAAATTTTCTGAATCAATATATTATATGTTGTTTTGAATATCCTATGGTGTTGATATTACCTCCATCCTGTGAAAGAGAAAGGTCCCACTCGACCAAGGTGACTGGAGGATTTTATGTTTATGCATACTTATGGTTTTTGATAAGGTACAATTTGAATGCAATTACTTATTTCCTTTACTGCAATTTCTATTAAGTGTGTGTTATTTCCTTTCATGCAATTTCAATTCTGAGTGTGTTACTTCAATTCTGTAATTTCAATTAAGAGTGTGTGTTATTTTAATTATGTTATATTGATTTGGTGTGTGCATTCCAATTCCTACAAAGTATTTCCATTAAATGCATTCATTACAGTAGTGTTGTTTCAGTAGTTTAACATTACATTTCCATAGATTAGCAGAGATAGAGAGAAACATAACAACCAAAACCCCCAAAAAAGAACCATCGAATAATTGAGTTGCATAAAGCTTCATTACATACAACCTTAGACACACAACCCTGGTTTTATAATGACACTAGCAAAAGAATCTATTAGTTAAATGATTGGAGAATATAACGACCCATCATTTTTAGCATCGTTTCTGGGGACACCATAAGCACAACATGCCATTTTATTCACTTTACATGTTATGGGTGTTAATGAAGTTAATCTATGCAACTAGTAGAAGTCATAGGCCTTATTTACATAACAAACCTTGATGCATAGGCCATGAGACATTCAAGGGATATTTATACCAAGTAATATCCAAAGAATATCTCTAAATAGAGTACAAGTAGGAAACACTAAAAGTGACATTGAATTTAATCCAATGCCTAGAATCCCTTCTGAACATTCTACATCATCCTATTTAGAACCAGAACAAACTTAAGAAATAGGAGATAATGAGAATAATGAGAACTGACCTCTGGGTAGAATCTTTACCTATCCCATTGTCTTAGATGAAGATGAGGATGCACCAATGAAAAAAATCTCACCATCCATCCTCCCTATCTTATGAGGAATGTCTACAGAAGATCTAGATCAGTTCCCGTTTGAATTCAAATTTCTTTTCCATACATATGACTACATAATAGACAATCAAAAACTCAAACTATTTCTTTCCACCCTCAAGGAATTTTCTATGAGGTGGTTCATGGTATTTTTTCCTAACTCCATTCATTCTTAGAAGAACATGGATATAATTTTTTTCAAGAAATATCCAGAATACTGTAGGGGAAGATATAGGAAAGAAGAGTTCTTCCAGATAAAGCAAAAATAAGATGAAAATTTAGAAGATTATTTAGATAGATTTCTCTTTCTCCATCTAGATAGAAATCACTAAGACAATTTTCCTTAAAGGACTTGATGAGGAAACCAAGGATTCCCTCCATCTTATGGGAGGAGGTGATGTGTAAAAACTTAGTATGGAAAATATCACTAAGCTATGAAAAATTTACTTTAGAACATGAGGAGGTATACGGAAAATAAAAACATCCAAGATTGCCCTAGGTACCTCAGAACTTCTGGAGGAAATGGATAACATGAAAAAATACATCTTTTCACAATTAACATCAACCATAGATGGGCTAAAATCCAAGAATAGTGTACCCACTGCTGGAACCTCTTCCTCATCTACCATAACTTCATTTGACTTTGTAGAGCATACTAGCAAAACCAAAGTCCAGCTCTCTGAAATTGGATACCTACAAACACATCCTTCCCAATTTGACAGATTCATCAAGGTAGTCTGGGGTGGTAACTCTACATCCCCAATCTCTAATTCTAAAGGATTACTTCCCACACCATCCACACCATCTTCTCAAAACATGTTAGCCCTCAGTGCCTCCACCACTAACAGAGTTGAGACTTTTTACCTGTCACTTCTCATTAAAGGTTTCCAGCTAAATAATTGCTTTATAGATTCTGGAGCCTTAGATAATGTGATGCCAACAAAATTTGCAAATTCTCTTTGCCTCACTTCGACCTGGGTATATGGAACATGCTACTCAATCGAATCCAAACAAGTTCCATTGGTAGGAAGGATTAAGGATGCTCAGGTTGCACTAGCTGATTACCCTGATAAGAAGATACTCTTCACCATTTTGGTGGCAGACATCCCAACATATTTTGGTATGATGTTGAGTAGAATTTTTTACAAAGATATAGGTGGAGAAATAAAAATTGATTTGTCATCTTCAACTATCCCAGTGAAAGGAGAAATGAAGAAGCTGCTGCCAGTAATAAAAATGAAGTTCACAGTAAGGAAGAATGATGATCTAAGAGCTGATATCCTTTTTCAAGATTGTGGAATTAGAAATTACCTCCTTACATCACAGAAGGAAGAGGACTTGCCACTTCTCATTGAGGAAGAATAAGAGTGAATCTATACAATGGAGTTTGATGGCAGTCATTCTAGAGCAGGTTTAGGAGTTGGTGTAGTATTATACTCTCCCTCCAATGCAGTATATCCTTTTTCCTACAAGCTGAAATTTGACAATAAAAATAATACAATACAGTATGAAGCATTACTCTTACGCATGAATACAACAGAGAACATGGGAATCAAGAAGTTGAGATGCAAAGGTGATATAGAGGTTGTGGTAAAGTAGGCCCGCCAGCAATATCAGGTGAAAAACCCCAAACTCAGGCACTATCGAAATAGAGTGTGGGACTGCATTGAATCCTTTGATGCATTCTCTATTGAAGCTATCCCTAGGGAGTAGAATGAAAAGGCTAATTCCCTAGAAGTCTCAGCTTCCTTAGTGACACCTCATGCTTCTTTTGGTAAGGATAAAGTGACCATTGAGATGGTGTTCAGACCCAGTGTACTAGACAATGTAAATCACTAACAAGTCTTCAATGATGACAATCAGATCCTAGCCTTCTTAGAACAAAGGGATAACTTCAATAATATTTTCTTTGAAGGAAGTGAAAACCCACACCGTGAATCAGCCGCCAAAGAAGAGAAGGAAAGAATTGAGGGAATTGATGAAGAGGGAGTAATCAAACTGAAAGGAAACAAAATCCCTAAAGGCCTAGTTTCTTTGGAAGACCTCTTTGACAAGCATGACACGTTCATCCAAGAGAAAGAAAAATAGTCTTCTCGGTGTCCATCTAATTTTGATCAAGAAAAAATTGACACTTCAGAGAATCCAAGGATGGTTAACATTGGTAAATGCTGCTCACTAGAAGAGAAGAGAAAGTTTGTTGCTCTGCTAAAAAATTACTCAGATGTCCTAGCCTATTCATATGATAAAATCAAATCTTTTTAGCCAAAGGAAATGCATCAATCCATTCCTTTGAAGCAAGGAGCTAAGCCCTTTAGGTAAAAACAAAGGCCCTACAATCCAAAGATTACTGATGTTATCAAAGAAGAGGTGAAAAAGATGCTCAATGTTAGAATCATCTTCCCCATCCACCATTCAACATGGGTGGCTAACATTGTGCCAGTAAGGAAGAAGAATTGGGAAATAGGGATTTGTGTAGACTTCTGAAATCTGAATAAGGCATCTCTCAAGGAAAACTACCCTCTTCCAATCATGGATCATATTTTGCAAGCAGTCACGGGATTTGAAATGCTCTCTTTTCTTGATGGATTCTCAGGGTACAACCAAATCAAGCTGGTAGAAGAGGATTGCAACAAAATAGCCTTCACACCACCTTGGGGCACTTTTGCTTATAGCAGAATGCCTTTTGGCTTGATTTATGCTGGAGCCACTTTCCAGAGAGCAATGGACTTGGCTTTCAAAGATTTGAAATATTGCATTGTCATTTACCTTGATGACCTCAAAGTTTTTTCAAAGAGGAGGGGGGGTCATATCTGTCATTTAGAGAAAGTCCTTGCAAGGTGTAGGAAACATGTCATTTGTCTAAATCCAAATAAATGCATTTTTGGAGTAACAGAAGGTAAGTTGTTGGGACACATTGTTAACAAAAATGGAGCACACATTGATCCTGAGAGGATCAGAACTATCTAAGCACTAGCCTTACCAACCAACAAGAAGGGGTTTCATTCATTATTTGGAAAGGTAAACTTCCTTCGTCACTTTTTGCATGAGTTTTTTGAACTGACTAAACATATAACTTCCATGATGAAGCCTCAAGCGAGTTTCAAGTGGAATAAGGAAGGAAAAACAACATTTGAGGAGATCAAGAAAGCCATTGCCAAAGCTCTAACTCTTGTATCTCCAGATTTCAACAAGGAGTTCATCATGTATTGCTATGGATCAGAACATACACTCTCTGTTTTCCTTGTTTAGAAAAATGATGAAGGTTTGGAAGCATCCATTGCATTCATGAGATGTCCTTTTAAAAATCATGAGCTAAAGTATAGCCAATTGGAGAAACATGCCTACGTAGTGGTCAAAGATGTTAAAAGTTTTAGATTCTACATTCTCAATCCCCATACAGTGGTGATGGTCTGTGGAAGTGCAATCAAGTCCATTTTGACTCAACAAGATCCTAGGGATAAGTGAGGAAGTTGGATTGTAAAGACCCAAGAGTATGACTTGGAGATTAGACCCTCTAATATGGTAAGAGGAAAAGGTTTGTGCCAGTTGATTGTTGAAGATGAAGCTCTCTGGGCTTAGCAGGGAGAAAAATATGATGTTTTGTCAACCTGTTTAGGAGACAGTCCACAGGCACTCTTTGTCACCACTAGTAATGAGTGGTATGCTAACATTACTTACTACCTCAATTATGGAGAATTCCCTCCTCATCTTGATTAAAAAAAAAGAAGGAAACTCAAGCTAAAGACAACCAAGTTTGTGATCTGGAATCATGCACTTTACAAGAGAGGCCTAGATGGTTGTTTCCTTAGCTATGTAGATAAGGAGCAATATGAAAAGTTGCTCAGGGTATATCATGATCAAGCTTGTGGTGGAAATTTCTCAGCAATGGTCACCACACATAAGATCCTCAGAGGGAGATATTATTGGCCTTCCATCTTTGTAGACACTCAGGATTAGGTTTCTAAGTGCAAAGCATATCAACAATTTGTTGGAAAACCATAACTAGTTGCATTGCCACTCAGGCCTGTAGTGATTGAAGAAACCATTTCAACAATGGGGGATAGATTTTATTGGTGTTTTTAATCCTCATTCTATTGTAGGGCATACTTATGTACTCACTGAAACTGATTACTTCACTAAATGGGTGGAAGCCATCCAAACCAAGCAAGCCAGCTCTGAAATAGTCTCCAACTTCATCAAGGAGAATATCATTTTTCTTTTTGGAATACCACAGAAAATTGTTGCAGACAAGGCCACCTATTTCTCTTCTCTCATATAGTTTTGTTATGGCTTTGGAATCTCCCTATCTCACTCTTTTGACTACTACCCATAGGGAAATGGGAAAGTTGAGTCAAGCAACAAGAACATTGTGATCATTGTTTGCAAGCTGGTAGATGAGAATAAAAGAAACTGACACAAGAAGTTATATGATGCATTATGGGATAATAGGATCACTCCTAAGAAGGCAATAGGTATGTCACCTTTCCAAATTTTGTTTGGAGTTGAGGCAGATATTCCCCTCACAATTGAGATGCTAGCTTTCAATTTGTTGCAAGAAATAGAAGATGGTCAATACAAAGACTCCATTGACAAGAGGATCCTCTTCCTGGAGAAGCTAGAAGAAAGCAGATGCCAAGTGGTGGATAGAATTAAGGAGCATCAGTTGAAAGTGAATATTTTTTTTGACAAGAAGACAAAATCAAGGAACTTCAAAGTTGGAGATTTTGTCCTACTATGGGACAAGAGAAGAGAACCAAAGGGAAACCATGGAAATTTTGATTCATTATTGCTGGGTCCATTCCATATTCATGGAGCTTGTGGTGAGAATGCTTTTATCCTCTCATATTTGGATGGAATGCCATTGGAATTTCCTAGAAGTGGGTAATACTTGAAATTGTATCATTAGTGAAAGCAGGTTGTCCCCCAACTTGTACCATAGTTGTTTTTGTAGGTGTGTTTTACCCTTTTCTATTGTGTGGTTCTGGTTTGGTTTTGTTTGGTTTTTGTTGTGTGTGGTTTGGCTTGTGTGTTTCCTCCTTCTTCCATTCTTTCTCATAATTGTACATGACTCTGCAAGGCCCAATGGATAAGGCACAGGTCAACATT
Organism: Taxus chinensis; assembly: GCA_019776745.2. Classification (NCBI taxonomy): domain Eukaryota; kingdom Viridiplantae; phylum Streptophyta; class Pinopsida; order Cupressales; family Taxaceae; genus Taxus; species Taxus chinensis. Next base: position 991,672,679 of record CM034147.1, on the reverse strand, counting down.
ATACGGTTTAAATATTGAGATTTTGGATCCTCATACCATGTCTTCATCATGCTCAGCCCATGCCATGTCCCCAAGCTAGAGCCAGTTGTTGTCTCTCGAAAACCACTTTTCATTTTCCAAGTTAAATTCAAAATTTTGATCTCTCGCCCTCCTAAAGTATTTAAGCCAAGTTGAAAGTTTGAAGAAATGGAAAAATCCGTGCCCTAGTGCTGTTTAAATCTCTATTTTGCTCATTTTGAAAAATTATCCATCTCCCGGTCTGTGCACATAATATCCACTTTACAATCTCCTTTTTTATTGAAATTGTTTTTCTTGTTTTATGGCCTGGGTCATCAAATCATTGTATTGCCTCCATGCCTCTGACTCACGAAAGAAAGTAAAAAATTGAACTCAAAATGATGAAGTTCTCTTCCTCTGTGTATTTTTCCCATAGTCAGGAATGATGGGCATTTTCTTCCCTGTCAAATTTTGGCCCTGTCATCCATGGGTACGTGGACATACCTAATTGGAAGTGGGCCGGCGGAGGAATTTGAGTTTTTGAGCCTTTTTCTAAAAAAGGTTAAAATGTTGAGAAAAGGGTTGCAACCCCATTTCCAATCAGAGGATACCACGTGTCAAGAGTTCAATCAGAGCAGTGGGTTGGAAAAGGAATTAGAGTTTTTGAGGCTTTTTCCAAAAAAGGTTAAAATGTTGAGAATCAGGTCATGACCCCATTTCCAATCAGAGGGTGCCAAATGTCAAGAGTTCAATCGGAGCAATGGGCCGGTAGAGGAACTTGAGGTTTTGAGCCTTTTTCCAAAAAAGGTTTAAATGTTGAGAAAAGGGCCACGACCCCATTTCCAATCAGAGGATGCCACATGTTAAGAGTTCAATCAGAGTAGCGGGCCAGCGGAGGAATTTGAGTTTTTGAGCCTTTTTCCAAAAAATGTTAAAATGTTGAGAAAAGGGCCGCAACCCCATTTCCAATCAGAGGATGCCACGTGTTAAACGTTCAATCGGAGAAGCGGGCCGATGAAGGAATTTGAGTTTTTGAGCCTTTTTCCAAAAAAGGTTAAAATGTTGAGAAAGGGGCCATGGCCCCATTTCCAATGAAAACGTGGCACGTTCATAAGTTAAAAAGTTGAAGCAGAGGTGTGGGCCAATTTGTTCCAAATTGCTAAATCTCTAAAAAATCACAAAACGCAAAGGGCTTTCCCCCGTACCTACTCCAATCTCTTCCTACCATGTGGATGACCTGATTTCAAAGTTATAAGAGAAAATCAAACAGTTTGTATTCAAACTGGCAAATCAAATGTAACATTCGTGTTGCAAGATTTGGTTTTTAACCCGCCATGAGCATTTTCTTCACAATGGAGGAATTTGAAGAGGCATAAATTATTTTTAATGATTGTAACCATTTTGGAAAAGGATATAATGGCTCCTCAAAGCCATTACAAAGGGCTGATGATTGATTTAAAAAAAGACCAGAGTGTTCTGTACCTGGAAAAGACAAAAAATGCCATATTTCTTCTATTTTCCCTTCTCCTTAGAAATTCCTCTATTCTCAAAGATCTGTTCAAACTCTACTTTAGCTTCAATAATAAAATAAGGAATTTTCACCTTTTTGATTGAGGGATTGATTAGTACCTTGTGACCAATGCATTTTATTCGGTCTTGTAGATTCTCTTACGGATTTATTTTTCTTCTAACTATAAATGCATGTAAATGAAATTTCTAATTAATGTGTGTGGGAATCTAATATTCTACTCAAAACATTGGTTTTTCTCCTACCTCCATTTCCACTCCCCTTCCCCTTTCCAAGACAAAGTTTCTTCTCCAGTGAGACATTGCTAGCTTTGCCACGGGGTCAGTGCAGTGCCCCTTTTGGATCTTTGGTTGAAAGGCCACCATTGAAATCCACCTTTTATGCACGCACCTACAAAAGCTGCATTGTTCAAATAGAGGGACTTAGATTCCCATAGTGTTGGCTTGAAACCCACCAATTTGTCCACAAGATAAATTTTCTTGCCAACATGTCCCTTAACCAAGGTTATGTCTATTGAAAATAGGACTATTTTGTACATGCTTCAGCCTCATGTTTGTCCCTTGAATTATTTAATTTCTGATGGAGAGCTCACCATTTTGAAAGACACCAAGCAAGTGACTATTGAAATAGGATAAGAGCTTACCATTGGTAATAACTTAGAGGTCAGCCAAGAGACTAGGGTTTTAGAAATCTTGAGGAAGCATTCCCAAGATTTTTCTTGGGATTATATTGATATGAAGGGGATCCATCCAAGCATCTGCACTCACCATATCTACACCGAGGATGTTAAATCTATCAGACATCCACAATGAATAATTAATCTAGCACTTAGAGACATAGTAAAAAATGAGATAAAAAATTGTTGAAGGTAGGATTCATCTATCCTATATTTGATAGTCAGTGGGTATCACCACTAGTTATAGTTCCCAAGAAAAATGGTAAATGGAGAATCTATGTAGACTATAGGGAACTTAATAAATCCACCAAGAAAGACTAATTTCCCTTGCCCTTTATTGATCAGGTTCTGGACAATCTTACAGGTAAGAAATATTTCTCCTTCTTGGATGGGTTTAGTGGGTATAACCAAATTAGTATTACACCTGTTGATCAATATAAAACCACCTTCACTTATCCCTGGGGTAAATTTGCATATAGAGTCCTACTATTTTTCCTTTGTAATGCACCTGCTACTTTCCAGAGAGTAGTTTTGACCATTTTTATAGATCTTACAAATGATTGTGTTGAATTTTACATGGATGAATTCACTGTCCATGGTTCCACTTTTGATGAATCTCTTAACAATCTTGAAAAAGTATTAACTAGATGTGAGAAACACCAACTTTCCTTGAGTCATGAAAAATGTATGATTACAGTTGATCAAGGAATTGTCTTAGGTCATCATATTTCTACCGAACGAATACGGGTCGACTCCAAAAAGATTGCAGTAATTACTCAACTACTTATGCCAAAAAATCAGACTGACATCAAGAGTTTCCGTGGACATCCAGGGTATTATAGGTGGTTCATCAAAGAATTTAGTAAAATTGTTGCACCTATGTTTTCTTTGCTCACAAAAGAATGTGTTGGAATGAATTTGGAAGAAGCACAACATGACAAAGTAATACAACTAAATGAGCTAGATGAAATGAGGATGGAGGCACAACAATAAAATAATATTCTTCAATATCAAAGAAAATCTTTGCATGATGCTCGTATCAAATATAGGAAGTTCAATGAGGGAGATTGGGTCTTACGTTTTGACTCAAAGTATCAACATTTCAAAGGAAAGCTGAGGAAAAGATGGTTGGGATCATACCAGATCAAACAAGTGTTTGATAATGGCTCTGTGAGATTGTTTCTGATTGATGGAGATAGAAGAACTTTTCTTGTGAATGGACATAAATTAAGGATGTATCAACATCCTCTAGATAAATAAATCTTCAACAAATATATGCTGCTATGCGAGGAAATGGATTCAGTGGAGGTGCCTAATTCTTCCCGTCATGAGTAGTCATTTTTAAATTTGAATAAAGAAAGATGATCATGATTTCGATCTTCTTTCCCTTAGATTGTAGTTGTTTTGTTTGTTTCGTGCTTTCAATAAAGGTGGGCATGTCTATTGTTCGAATGTACAATACTCACATTTTCTCTATGAGCGCAAGACGTGGAAATCTATGGATATCAGGAAGCTAAGCTGGAAAGGGTAAGTGCATTTTACTTTGTTATAACTATTAAATTTTGAAGCACTCACCCATCACAATTATTTTGCATGATTAAATCAATACACAATTTTCCATGCATTTATTAGTAATATCATTCAAAATCTTGTGACGTGGAGTGGGGTGTCATGAATCATAATTAGTGGCAATACTAGCTGTTTTGAATTTCTAAGAAAGGGACATGATGTTTTATAAGAAGGACAAGTGGCATTATTATTCAATATGATGGGGGAATGTGTCGTACATGCATTAAAACTTGCCACGAGAACTTGGTCTTGTCAACTTTTCACGCCTTCAATTTTGCACCAACCTAAAGAAATTAAAAAAAATTATGGTATATTTCAAATTGTCACTCGCAAAACACTTCATGTCATTTCTGTGTGAGTTTGAACAAAACATTGTTCTTCTGCACAACTATCTAAATTTGTCTATATTATGGGGAAGAAGAAGAAATCCAAAATAGACTCTCCAGATGCACTACTCCGGAATGCTACAATTTCCTAGGTATTTTATGATGATGACTGGATAGAATTTATTAGGAAATTTTAAGGCTTCCATGAAAATTTAGTTGACAAGTTTCTGATAAATTTTGAAGCCACCTGTTCACGAATTAGGGGAAAAAGAGTAGAAATAAGTAGTCAAGTTGTTTATGACCTATCTAGTTTACCAAACTTCAGTCTTAAGGTTATGAAAAATGCTCCTCTTAAAGACCTAATTCCCCTGTTTCATGAGGACAACAAATCTCTTCCGGATGTAATCCTCACTTCATATGGTACTCAGAAGGGGATTAAGCGGGAAATTGTTCCTGGTATTTGGAAGGAAGTTACTATATGGGTTAACAAGTATTTTATCTGTGACAAACAACCATATGTGCTTGGAGGAGATTCACTGAAGATTTTAATTCATTTGAAGAAAGGTCTCATAAACCCTACACTCAAGGTAAATTTACCTGAATATTTAGTTGATGCAGTCATTAAAGTGGGAAAAAAATAAAAAAATGGAGGTGGTAAGGCTGCATTGAAACACCCAGGGCTTATTCAATTGATCTGTTCATATCAGGATTTTTACAGACCCAGGAGAAGGATAAAAACAAAAAAGTGAATGGGAGAGTTCAAAACAAAACAAAATCAAGAAGGGACCATCTCCCATAATTTGTCCTAAGCTTGAATCAACGCCTCTCCCTTTAAAAGAGACTGTAGAAGAACCTGATGGTTAGGATAGTCCATCTTCTATGCCACAAAATTCTAAGGGTAGAAGCACTTTAATAGTTCCTTCTTCTATTTCGTTGAGGCCAAGAAGTTCTTGTACTTTACAGAGACCTGAAGTTTCCTGACTGTATGTTTTTCATGAAGATTATAATCCCATTGTGGAGGATAAGGAAGATGCCCATACCTCGATTGTCCTTGATGAAAAATCTAAGGATTATATATTCACAAAAACTATCCATGCAAAGCATAGTCTAGATATTTCTACAGTATTTTTGCAGCACCAGAAACTGAGTCAAGAGCTACGGAAATGCCTTTAGCACCAGATATACTGACCCCGATGCAAGAATATGTTGCAATGGAGATTAATAGCCATGAATCACATGGAGATGATGTAATGAGGTGTTATTTGGATGAAATTTCCTTCCTTAACGAGAATTTAAAAGGTATGCAAGAAACCAACTTATCTTTGCAAATTGCATTTACACAAAGAACTGTAGAAAAAGTGAGGGAAATTAATACTTTGAAGGTAGAGGTTAGCAGTCTCAAGAGACAAAGAGATATAGGCCTTAAATTATGGGATGATTTAAATCTATTATCTCTTCAGAATAAAACATTAAAAAAGGAAAATAAAAAGTTAAAGGAGGATATTGAGGCCAATGTAAATAAGAATAATAATTTAGAATCTATTTTATACTCTATTTATCTGTTAGCTTGTAAGCTTCCGACCTATAGGAAACCTTATTTTGTCTATAGCATGTTTATCCAAGAGCAATTCTATGCTTGGTAATTAATGAGAATGTGCAGTCAAGAACCTCATAAAGCTCCTGATGAAAAAACTGTTTTGTCAATTTATCAAAACAATACCCATGTGATACAAAATAAACTGTGTGAATTTTACCTCCACAACATGTTGGTCACCAATGTGCTTGATTTTTGTATTAATCTGTTTGTGGGATATTTTTGGTTGAAGGCCTTTCAGTCCTTTCTTAGGAACCAAATTACATGGGGTGAAGAAACATATATTTTCACTCAAAAAACTTGCACCATAGGTTTCTACATTAGGCCTACCCATCACAATGATGTGGCCATGAAGAATTTTTTTGATCTCTTTATTATCAGGCTGGTGTTTAGGAAAATAATTCAAAGATTCTACTAAAATGTGTGTAGGATTTTGAGGCCTATAGTTAACAACATTTTGGTGAAGCAAGGCAGGATTGTGATAGAAGGTGGGATACCTTAAAATTTCCATTACAAATGAGAGACGTTATCTCCCCTCAGAATCTCAGTTGGTGTATACGGAGGGGTGATGAATTGGTTACAATAATTCAGTAGTTTTTTGAGAAAAAACGACAAAGGATACAATGATGAGTGGGTAGGAACATAGGTGAGGCCAACTCTTCTCCTAAATCTAATTACTGGTTAGCAGAATAATGCTACCAAGTCACATGATAGTTTCACAACTTGGGTTAAAGTTATTTCAAACAATCAGGGATGCAAAGGAACCATGAAACAATATGCAGACTAATTTGAGGAATATGATATGACACATCAACTTGGCCTTAGAGCATGACAAAGATGAGATGCATAGGGACATGCAATAGGTAAAGTGTAAGGGAAATGATGAGTGCATTATTTTACTTGTTTATTTGATCTATGTGCTTATTGATTCATAATTAAACATGATTAATTAGTGCATGGGGATGCTTTATGTAGTTATATCCTAGTCAATTCAATGCATTTCTTTTTTTTTATGCAACTTGTTTACTGTAGAGCTTCCCACTAATCACCTCTGTGAGTGAAAGGTGGTGACATGTGCAAGATAATAGGTGACATGGTGGTGACATGTGTAGGTGAATTGTAATCAAGGAGTCTGAGTCTGGATCCGTCATGTAGTCATGTAAGACTTTTTCCATTGACAACCTATAAACATGGATTTTGTTTTAGCAATTCCTTAGGATTTAATGAACTTTAATATGGTTGTTAGTGGAAGAACGCAATGCCTAAAAATTTGGCATGATGTGTAAATGGCTATGTCTATATAGACATATCCTTAAATAACAATTTAGTAGTTAGTTGATGTTGGTAATATGCAGTACGGTTCAAGATAGTTAGTATTTATAATCCAGTTATGTACTGAGTATGTTATGGAACTTTTGTCAATCAATATAATAGATGTTATTTTGAATATCATGTGGTTTTGAGATTACCTCCGTCCGGAGGAAGAGAAAGGGACCACTCAGCCAAGGTGACTGGAGGATTTTACATTTATGCATGCTCATGGTTTTTGATAAGTTACAATTTGAATGTAATTACTTATTTCCTTTACTACAATTTCTATTTAGTGTGTGTTATTTCCTTTCATGCAATTTAAATTCTGATCTTGTTACTATTGGCTGCTCAAACGTGCACCGACGTCTCAGATCTCTAAAACGAACCGAGGTGTATGAGACCACAATGGAACTTTCCCCAAGTTGTGGCACCTTGCGAGCATGGGACGGATCTCCGGAGAAGGCCGGTTCCTATATCTATTTCTATTGCTACTGCTACTCCTAGTGCTGAAAGGGGAAACTAAACTAAGAATGCCAAGGGACCAGGGAAAGAAGGATAACATGAAGTAAACTACACTAAAAGGTGATAGCACCAGAAAAGAGGGATGAACACTATCTGTTCTGAGCAAGAATGATGGGGAATGTGTGAAAGGAGGCTAGACACGAGTAACACAATAAAACACGCATTCAAGAAATCATTCTCATGGAACACACCAAAATATGGAATTGTAGGGGACTTGAAGTAGCGCAACAATACACAATACAAGAGAAGAGGAAAGAAGAAGGAATGAAAACATGTTAGGACAGATAATAGTCACAAAAATATGCTTCTTTTACTTCCAAAAATGCACATAACTATTACAATGATAAGGAGGCTGATATCCACACGTAAGAGCCAAACATGGAGGTCTGAAACTCAAAATACAGAAAATGTGGAGTCCTTAGCAACATGCATAAGGATCTAGATTGTCCAACATAACAGATGAGCCTTTCTCTTACATTTATATATGAATCCATGGAGTAAGAAGGGAAAAGGAGGGAAAACCCGAATTTGAAACACAACCACCAAAAAGAAGCATTCAATGTCTATAAATCCACTTGGAAATCTGTGAAATATGCTTCCCCATGCCTATTTGACGTGTTGAAGAAAAAAGAGAGTAGAGCATACCAAATTGGGTGCTTGGAGTAATCAGATCTACTCATCAATGTTTGGAGAGATGTTTTCCCAATTTTCACCTACCAGATCCATCAAAATTTGAATTTTGAACTTATAGAAATGTAGTTGATGTCAACAGATTTCTGACAAGTCTAGGTGCACACTGATCTGAGCTATTTAGCTAATAATATGGCTATCAGAAGATGTTTGAGTCACTGGCATATGCAAGACACGTGGCACGTGCCGGTTGGATGAGATGGTGGTCAAATGTACAACTATTTGTTGTTCCTTCCACTTGTCAATCATTCATTTGTTATATGGATTTGGTGCCCTATTGGCATGCCATGAATGGTTGTGTGATGCACACTTAAGCATTTCAAAAGATGATCTGGCACAAAAGGGTGCATTGAGAAAATAGAGGAAGGTGTGGAGGGGGTGCGTGTGATGTATGCGGGGAGATGAATCAAATTAGTGAGCAGAGAACATATGGTTAAGGCGCAACTATTACAAAGTAATGGGTGCGGTGCGTGAAGGGTCAAGGAATTAGGCGCATGGGATGGAAAGAAACTGACTCGGAAGAAGGTGAACGCACAAAAGGTAAGTGGAAGGAGAAAGGAAATAAGGGTGCAGGTGAAATGCAACCAAAGGAATGTACCAAGTGATTTTGAGCACAGCGTAATTCTTCGATGAATAACTTGGGGCCAAAATGTGTATGTAAGTTTTCCAAATTTCTAGGAGAGCTATTTGGATAACAGTTTTGACGAATTTCGGGGCCATCTGCCTGCTGTTAGGAAACAAGGGATAAAATATGCGGAATAATCCCTCACATTGCAACAGTAGAAACTAATATGCAGAAAATATTACAGATCTCAAATAAAAGTGTAGAATAAAATAACAAAACACAAAGAGATAATATTTAATGTGGTTCACCCAATTTGGGCCACCTCCACCAAGAATCACTTGCTCAGATTTTATTACAAGCCACCGCTCTCTCAATACAATACCTAGATCTGTTTGGAGCTATGCTCAACAAACTCTACAGAATTCACAGCCGAATTCAAAACACATCTGTAATGTTTTTCATTCTTCTATCATATGCATAAAACCATATAAATAGACAATTGCTTAAGTAGTTTTACAAAACCGTGGGTATCAAAACCATGGGCAAAAACTGTCCCATAAACCTATGGGTCAAAATCCCACCCATATGAGAAAATCACGTTTCCCGATATATTGGGCACGTTTTAAGGCCCAATTTTTTTTTTTCAGGGGCTACACCCCTAAACCCTTGGTACCCCCGGGGGCTATCACCCTCAGACCCTTGTTCGGGGCCTGGCCCGGCCCCAAACCCTGGCAAGGATACATGAAAAGTGTACAATACTCCTAGTGTACAGTCTTCAACACTTTCACACATGAAAACAGGCTCCATAACCTAACAATTGGGAACGCTCGAAAGGTAAGTGGAAGGATAAATGAAATGAGGGCGCAGGTGAACTACAACTAAAGGAATGTGCCAAGTGATTTTGAGCACATGTAATTCTTCAATGAATAACCTGGGGCCAAAATGTGTATGTAAGTTTTCTAAATCGCTAGGAGAGGTATTTGGATAATAGTTTTGGCGACTTTCGGGGCCATCTACCTGCTAGATGCAAGAGACCAGTAGAATGAAGCATCCATTGGGCATGGATTCTACTTATTCAATCATGAAAATTCCCCTGTTGTCACTTTGAGCATCATTCCAACACTTTGTTCTGAATCTCACAACTACTGAGAGAACATCTGCACTCTGGAAGTAACAAAAGAACACTCGTAGGAAGCAGGTAAGAGGAAATAACTATGTACAAACAAACAATGTACACAGAGCACACTTGGAGGAATGAAACTATTTTGATATATACAATCATGATGTAGTAAACCTAATGGAAGGGTTTGAGATAGATCTTGTTCACTGGGATTTACAACGCACTTCCATTTGGATAAGTTAACTCGAAAGAGTTAGCTCTTTGTAGGACTTGATGATGTATGGGCCAATCCAAAGTGCATCAAACTTTGAATGGTTCCTTGGTTTAGCTCTGTCAGCATCCCATTTTAGAACCAGGTCCCCAAATTTGAAAGCTTGAGGCCTAGCCTTTTTGTAAAACCATTATTTTTGTTGCTTGTTGATGCTGTTCTAGCTTGATCATGGCAGAGTTTCTGAGCTATTCAAGATGAAATAGTTCTTCCATCCTGATTTCTCTCTGTTACGTGCCCTCAAATTCTAGCTACTGGGCAAGCACCAATGATTTTAATTCTAGTGTCAAAGGAAGGGCATCCTCATTTCCATAGACAAGATTGTAAGGTGAAGTTCCTATTGCCCTTTTGATTATCATTCTATCTTCCCAGAGTGCACAAAAGACCTTTGTAGGCCAATGTCTTTGGCTGATGTTCATTATGCGCTTCATGATTCTGATCAGGTTCTTATTTTTTTATTCTTCTAGACCATTTCCCTGAGGGTAATAGTTGGAAGAGGTTTTTAGGTAAATTCCCAAACTTAGAGCCCAATCATTGATTTTAGCACTAAGGAAAACCTTCACATTATCAGAGATAATGGTTTGAGGAACGCCAAACCTTATGACTAAACCTTCAAGAAAGTTAAGGATGATTTCCTTAGTTGATTCCTTAAGTACGATGACTTCTATCCATCTGGTGAAGTAATCTATAGCTATCAACACCCATTTATGTCCAGATCTTAAAGGCAAATTGATCATGCCTATGAAGTCAAGACTCCATTGTGTGAAAGGTTGATCCACTTGAATTGGTCAGAGGGGAAGTGCTACCAATATTTTTTTTCCTGCAAAGAAACCACATTATTTGCATTTTGTGACCCACCTATGTGCATCCGCAAAAAGGGTAGGCCAAAAGATACCTACCATTATGATCTTCATTACTGTAGTTTTGTCAGATCAGTGTCCACCAGAGAATCCATCGTAAAATTCTGCTAACACTTGCTCAGTCTGCGCGTCGTTTATACATGTTAACAACACACCATATAGATTTATTTTGAAGATAATTCCATCAATCAAAACATAAGGGATAGATTTCAACCTCAGATGCCTTCTCTTTGCTTTGTTCAAACCAGGAGGGTATGCGCCCTCGGAAAGGAATCTGATCTCGTCCTTCATCCAGTGACGCATGTCAGGGTCTATATTATGTTCATGTTCTATGTGCAGGAGGTCTTCATCTAGAAATCATGAAGCCTCAGGTTCACTCTACGCATCCTCAGTAATCTACCTGCAGAGTGCACTACCTCTTAGCAGCTTTACGGCCTTAATAGTCACATCATATTCCGTGATTTTTGTCACCTGTCACGCTCTCGTCTCACTGATTTCTACTCCCATGATGAAGTCTATAACAGATGAGTGGGAGACTAACACCTTGATATGATTTTTGGAAAGCATACTTTTGAATTTATTGAGCGTGTACATGATGGAAAAGACTTTCTTCTCCATGTGACTGTATTTCAATTCATAATCCTTCAATGTCTGGCTGAAGAAGGCCACTAGCTATTCCAGCCCTTGTTCATTTTTCCATGTCAGGACAACAACAATGCTTGCATCAACACCATAAGTATAAAGGATGAAATCCTTTGAGTAATATGGATTGATGAGTGTTGGTGCACAAGCAATCTCTTTCTTGATCTTGTTGAAGCTTTCTCTTCCTTCTACTGTCCATCTGAAGGCTGTCCTTTTTGAGCATGAGGGTGATGGGCCGAACCAGTCCCATAAAGTTAGGGATAAAACACCTAACAAAGTTAATCTTTCCAAGGAAGGACTGTAAGGACTTTTTGTGTGTCGACAAGGAAAGTGCTAAGATGTTTGAAACACACTTAGGATCAATCGCGATGCCATCCTTCGAAACCACATGGCCCAAAAGCTTGCCCTGAGCCACCGCAAAGTTGCACTTCTTGGGGTTAAGAGATACCCCAAATTCTCTGCATCTCTCAAAGACATTTCTAGATGCACCATGTGATCTGCGCCTTACTTTGAGAAGACAGTTATATCATCAAGGTAAACTAGGATGAACTCATTGATGTAACCTTTGAAGGCAATATCCATGATGCGTTGAAACATTGTGCCCACATTTGACAGACCAAAGGGAATTTTATGATATGCATATGTTCCCGACTTGGTTGTAAATGCTATTTCGAATTAATCCTCTTCCTTAACCAGGATCTGGTTGAAACCTGAATATCCATCTAGCATGGAGAACCTTTGCACGCCAGCTATAGTCTGCAGAATCTAATCCATTGAAGGCAAAGGATAATGATCCTTTAGAGATGCCTTACTCAAATATCTAAAATCAACACAGAGTTTGATTTCACCATTTTTCTTATGCACTGGAACAAGATTAATGACCTAGGTAGAATATTTGATAGGAAAGATAATCTTTGCCTCAATGAGTTTGGATAACTCCTTTCTCATGAGGGGCTCTATTTTTGGATTGACTTGCCACTGCTTCTGTCTGACGGGCTTTATACCAGGATCAAGGTCAATGGAGTGTTGAGCAATACTTGGATCATAACCTTTGAGGTCCTCATACTCCCATGATAAAATGTCACTATATTTTTGACAGAGAGAGATGAAGGCCTATTTTTCTTCATGTGCACAAGTCCTGCTGAGAAACAACTCCTTTCCCTGTGCAATAGTAATGGAGGAGAAATCCTCTTGTGCAACATGCATCTATCTTTCATCACCTTTGAACTCATCATTAGGGATGAAAATTTTCTCTAATGTGACCAACCCTTTAGGTAACTTATTTGTATTTAGCTGTATTAATTGGTCACCATAGCTGTCATACAAGTCAACTTGCATACTTGATGAAAATTCAACTTCATTCTGGATAAACTGAATGATTTGCGCGTCACTGTTGAACACTTGCTAGCCCTATGAATGATTCTGGATTTATGAATGTGTGTATTAGAGCCATACGCACCTTGATATAAATTGACAGTACTGCAAGGAGCTTCTATATTTATTAATAGATGGAAGATATTGGCTGAATCTAAGTGTCATTCTGTGTAATTGAGTAGTGCATGTTATTAATTTAATGATGATTACTGTTTAAGCTTGTTCTTTCATAGATATGTGGGTATCTTGCAATGTAGAATGATGGATTAGTTATGAATCTATATGTTTATGTCTTCATCATGTTAACATCTTGTTATAGAAACCCTAAAGAGGGACCTGATACCTTTGTGTGCTTTGTGTGAGCACTTAGTCTAGGTTGAGTGATGTGCCAGTGCAACTAGGGTGTTATGTTGTAAATTCTAGGTTGCATCAAGTACTACTTAGCTTTCCATTTTCAATTTACTTGTTCAAACAATACAACTAAGTGTGAAGCTTTGATACATGGATTGAATTGGGAAAGAAAGAGGGGTATACAGAACTTGCAATTCTTTGGGGATAGTGAGTTAATTTTCAACCAAGTTAGGGGAAAAACATGCTGCTAAGAATGATCTTCTCAAAGCCTACAATAATCATTTATGGGATCAAATTGATGATTTTGAAATGTTCAATAATCAAGCCATACCAAGGAAGAACAATGAGGTTGCGTATAGGCTTGCGGTAATTGGAGCAACATTTGATGTGGTGGACAATATTAAAAGGGATAAAGTGTAGCCACATATTCATGTAATTGTGAGGCCAGTTGTACCAGACAATAACATGAGCTGGTAGGTATTTGAGAATGATAAAAAATTGTTAATTTATTGTAGGAGGCTTAGTTCTCAGTTAAAAATCAGAAGAAATTGGAGCAACAGTATGGGGATAAAGTGGTACAGCTATGGAAAAACAAATTGCCAAAGGGTTTAGTGACTCTAGAGTCAATATTTAATCCCAATGATTAATTTTGGAGAGATAAGACCAACATTCAGGTAAAAAGGGAAGATTCAGAATCCATTTCGTTTGAAGGGGGTAAAATGATCCAAGTTGGCAAGGTGAGAAAAAATCAAGAAAAATCTAAATTCATACAGCTTTGTCAAGAGTTCCTGGACATATTTTCTTGGAGCTATGAGGATATGAGAGGGTTTAATCCAAAATTGGCACAACACACCATTGACCTAGATCTGAAATCCAAGCCCATTAGAAAAAAAAATACTGGTAAACCCTCACATTGAGCCTCTCATGAAGAAGGATTTGAACAAGATCATAGAGGTAAGCATCATCTTCCTGATCAAACACTCTTATTTGGTAGCGAATCTAGTGCTGGTTAGGAAGAAAAATAGGGAAATAACATTATGTGTGGATTTCTGATACTTAAATAGGGCCTCACTTAAAGACCACTATCCACTTCCTTCCATAGAGAAAATATTACAAGTAGTAGCTTGATTAGAAAGGTTTTCACTTTTAGATGGCTACTTGGGCTACAATCAAATCATAGTGAAAGAGGAAGACCAATTTAAGACGGCCTTCACTATGAAGTGGGGCACATATGCTTATAGGAAGATTTCATTTGGACTGTCAAATGTTGGAGCCACTTTCCAAAGGGAAATGGATATGGGATTCAAAGGGTTGATCGATAAGGTAGTTCTTGTGTATCTAGATGACATTACCATATTCTCTAGGAATGCAACAAGTCACCTCTTCCACCTTAGGAAAGTGTTTCAAAGATGCAAGAGATTTGGAGTGTCTTTGAATCCAAACAAGTCCATACTCCTAGCTCATGAAGGAAAGCTCTTAGAATACATCATGTCTAAGGAAGGGTTGGTAATTGATCCAAAAAGTGTAGAAGCCATTCAAGCATTGTCATTGCTAATTCACAAGAAGGATCTCCAAATATTTTTAGGGAAAATTAATTTTGTTAGGAGGTTTGTTCCTAATTTTTCCCATCTTGTCAAGCCACTAACGATGATGTTGAAGAAGACCATGGTTTTCAGATGGAATTCTGAAGGAAAAGAAATATTTGAATCCATAAAGCAGACCATTACATAGGCTTCAAACCTCATAAGTCAAGATTTCTCAAAGAAATTCATTTTATATGCTTTTGGAAGCACGAATGCAATATCTACCATACTAGTACAACCAAATCAAGAAGGACTGGAGCAACCTATCACATTCTTCAACCAATTCCTTTAGGATTATGAGGTGAGATATTCATTCATTGAAAAACATGTCCTTGCTAAGATTAGAAGTTTAAAGAACTTTTAACATCTAGTTTCAAATAACAAAATTCATCTATTAGTTTCACATGCTGGTGTAAAATATTTTCTTTTGAACAAGGACCTTATTGAAAAGAGAGTTGGTTGGATAACCAAGGTCATGGAGTATGATATCGATATAAATGTGACCAAATTAATTAGGGGGAAATGGTTGTGTGAGAACCTAGCTTCTAACCAACATGTTGAATCAAGAGATAAGGTAGAAGTTGTTATGGTGTTACAAGATAATCAAGAACAAGTTGCAGGTGGTATACCATTCCTTGTTAGACTCAGAATATTGTATATTTTCTTCAAATGGGTCAAATTCTGCAAGGATTGAGTAAGTCCAAAAGGAGGTATTTCAGACTTCATTGCATCCTATATCTGCTTGTACATAATATTTTGTTCAAAAGTGATGTGAATTGTGTCCTCCTAAGGTGCATCAAGACATATTAGATAGAGAGGGTACTGCATGAGTTTCATGATGGAGAGATAGGTGGTAATTTTGCACAAAAATAAATAGCTATTAGAATCACAATGGTTGGTTATTACTGGCCTAATATTTTAATGATTTCTACTCATGGATCAAGAAATGCAAGAAGTGTGCCTTCTTCATAGGTAAATATAAGCTAGCAGCCCTCCCACTCCATCCTATCTTAGTTAAACAACCTTTCATGCAATAAGGGCTATATTTTATTGGGATGTTCAATCCAAGTTCCAGCCTAGGTCAAAAATAGATTCTTATAGCCACTGACTACTTCACTAAGTGGATAGAAGTGATTTCACTTAAGGAAGAAAATGAAGTTAGCATTCTAGATTTCTACGAAGGTATTGCAACAAGGTTTGTTGTTCCTTCCACTATAATATCATATAATGCCTTCGATTTTCTTAGAGAAAATATATCTAATTGGGCTATTAGAAATGGCATATACTTGAGAATTTATTCTAACTACTACCCCAGGGTAACAGGAAAGTAGATTCCATGAACAAGAACTTGGTGAAAATCATAAGAAGAACCCTACATGAGAATCAGAGGACTTGGCATACCAAATTGAAATCAACCTTGTGGGCTGATAGAATCACTCCCAATAAGTCAACTGGTTGTTTCTCTTTCAAGTTGGTTTATGGAAGGGAAGCAAGGCTTCCAATATCCCTTGAATTACCAGCCTTGGAGCTTATCAAGTAGCTAGAGGTGTTTGAGTTTCCAACTATGGAAGTTAGGTATGCTGAGCTCATAGAGCTGGAAGAGCTAAGGAACCAGGCCATAAAAAAATGGAGAAGCACCAAGATCAAATAGAGATGAGTTTTTAAAGAAAGGCAAAAGACAAAACTTTTCAAGAAGGAGACTTGTTTCTAAAATTGGATGTAGACAGAGCCAAACCAAGAAGGCACTCCAAGTTTGATGCAATATGGAGTGGCCCTTACTTGATTTTAGAGTGCAAAGAAAACAATGATTTCTAATTGACATAATTGGATGGGGAAGAACTTCATATCCCAGTCAATGACATCTATGTCAAGCATTATTTCTCATGGGAGTATATTTCTTGTACATATTAGTTTAGATTTTGTAATTCCTCCAAGTTTTTGTAGCACATTGTTCTATTGTAGCTAGGTTTGATTTCAAATAAGTGCTTGTGCACTGTCTACATGTTCCATTTGGGATATATATGATTTTTTTATTTGTAAATGGTTGTACTTTGTTGTTGTTGCACTTTACAGTTTTAGGAAAGATCCGATGATGAAGTAATGTCTTAGCTGTGATCCAGAGAAACAAGAGGTTTCAGACATCAGACCAGTTTCAGCAATTAGAATGACTCCATGCCCAATGGATGTAAAATCAATGGTATTTCAGATCTAGTAGGAATATCACCTCACAAGTTGCCAATTGTTATCCATTTTTGCACCCACATTGTAAAATGGATCAACCTACAGGTCTAGGCATTGATAGTTTATGGAAGTAGTTTATAGGGTATCTCGCAGTGGGCTTGTGAGCCGCGGTCAAGGTTTGGAGTCAAGTTTTTTTTAATAGTCAAGTTGGAAAAATGTAGGGATTATCACCTCTTTGACGCGTGTCAAATAACCTCTTCTGGTCGTATGTCAACAACCCATTTCTTATCACACGTCAACCTCCCTTCTTCTTATTGCACGTCAACGCCCTTTTTTCTATCGTGTGTTAGCCACATTTCAATGACACGCAAAAACCATTCTCTCGACACAAGACAACTGTCATCTTCTTGACGCATGTCAACCATGCATCACTGACACTTTATTTTCATGTGATAATGTCCTCCTTGATGCACGTCAACACCCTCATTGATGCACGTCAACGTTGTCCCCCCTGACACTCTTTAGCCATTTCTTCTTGATGTGCATCAACACTTTCCTCTTATCGTGCAACAACATACTTTGTTATCGCCCCTCCTTTCGCATGTCGTCATATTTTTCCCCATCACCGCCATGTTATTTTCAGGCATCATCATTGCTCTTTGTTACAATTCAACCACCTTTTACTGATGCGCATAAACCTCCCCTTGTTATCACGAAAAAAACATTTCTACTTTTTGTGTGATAAGTCCTTCCCTCATTGGCGGAAACTCTTCCCATTCTTTTAGGCATCAGATGGTGGTTTCCTTCAGGAAACAACAAGGATTTTCAGATACGGTTAGGCATTAAGGGTACTGTAGAAGGTAGCTCAACAACTGGTTTAATGAGGTATGCTCCCCCTATTCGCCATGTAAGAAAAGTACCATTAGAAAGCAAACCAACATGGTCACCCTTACCTCTGTGTAGGTAATTAATGAAGGATGTTGGTTGGTATCTCCTCTTATATATATATATATATGTAATTTCCCCTCCATTTGAAGGGGGGGATTTTGAAATTGTAAAGGAACTCTGCTAAAAATTTTCCAACACTTTTGTGAGATACAGGTCTCAAATTTATGCATTTTGTGAAGGATTCTTGCTTTGTGCCTATATTGTAATGGATTTTGCATCATTTTAAGCAATAAAAATTAGTGTTTTGTGGCTCTTATTTCCCTAGCTTGATTTATATTGCATTTCTTTCCTTTTATTATATCTTGCATGTATATTGTGCATATTTTGTTCCTTTGCAAGGTTTAAATTTATTGTGCTCTATGGAATTGGAGGTTTGAATGTGTTTTGGGACATGGCCTTTTTTATTTCCTCTTCCTTCTCATTTTTCCCCCACTTACACTCCCTAGGAATCTCTCTAGTATTTTCTTGGTGCTATCACCTCCCTTAGTTTAGCATTTACATTTCATGTATTTTTCTCTTTGGTCCCTTGGAATTGATAGTTTAGGAGTAGGTTAGCATTAGAATAGGTTAGGAACCAACATTATCTAGAGGTTTTTCTCAATCACAAAGGTCCCACACCTTGAGACAATCCCATGTTAGTCAAAATTGGGGTTTTGTAATGTGCAAATCCTAGGGTGCTACTTTTCTGACATAACACTACCCTTGTTTAGTGTGAAACTTTGACTCGGTTTTGGTTGATAGTAGTCAAGGATGAAAAATATAGATAATGGTATGAATGTGGTGAAATACATATTCCTTTTGACAAGTATGTTGTATTTGGATGTAAACATGGTAAACCTGTGTGAAACTTTGGCCAAAGTATCACAATCTGTTGGTTGCGTTGTCTTATTTCACCTAGTTTAAGTTGTGGGATTTCAGATGAGTATTGGTAACATATATTCAGATAGGCTTCTTAGAAATAAAAATTTAGTGACCCTTAAAGGGTAAAAGAACCAAGTATACATAGTGTACAATTGAAAATGTTAAGATGAGAGATCAGTGTTTCATTGAGTCATTACAGCTGCATATGGTTTTTTGTTATTAGATGGATTAGTAATAGAATGTGTGTTCTGAAATATATTAATTTAGAATAGAGAACAATATATAAAAAAATCCCTTATTGCTAAGTCATAAAATTTGGATGTTACATTTTTCGTATGTAGAAAGATTTAGTGAATTAAGCGCACAGAGTTGATTGTAGAATGATGATGTGTAGATGATATCGAATATAAAGTTGTATAAAGAGGTGATGATTTAGCCTAAATTATATATCATGAGGTGTGTTAGGAGGATGCCAAAAATCATGATGATGTAGCAAAAATTGTATATCACAAGATGAATGAATGATGATGATTTACTCTTCCCTTACACCAAGGGATTATCAAATATATGATCAAGTTAGGTACTCCACTCATGGAGAAAAGTGTTGTATTTAGAGCCAAAGTGACTAATTCTGGAAAGGATGTTTTGGAGAAGATTGATAATTTGGAAGATAAGAATGACATTCCCTATTTGGAGTAAGTGGGGAAACTTGTAGCCAAATGAACAAGGTCTACTAAGGATAAAGAAAATACTAAGAAAAAGAGTAAGGACAGTAGGGATTCAGAGCTTAGTGTGAATATTAAGGTTATCTCAGATTCTTGAGAATAGAGAGATGAAAATGATAATCATTTTAGCAGTGGAGGAGGGAAAGAGAATTATGAAGTTGGTAAGGACAATAATGAGGGTCGAAATTCCCAGAAAATGGATGAAGCTATTGTTAATCTTCAATATCTTAAAATGGCACAGAAGAACCTATTTATTTCCCACGATTTGGCGATTAAATCTAATGTTTTCTTGAAACAATTTGAACAATGTAGACTTGATAATGATATCAACAAACATAAAATCAGCATGGTTACCATCTATTTGAGGGAGCTTGAAGAGAAGGTTGACAAAATCATTACCATAGTTTGTAGTGACTAGTTAAAGAATTAAAATGATAAATGTCTTTCCATGGAGCAAGAAATGCTGAAGATGAAGGAAGTTTTATGAAGATTAGGGATGTCCATGTTATCAATGTTAAGAGTACCATCTATCATCTTAAAATCTTGGTTGAAATGATCCACTCTATGGAAAGTTCTAAGAAAAAGGAAAATGATGGAACTGGGCCTAAAGTTGAGACCATTGAACCTGATTATCAATACTGGAAAGCCACCATTACCAACTTCGTTGAGGAATGGAACGAAATCACGCCCACTATGGGTGACTTCATAAAATAATGAATGTTGTTGTTTTCTTAATTTTTGGTGACAAGGTCCTCCTTTTTTTGTTATTTTGTTAGTTTAACTGTCTCTAATGTTAGTTTGGTCTAGTTGGACTATTTGTCTAGTTGGTAAGGATAATATCTTTCATATGCTTTTGATATAATGGGGCTCCAATGGGTATACCATTGGCCTCTTTTCTTGTATTTCTGTATCTTCATATTTTATACATGGTAGGGTCCCCTCAACCCTTTTTTACCTCTAATAAAAAAAATAGGAAAGCTAAAAAGGGGTGATGATTTAGCATAAAGCGTATATCACGATATATGTGAAGAAGGCACTAGCTAGGAATGTCACATGGTAAGAGGATTGAATGATTAAATGTTTGATTTTGATGAGGTACATTTGATATGCATACCCTTAGTAGTCGAGTATGGACCGTGGGACTAGAGTGCGTTGTCAGGTAGTGTATGCAACGAGTAGAGGATGATGAGTAAAATTATCATAGGTGTGGGATAATTATTATGTTGAAAATCTTAGAGGATTATGAGTATTCAAATGTGAGTTCACCAAAATCATTGTGTTGAAATGTAAATACACGATCCTAATCTAAATGCAAGATTGTCGTAAATAAATAATCAATTAAGTACAACAATATACCTAAAGTAAACAAGAAATAAAGTTAAAACCCTAAGTGAAAAGATAGGGTAAGAAACCTTAACTTATTCACAATAAAGTCTATACTAGATCTAAGCTTTGACCAAGTGAACAAAGAGGAAGAAGTGTCACATAGAAACCCTGAAAAATGCAGAACTAGAGGAATGGACTGGACTAGGACACATGGAGAGGGATAGGGGCACTCGTGAGCACCCTGATCCTGACTAAGTCTGCATAAATTATCAGAAAACATCATTTGATGTATCACAAGGTGTTTTCCTTTAGTTTCTTTTGATCTCGCTAAGGTCACACCAAGATCATCGAGGTCATTGTAAATGTGTAATAAAGAATGAACTTATAAAACCCTCAAATATACATCAAATCCCTAAAAAAAGATGTAGAATGAGGTTTCAAATTGTCCTTAGTTGTCTCAATGGTGAACTTACGAATGAGTGCTACACTAAATCTTAGACCCAATGTAGTTTTATGTGTGTGTGCATGCAATAATTCCCTAGGTTTCTCTTATGCATGTCACACTTGGATATAGAGCAAGTAGTTAGATGTATAATGTAATAAATGTATGAATGGAATAGAATGAACTTCCCTCCTATGAAGTGTGATGCAGAAAACTAGCCCTTGTGTCACTTGTGATGGAGCTAGATGGATTTAATGGAGCTCTTAGATACTTGATGGATGTAAACTAAGGTGGTGATAGCTAATGTTTAGTGTTTGGTCCCTTATTATGATCACATAACTTTATAATTATATGATTCCCTTGCTTGAATTTTGTAATTAACCCCGAAAAGGCCAAATACCAAAAAAAAAGATGCTCAAACAACTAGAAAGGACCCAAAAAGTGTGATTAAAATAAAAAGAGGACATGGGCACCTGGCGGTGGAGTCTTGGTTGGGAGTTGGTATTCAGGATGAATTTTTTTGAAGAGTATAAAGGTAGACTGAGCAAGTAAGGATGTAAGACCAAAAGCGACAACAGAAACCAAAACAAGGTGGCCTTAAACATGGGTTAATTAGTACTTTTCTTGCTTAGGCATCATATGAATAACATTATATAATTAGGACTATATAGTTACCCAAACTGCATGATTTTGTGTCTACAGCCTATTACATTTATTTACATGTACTTATTTTCTCACTATTAAGTGTGACACGCACAAGAGCCACCTAAGGCACGATTCTACACACACACACAAAATTACATTGGGTCTAAGATGTAGTGTAGTGCTCATTCGTAAGGTTACCATTGTGATAGCTAAGGACAGTACGACCCCTCATTCTTCATATTTCATTTTAAGTTTCCAACGACCTCAAAGCAACCAAAGGAGACTAAAGGTGAACACTTTGCAACACCTCAAAGGAGGTTTTATGAGATTTTCTGCAAACCCAGGCACCTAGAAACATGCCTAGGGAACTCGCAGGTGCCCCTGCCCCTCTTCACAAGCCCATGTCCAGTATATCTCTCCATATCAACATTTTTATGGGTCTATGTGTGACACTTCTATCATTTTGTTGACCTATTCATCACTTTAGTACATTGTAGATTTTATTTCGAATCATCTAAGCACCTTCTCCTCCTATTCACAATTAGGGATTCATAATTTATTTCTTAGATGTTTGGGTGTAATTTCCATACCTAATTGTTATTCAATTACTGCTACTATAAAATTTAGATTAGGCTCATATATTTACATTTTAGCTTAATCATTTTGGTGAAATTGAAGTCAATTTTTGCACTCTCAGGATCCTCATCTCTCTATGGTCTTCTGATCGTGAATATTTGTATCCATTATTATCTATAAAATCATCTTGATTGTATCAATAAGCTCAAAAAATATTCAGCTACTACTTATATTCCTCCTCACACACTACCCAAATATGTATACCATAAGTTTACTTCCATATTATCTCTTAATTAGGATCAAATAAATTTCACTTTAGATGAGCTACCTTCTTAAGAAATGTAGAGCATGACCCCCCTTATATATTCAAGTTTGTATCAATAATTTTGGGGTCAAGCGTGTCATAGTAGACAATGGGTTTGGCGTCAACATTTGTAACATATACTTTGTACATCACATAGGCCTCTCTGAAAATTCTTTAGCTCCTTCATCAGTTTCTATTCATGGATTGGATAACATTCCCAAATGTTTCTGAGGTACCATTACTCTCCCTATCATTTTTGGTCCATGTATAATCACTATTCCATGTCATGTCATTCCCAGTAACCTTAATTATAATGTTCTTCTTAGGCGGATTTGGATCTATGCCATGCATGTGGTACCCTTTACTCTACATATGCAACTTAAATTTCATTATCGAGGAGTTATTTATGATGTCCCATCCTATCCATATCCTTTCACATATTGTCATTATATTGATCAATCTAGTGATGTTCCTTGTTCCTCTACTTCTTCTCAAGACTTTTCTAAATATGGAATAGGATATGAATATTTGTGCAGCTAAAACTTCTTTGATATGACCTTAGGTTAGCAAGAACATAAAGTGACAACTCTTTGGGATCCCCCCATACAATCTCACAAATTTGGGTTGGGATATCATCCCCCATCTCCCTCCCTTTCAGAAGCTTATATTGCCTTACATACTTCTTCACTTCCTGTTGTACATCCCGAATTCATTATTGATGTTGCCTCTAACACTTGGGATAATTTAGATGCTTTCTCTACTAATGATTCTCTTCTAGAAAACATGGGGTTTTATGAGAAATTCCCCTCCTTTAACAAAAAGAGGTGTTCTTCATCATCCCTCAATGTTTCCATTTACTTTAGAGAGTATGATACACCTCATAACAACACTGATTCTCCTTGTACTATTCCTATTGAAACATACATTGAGGATTGATCAGATATTCTCAATGAAGAGACAATCCAATATAAACTTGGTACATCTAAAAATCCAATATAAACTTGGTATGATACACCTCATAACAACACTGATTCTCCTTGTACTATTCCTATTGAACCATACATTGAGGATTGATCAGATATTCTCAATGAAGAGACAATCCAATATAAACTTGGTACATCTAAAAATCCACGCATAATTTTTCTTGCTACCTCTCTCACCCCTGATGAGAAAAAATATATCAAGTAAGTGCTTCATTAATTCTCTGAAATATTTGCATGGGACTATACTGATATGCAAGGTATTGATCCATATTTTTCAATGCATAACATTTTCCTTAACTGTGGTCTAAAACTAGTCCAACAGAAAATTTGCAAAATGCATCCAAAAGTGGCAGTTTTAGTCAAAGAAGAAATCTAGAAATTACTCGATGTTGGTTTTATTTGCATTGTTGATTATCCTGAATGGGTATGTAACATTTTACCCGTTATGAAGCCAGATGGCCACATTTGTTAGTGCACTAATTTTCATGATTTAAAGAAAGCTTTTCCCAAGGATAGTTTCCCCTTGCCTCATATTGATGCCATTGTTGATTCTACATCTGGATATGATATCCTATATTTCATGGATGGATATGCGGGTTACAATAAGATCAAAATCAACCCCATTGATCAAGAAAGACCCTCTTTAACCACACCATTAGGAACATTTTGTTACACAGTTATTCCCTTTCACCTTAAAAACATCGGGGCCACTTATCAACAAGCGATGATACACATATTTCATGATTATATTCACAAGATTATCAAAGATTATGTTAATGAAATCTTAGGTAAATTCATACATATTTATACACATTCCAAATACCTATGAATTCTATTAGAATTCTTACGTCAATATCACATACGCCTAAATCCCAAAAAAAATATGTTTTTGGGGTCATAACCGGGAAAATCCTTGGATATATCATCTCGCAATATGGCATTGAAATCGATCCCAACAAGATTAAATCCAATGTCAACATGACTCCTAAAAATTTACGTCAACCACGATCATTACAAGGAAAAATTAAAGTTATCTGACAATTTTTTACACAACTTGCTGATAAGACTCAATCATTCACACACCTTATGAATAAGGATACTAAGTTCGTATGGGATGAGCAATGCCAACAAGCATTTGATGACATAAAAGCATATCTTTTAAATACACCTGTCTTGGTCCCTCCACTAGCGAACCAAACTTTATTATTATACATATATGTGAAATTTCATGCCTTAGGAGTCATGTTAGCATAGCGTGATGATTCTCACCACGAAAGAGAAATCTATTAGATCAGTCAAACCCTACTCTCTTATGAATGCAACTATAGCTACATTAAAAATCTATGTCTTAGACTTTTCTTTATCATAGATAAATTACATCACTATATTATTAACAACGAGGTATATATCATCACCAAGGTAGATCCATTACAATACCTCTTAGTCCGTACGCATTTTTTGGGACATCTAGCACATTGAGTTATGCTCCTTACTGAATTCAATTTCAAGTTCATGCTGCATAAAGAAATTAAAGGCCAGGTCATATCCCATTAATTAGATGTGGCTCCCCTTCTCGATGCATCGCCCATCTCTATTTCCTCCTGAGATGATTTCATTTCCTATAATGTCAATCCTGATACATAGATAATGTACTTTGATGGGTTTCATTGTCACCCTGACACTGGGGTTGGGATACTTTTCATCACCCCACAGGGTGATCCACTTCCCTTTACGTATTGCTTAGGGTTTTCCTATATATATAACATCGTTGAATATGAAGCCCTCATTTTTTGCCTTCTCACCACTCACAATATCCTCATTCGTAACGTATGCGTCCATGGTGATTCTTGGCTAGTCATAAATAAAGTTAAGGATACATATAACACAAAAGAGGAGCACTTAATCCCATATAATACACTTGTAAAATATCTCTTGGAAACATACGAGTCTTACTCTATCCTTACCATTCCTCACAAGGATAATCGTCATGAGGACTTCATGGCTAGTGCAACGTCACTCATCCCACAAGATATTACCGATGAGCAAACCATATTCATCATTATGCTATTGCTACATCCTTCCATTTCTGATTTACCTATTGCATCTTCTACCATCATGCATAGTCAATAAAATCCCAAATGGTTTACTCCCATTTACAACATCTTAAATAAACAGACCATTCCTGATAATCTGTAACCCCATGAAGCTCATCATTTACAATGTGAGGCTACTTGTTATGTCATCGTTGGGATAGAATTATTTAAATATATAATTGATGGTCAAATCTTACGTTACTTAGGGCTTTCCGATATTCCCACTGCTATTTCATAATTACATGACAACATGTGCGGTAGTCATTTCTCTTAAAAATCTATTTCTCAAAAGCTTCTGCGTTAGGGATACTATTGGCCTACCATGGAGTAGGAATTCCTCGAATACGCTACTTGTTGTGAGAATTTCCAAAAGCAAGATAACCTCCATCATGCACCTACATATGATCTCTAACCGATTGTGTCAACTTTTCCATTTTCCCTTTGGGGATTCAACCTCATTGGCATGATAAATCCTGAATCAGATGATGGACATAAATACATTATTACTAATACCATATATTTTACTAAATGGTTCAAACAGCCCCACTATAACATATAATTTGTACGGACATTTGCACTTTCCTCACTACCCATATGATCACACTCTTTGGTGTTCCCTCTACCATTATCCATGATAATGGATCTTCCTTAAAAAATAAGGAGGTTAAATTTTTTTGTGTAATGTTCATAATTAAATAATCATTTTCTAGTCCTTATTACCCGTAAAACAATGGTCAAACTAAAGTCACCAACTAAACCATTTTCAAAATATTACGCAAGACAGTTGCTTCCAGTGGTGATGATTGACATAATAAACTATTTTACGCTATTTGGGATTATCATACTAGTGACATATACTTACTAATTTAACTCCTTTTTCCTTGTTTTATGGTGTTGAGGCCATCATCTCGCTCAAACTTGATATACCTTCATTGTATGTTTCACTCAAAGGCATACTTAAAGGAAATGAATATCATGAAAACATGCTAAATGAGTTAGAAATGTTAGAATCCCACCGTGTCCAAGAACTTGAACATCTTTCATGCATATCAATATCACATCACGCACACGTACAATCAAAAAATATTCCTCGCGAGTTCAGCGTAGGAGACCTCATCTTTAAAGAGAATTAGAAAATACAAATGGTGAAACTCCTCTTAAAGTAAAAATTTAATCCTACTTGGTTTGGTCCTTACGTTATCACTAACAACTTTAGTGGTGGATTTTATTGCCTCACCACCCTTTTGGGGAAGCCATTCAAAAAACCACTCAATGTAATGCATCTTAAGAAATACTACACCTAAATCAAATGCCATTAATCGATGACACACTCTAGTTTCATGATCCATACTCGATTGTTGAGGGTATACATCTCAAATGGACCTCATCACAATCACACATTTAATCAAATCACTCATCCACTCATGTGTTTACACTCTACACTTTTTTCTTTGACAATCACATCTTTCGAATATACAAAATTAAAACCATTTCCTGATGATGGACTCTCGTTTATGGTTCATTCTTGACTACTGAGGGGTTATAAATAAATGAACCTCATTGCATACATACACATACACTTGGGGGCATGCTTCTCCTATCATTCACATTGCATTCCATTCCATCTCATCCACACCATACTACATATCTTGGTTGCATTTACTATTGTTTACTTTTGCTTACATGTTCAATTTATTACACATGCTAGATATATATCTTGTATGTTATTATATTTATCATACACACATGGGCAATCACTTGCCTTTCTAGTTGTGATCGTAGACTATAAAGATATATTACATGTAGCATGGATACTTTCCTCAGTACATGTTATCAGTCTCAAAAAGGCTTTTGGGGGCATCTAATTTCATACACTACGAGTGTTATTGTTTCTTTTTTTCATAGCACATTACTTTATTAGACTATACAAACTTTGACATACTTTTTAACTTTCTAATATGCTAATGGGTGTTTCATGTGCAACATTTGTTATGTAGGGCTATTTTTCTCCATGGTTGTTTGTTACATTATTTTCCATTACTTGATCTTCATATGCTCTTGTGTGCACATTTGTTTGTTTGTTTCTGGAAACATCAAGAGTGATGTCCCATGTTTGTAACCCTCTTTTAGTGGTCTACATTATCTTCTTGCCTATTTATTTGCGTCTTAGATTACACATTGTCTTTATGTCTGCTAAGATTACATTTTACATGCATTTTTTTGTACTAACACTTGTCTCCAAGCCACTTTGTTTACGTTTTCCCTTTGTTTCTACCAAAAACATCTCCTTTCCCTTTGTAGGGCACATTTTCAATACAACAATTAGTCCTCTTTTGGGCCGCGTACTACTTCAACCAATGTCGCATGCACCCCAAATGAGGGGGGCATCATATGGGTGAATAAATAACCCAATATATTGTTATACACAACATAGCATGGTATCAATGCATCACATTCTTTAGTTTTGGATAGGGATCAGAATCAAACTTGGGTCCTTAGCACAATGATGTCCTTTCTAGATGTCAGTGACTAGGGGGCAGATCTTCAACATTGTTTAGTTTAGCGTAGTTTTTTGACAATTTCACAGAGGATTTTGATAGGGTAGAGAGTCCTTTATCATTAGGAAATTTACATTGAGGACAAGTACACACCATATGTAGTGGTGTTTTCATTCCAAGGAGTAGTTAAAGGTTAGAGGATGACACCAAAATTTCCTCTCTACACTACTTCTCTCATGGCGTATGATTTCCCAAAAAAGCAACATTTCATAGTAGTCTACAAATTTGTGAAGCAGTTAAAGGTTGGAGAATGACACTAGACTTTACTTTCTCCTGTGGTGTGAGATCACCCAAAAAAATAACCCTTTAATTGACATCTTTAGGATCCTTTCTATACTCTTTTCTCATCACAGATCAAGTGCACATATTCCTTTTTCACATCTTAAGCATTTTAACATATTTCTTTACATACTTTTTTATACATATACATGTGTATTTGACTACATGTTCATTTTTATCTTTGCATTTTCATCCGTATGGGAAGCAATAGTCAATGCCATTTCAAAACATCATCAACAACAGGTACATTGTGACATCTACACATGCATTTTTACCCTAGGTTCATTTTCATGATCATTTTTTCCACTTTCTCCTTAGCATCCACGCTTCACATTTTTATCACTCTAATATTTGTCTAGTGCCTCGACACGATTTCATCATCGATCTACATGGTTATCAGGTACACATATCTATCTACTTTATGTTATTGAGATTTCTTCTCACCAACATAAAGTGGGGGAAAATGTAGACACAAAATTATGCACTTTAGGTAATTATCTAGTCCTAAATTACATACTACTATTTATATGATTCCTAAGTAAGAAAAGTACTAATTTAACGCATATATTTTTCCACCTTTATTTGCGTTATGTTTCCATTTTTGGTATTGTACCCTTACTTTCTCAGTCTGCATTTTTATACTTTGGAATTTATCATCCTAAACACTAGCACCTAGCCAGGATACCATCGCTAGGTGCCCTCAATCCCCTCTGGGTGCCCCTAACCCCTTTGGAATTTACTCACACTTTTTTGGTCCTTTCTGGCCATTTGAGCATCTTATATTTTTGGTAGTCAGCCTTTTCAGGGTTAATTATGAAATTCAAGCTAGGGAATCATATAAATATAAAGTTATGTGATCATAATAAAGGACCTAGCACTAAGCACTGGCTATCACCACATAAATATGCATCCATCAAGGCATCTTAGAGCTCCATTGCATCCATCTAGCACCATCACAAGGGACACAAGGGTTGGTCATTCTACATACACTTCATATGAGGGAAGGTTCATTATATTCCATGCATACATCTATTACATTTGTTTACATCTAGTTATTTTCTCTGCTATCAAGTAACGACACGCATAAGAGCCACCTAGGGCATGATTCCACACACACACACACACAAATAAAACTACATTGGTTCCAAGATGTAGTCCAAAACTCATTCGTAAGTTAACTATTGTGATAGCTAAGGAAAGTTTGACCCCTCATTCTGAATCTTTCTTTTTTTGGGTATTTGATGTCTATTTGAGGGTTTTACAGGTTCATATTATCATTGCATGTTTTGAGCGATGTTATAAATATTGGTATGAACCTCTGAGTGACCAAAGGTGACTAAATGCGAACACATTGTGACATCATCAGAGGAGGTTTTATGAGCTTTCCCATAAACCCAGGTACTTAGAAATAGGCACTAGGGCACCCACAGATTCCCTTGTCCTTCTTCAGGTGCCCCTGTCAAATCTATCTCTCTATATTTATATTTTTCTAGGTCTCTATGTGACGCTTATACCTTTTTTCACCTAGTCATCACTTTGGTACACTCCATATTTTATTCAGAATCATCTAAGTACCTTATTCTCCTCTTCACAATTAGGGATTCATAATTTATTGCTTAGTTACGTTGGTGTAATTTCCTTACATAATTGTTATTCATTTACTGCTAGTATAACATTTAGATTAGGCTCATATATTTACATTTTAGCTTAATTAATAATCATAATATTCACATCTTTACGTTTATCTTGAAAAACATGGTGTAATTATTGAATATAATCTAAGATAGAAATGCCGATGGGGTGGGAGGTGATGCAGTCAAGTCACATGGTTTGTGTGCTTGCCCACCCAATTTTCAAATCCCCCCGAGGGCACGATCCTCCTCGGAGGTGGTTTCACCGCTAGAGGCGACATCTTCTACTCATGCTGACACTGGTGATTACTCCTCACTGCTGACGCTGGTGGTTGCTCCTCTCATTGTCGATGCTGGTGGCTCCTTCTCCTCTCGCTGCTAACGCTGGTGGCTGCTTCGCTCACAGTTTGCTGCTCCTCTCAGCTGCGGTCGTCTGGCTGCTCCTCTCGCTACCGACGCTGGTAGTTGTTCTAAGTTGTCCTACTCACTGCGGTCATAGTCGACGGTCGCTGCATCTTCACTTCAGTTTCATGGTTGCTTCAATTGGGTTCCTAATAAGTGGTCCCCCTTCATTGTAACCAAGTTGTGGATCCTCCCAAAAAATCCTCAAGTGTACAAGGATGTGGGTCCTTTCAACCACCCTCAATTTACCCTCAATCCAAAAAAAAAATCTAAGATAGAAATATGGAATATTCCATCATTTTTAATGCAAGGATCTAAAATATGACTCAAAATTGAATTCACATGGGAAGGTGTCAATATTACAAAGAAGCTTGATTTTTTGCACTAGTTTTTGTTAGAGCATCGCTACATGTTGGGTGGTGTTGGATTAAATGATAGAAGAAGACTTCAAAAAAAACTTTCATGGATCATGATGGCATAAAAAGGATAAAGATAACTCTAATTAGCTAGAAAATAATAGTCACTAGCATACAAAGTGTCAAACATAAAAAGACCATGGGGATAAGATCCAAAAAAGTGATGCTGAGGAAAAAAAAAAGACCACCCTCAAATGAATAAAATGACCATGAGCCTTCACATGTTTTTTGGTTATACAAAGGCACAATTAAGAGGTGGTATTAGGGGAAAACATATTCCATTTGGAACCGAAAAAATAAGTCTAGCAGAAATAGAGTTAAAATGGGAGGGGCTCCATGCCAAATTGAACCCAACTGTGACCCCCACTTGGAGGGAAAATGAGGAACTCTGGAATTATTTGTAAATGAGTGGGGTTTCTAACTTCATAGAAAAGATTCAAGGCCATGATTAAAACATTGTCTCTTCAATTTATAGCAAGTTGGAGGAAAATAATGGTGACATATGCGGAGCATATCATCAATATCATATAGGAGATTATTGACAAAAGTCACAAATCTTAGCGTGAAGGGTACTAGATTATTCAACAAGAGAATTGATAAAAACACAGAGGATATGAAGTTTCTAGATGAGGTCGAATAACTTTAGTTTGTGATAGATGGCATTAAATTAGCCTCCATTCTAACGCCTTTTGATCAGATAAAAAAGATGATTGTCATATTTGTTACGTTGGAAGGGTAGGTATAATACAGTTCCCATTAAGCATCTTGTTTTTAAAACCATTTTAGAAGAAACCTATAAATTTGTTTCCCCCACTACATTCTTAACTCTATGGAATGCTCCATACTTAAGGTTCAGAAACAATTCCTATGTCACCACCCCTCCATCAAGACCTCATTCTCCTTCTCCACCGCCATTTCCTTTCTCAATATCCTCCCATTCTTGCTACCCCTACCTCTCCTAACAATGGTCCTACCACTATTCCCATCATTCCTTCAAGACAAAGGAAATTCAGATCCAAAAACCCTTCTTACCCTCTTAGTCACCCTTTTCCCTCTCGTAGAAGTCTCCGTAGTAATAAGGATATTAAATCTGCGAAGAATCTCCCGCATATCAACAACCCTGAAAGTGTCCCTGCTACGAAGAAGGAGGACTTAACTAAAAGGATTGAAAAGATGGAAAAGGAGATGGATGATTTAAAAAGAAATCTCAAATAGATGTCCAATAAAGAAGGAAAAAGGAAACTAGAAGAAGAGGTTGGGCTTGATGAAGACCAGATTAAGGAAATTTACAAAATGCTTAATTGTTTTGATAACAGGCTGGGAAATACTAAAGGCAGACATGATTGTACCATATCTATTCCCAAAAGTTGTTTATAATTTCATGGAGTAGCATGTGAAGAGTGTTTTCATGCTTAATGACATTCCTACGGCCATTTGGGAGGAGGCATCAACATGTAACCTTGTTTTCTCTCAATTGGACAAACATGACCCCTCTCACATCACAACTTTGGCACTATTCAATACTCTGCAGACTGTGAGGGAAAATCTTGACAGAGCATCCAAGTAAAGGTTTTTTTTTGCTTGAGATTACCTATTTGGTTTTCACTCAGTTGTTGTTTTATTACTACTTTTTCGCAATATGGTTCTTGTTTTGTCTTTTTTGTATAGCTTTTCTAAAAATTATAGTTGGGCTCTAATGTTTTATTTGGATTTTGATTCGAATTTTCTATTTTGATTGCATTATCTGGCTTATGAGCCTTTTTGTAACAGGTCATTGTCCCTTCAAAACTATTTAATAATAATAAAAAATGACCATATATCAAAATTGAATTTGAAAATTACAAAACAAAAAGAGGTAATTTTGAATCTAATTATGTGCAATAAAAACCTCCAAGGGATTTGGTCAAAAGTGTGTATTTTTTAATTATGTGATAATTACTACAAATTATAATTTGAATTTCTGAAAAGTGTGCTAAAGATTATGGAAAACAAAAAAATCATTAGATATATAAAAGTTAAAAATAAACTCAAAGGAATTTGAAAATAGATTTGGTATGCTTGAGATATGAAACAAAAGGTGATTTGGAAATTATGAGCCCTAGAAATTGACCCAATGAGGAAGACCGACCATGAGACCTTCAACATATATTTGAAAATTTGTTTGAGGTCAAATAGGAGGATGAAATCAGAATGCAATGTAAATAAAAGTGCTAGAAAGAAATTATTATATATCTAAAACCAATTAAGAAGAATCCCTAGGGAAACACATGTTCGAATCAAAAGTTGGGTTCATTAAATAATTAACCCCAAAGAGTTAAATTTTAGGAGGTTGGTAACCATTGGTAGATTATCTTAATAAATTAGGCTACAAATATAATTATAGAAATATCAAGATAATACATGAATGAAGATAATATAAACAAATAATGAAACAAAGTACTAATCATGGGAAATAGAGAGTGAATTTACTGATATTTTGGACTACGTGTTGATTTGGATCATGTTGATGTTTGAAAATGGATATCACTAATCTAATAAAGCTTCATCTATGAATTCATGTCTTTCAAATCTTCTGGGACAAAAGCGTATGAATACACTTGTCTCTTTTAATGCTTTCAAAACCTAAAAATTTCTATTGGGAATATGTTGTACTCACATAATTTTAGTTTAGCATATGGTAAATATCTATTACTATGGTGTGGTAAATATTACGATTGTATTGTTGTTGTTGTGAAAATGTGTAATAGGGAAATTGACAATTTCCAAGCATGACAACAATATCCCTGTACCAATATTTTCACGTTTTATCATTCTGAGGAACCTCGAGTCTACCCAGTCAATCTAGTAACCTCCAAGTTGGTGTTAATTCATTCCCTTAGGTGATTTAGGAAAGACAAATTAACCCCCTAGGTGATTTTAGGAGTTCATTAAAAATTGCAAGCTTTAGGAAGTTGTGGGAAGGGCTATCACTGGCCTTCCTAGGATTAGAGAAACCCCATGGAGTGGAACAAAAAATCCAAACCAGAAACATAGGTGATTCATGGCCTTAGGACATCATGGAAGTGATTTAGGAATATTCAAGAAATATTTAGAGAGTTTGGGGTAGTTTCACCAAAATTAGGGTTCACAGGCCTAGGAAGTGCATAGGCCAAAACAATTGTTGAGCTTCTGAAGGTGATTCTGAGAGCTCCATATGGAGTTAGGAGAAAAACCAACATCTCTAGAAAGGGAATTCCAAGCCCTACAAGATGGTGAATGTTTTTCTCTCAACACTTTGGCGCAATGGGTTTGAAAGAAGTTTTTCTCATGCATAGGTGGAGCACTAGAACAAAACTACAATTTTTTAGGGATCCAATGGAATAATAAATATAAGATACCCCAACCATTAGATTTAGAATTCTATTTACAATCTTGATAATATAAAATTTCATCAAAAAACGTCCATGAGGAGCTCAAGTTATCTCTGTTTCAAGTTGCCCTCTTGGAGTAAGTTCAGGAGTTAGTCAAATTTTGGGAGGACATGTGTCATCTCTAAGAGCCTAGCGAGATTTAGTGTCCCTCACGTCCCTCAAGTTTAGGGACATCACACATGGGAAAATGTGCCTAGCCCCCATAAGACCTCCAGACCCTCATACAACCTCCAATATCACCAGTTCAGCCCCTAGGTGCTTGTGGGAGCTCAAAGCCTCAACTGTCATATTGCTTCCACGTGTCATCACCTAAAGCGCCATGGAGTTTGATGTCCCTCATGTAACTTTTAGGTTAGGGACATAAAAAATGGAAAAATGTTCACAACCCCTAAGGAGACTTCTGGTCACCCATATGACCAACTTCTAGCCCCTAAGTGTTTTAAAGCTAATTTTTTAGCCTTCATTCCCTGTCGTCGGATCTCCACCACATGTCTTCACCTTGATCGCCATGGAATTTTATTTTCCTCACATCCCTTTGAGGTGAGGGATGTCAAGAACATTAAAATGCACCCAACTCAAACTCAAAAATTTGAATTTTTTTCTAATTGTTTGTCACTTCTTTCTGTTTCTCACTACGAGAAGAAATGTCGTAGAGAACACCTCACTCCACCATTGTTGCTCTGAACCAGCTCTGCCATAGCAAAAAAACCTTCCAATCCATGAATATGCATAGGTTTAAAAGAAAATATTTATTGAAATACCCAGAGGAACAAATAATGAAAGAGAAGAGCGAAGGAATTCTTCAGAAACCTCCATTGTCGTGAGACAAAGATTTGAACATATCTTGCAAGCCAGTGCATGAAACTAAGAACCATCTATTGCTGAGTTATTCACTCTCAAAGGAAATTAAAAAATCACCTTAAAAACTACCATTCATAGAAAGGAATACTCATAATGAAGAAATTTCACTTCTGTCTCTACGAAGAACAAAGCTCAATTTCATGTCAAACTAGGCACCGGATCGAAGAGAAATTTCACCAGTGAGACAAGAAGTAAAAACCTATTGCAATGGAGTTGATTTCACCTCAAATGGAGAAAAAAACCAGACCTGTAAATTTTAAGCTCCATTAATGACCACCATGACACAGTAGTGGAAAAAATCAGCGAGCTACCTCTCCACTTCTCAGGGTTCTAGTTTGCGAAATAGTGCAAAAAATGGAGGGAATGATCATTGAAAAATCTAGTTTTGTGTGAACTAGTTTTTGCACCTTGAGGTCCCTATTTTTTAGGGATATGGATGACTGATTTTTCATCATATTTCTTCCCTGACACATGAAGAACATCTGCGAAAAAGGCAGCACGCTACCTCTTTACTTCTTAGGGTTCCAGTCGGTGAAATCACACGAAAAATGAACAAAATGATCGTTGAAAAATCTAGTTTCATGTAAACTATTTTTGATGACATGAAGTCCCTATTTTTATGGATATGGTGGGTTTTTCAATATTATTCCTCCATCGATGAAAATTTCATTTTACCACTTGTTCAAACGAAGGAATTACTCAAAATGCGGAGCGTGGAATCCTAGAATAAGACCTAGATTTTCAAAACATGTTTTGTCACAATCTGACATCTGCAGTGCACTTACTAAAAATAACATGCCTTCCTACATAAGGGTTTGTTACTTCGGGTAAGCCACCATTTGAAGAGGCTATGAAGAAGAAAATGAACACAGAGGGAGTATCACAAGCAAAGTCATCAAAAAGGTCATCTCGACTTGCAATTGGGACTTACTAAAAATAGTAAGTGGTTCCACAAGCCCCTGCTATAAATAGCCAGTTGGTCAAAAAAGTGAGAGGAACACAGTAAGAAGAAATAATTCAAGCTACCATAGCTGGTTGAGGTTGGGAAAATCTAACTATGACACTTACTAAAAATAGTAGGTTGTTCGCAAAGGGCAAGGGACATAGAGGGATGAACATTCAGGCCAATACCATCATTTTGGATCATCCATTGGCATTTCTCATAGGGAATTTGAGACTCATCTCAGGGAATTCAACAGTGTCTCCCAAAACTCACTTTGTGGCTCAAGTTGTAGGAGTATCTTGTGCATGGTGGAAGTTATGGTCATCGACCAAACCATTCAACAGTATTTTTAAACACTCATTCCAAAGAATCTATGAGCCAATTGGAAGGAGTTTCACACTTGTTTGAAGATTCATATTTTCATTGGATTGAGCTTTCGATCAACGAGGATCAATTCAATCCATCGGGAATGACATCTCCTCTTCTTCTTCTCTTGTTATTTTTCTCTCCTCTTCCCCCAACTTTCTCTCTCTTCTGAATGTTCTAATTTTGCTTTGGGGTTGCACTTTTTCATATGTATTAATGTTCCTAATGTAATAAGTCACCTTTATGTTCTAAAAAGGGACTTAAAAGTTTCCTAGGAAGTTAAATTTTTTTAAGTTGTGCGAGGACATATGAAAAGGCATTGGGGGTAGATGAAGAGTCATATCTCACTCTATAAATCTTAAAACCATTCCCATTTCAAAGGGTTGGTGATTGATTTTGTAAACTCAAGAGTATATTTTACTTTGAGAGAACAAAGGAGATAGCCATTTTCTTCCATTTTCCCCCCTCACTACTTTTCCTCCATTCCCACACTATGTACAACTTTTTTTAAGAAATCAATATAAGAAGGAGTTTCTAGCTTTCTTTGACTAACGGATTTCTTGATACTTTGTGATCATAAATTCTATTTGGTCTTGTTATTGTTTGCAGAGTTGTTCCTTCTCATAAATGCATGTGTTGAAGTTTCTT
The DNA here is from genome assembly GCA_019776745.2 of Taxus chinensis. Classification (NCBI taxonomy): domain Eukaryota; kingdom Viridiplantae; phylum Streptophyta; class Pinopsida; order Cupressales; family Taxaceae; genus Taxus; species Taxus chinensis. The sequence continues at coordinate 991,635,105 of CM034147.1, read as the reverse complement.
ACTAGTGTGTGTAGGAATATGATTTTCTACCTGTAACATTAGTTCTCCTATCTCATTTCTCACTCCCCTTTCCCACCTTATAGACAAAGTCCTCTCTAGAAAGAAATTTCTAGCTTTGCCAAAGGATCAGTGGAGTGCCCCTGTTAAATCCCTAGTCGAAAGGCCACCACAAAAATCCACTTTTACTTGTGCATGTAAATACGACAGCTGCACCGGTTAAGTAGGACTGAACGTTGGCAAGAAACCCACAAATTTGTCTCTGACAAATTTTCTCGCCAATAATTGTATAATATATTATTTCAACAAAATATATTCATAGAGTTTGGTTATTACTCGTGCCTATCCCGGGTTATTAGATCCTATTTTGTAGGAGGTTGTTTTCCTATTATATTGGCTATATAATAGCCAAATGCATTATACATGAATATAGAGAGATTATTATGTTCTGTACATTACGTAAATCTGTATGAATGTATTCATTTGGTATCAAAAAGATTTGATTAAGTCTATGAAAAATTATGGATTTGTTAATCTAGTAGAGAGGAGGAGCCATTGTAGGTTTTTAGTTATCCCATTGCATGAAGGAATAATAGTGGTAGATACCATGCAACAATTAGTAGAGACACACAAATAATTACTAATTTATTGTGGACTATTCTACGTAGCCTTGATGGATATAAGTCTAATGACATTTCAATCATGGCATTTTGACCATACTTTTGCTACCGTATTCTTCATTTACATGGTCACATTAGTGGTAGTGTTTAACCTCTATACGCATTTTCACTTCATGGTTTAATATCTCTATATCTACCAAATGGACAATGTACAACCAGGAGGTCAACATGTTCTTGTATGATTCATGCACTCATTGAATTTTCTAGCCAACACTTCATATGTTTTACTATATGCTCAAGAATCCTTATAGATCCACCGTGATTTTTTGTAAATTTCCTTCCATCATAGAGTGCAGATGCAAAGTCGTGACCAGTACTGCAATTTTCATATGTGTAATATCTATAATGGTGTTTGATTCATCTCACACTTCAGCTGTTCTCCCAATACACATTACATTTTTCACCTCGAGCTCTGTGATGGCAATTGTAATGAGATCTTCTGGTTTGAGGCTCTTTTCTAAATCCGAGTTCTTATTTGTTTAAGGAGTTATTTATTTATTTTAAAGGGTCAAGTATAAACTAAATATTAGAAACTTAATATTCATATTTCTAAATCCAATCTTAATTGGATTAACGCAAAATTATATAGTCTCCAAATCAAAAGTCATGTAATATTGTTTTTGGTTATGTTATAAAATTAGGTAAGATTGGTCAAATAGTTTTGTAATTTAATTTTTCTAGATGTCAAGAGTTTTTATTGTTTGTATCTATTAATTATTTGTCCATATGATTTGTTCATATAGCCCTTTGGCTATATTAGAAATTAGAGTTAATTGTCAAATTATTATAATCAACTGTTGTGTTGATTAATAATGTAACTTTGATATCAATAGTATATTTAGATAATTAGTTATTGTAAAAGTGTTAAAGGCATTGTTTTAAGTGTATCGTATTTTTATTATTGTCAAAAGAGTCATTATTAGTAAAAGTCGTGTCGAGAATATTGTCGTAGTCATTGTTTAGAGTCAAAATTTGTACAAGTAGTCTCGTTGTCAACGTTAGAGTCAAAATAATCAGTGTTTTTGAGTCTTTCATATTCTTCAAGCATGAGTAAAAAAATGTCATCGTTGTAACTGTAAAAATTTGTAAAGATAAAAAAATGTCTTACGGATGCATTTTTGGTGTTACCTGACGTCTAAGAAATAAATGATTTCACATTGTGGGGGGAATAATAAATAATGTGGGAATCATTGAGCTTCATATTTAAATCTGGATGAGTTAGTAGCACATGTAATAGAGGATGAAGGCACATGACGCTGAAGGTCAATTAGTGACCTCTCATCAGTCACCAACAACGGGGCCACCCGTAGTTGTGGTGGCTATTTTTGGCGTGAGTTTTATTTTAGTTATGATCTTCATTTTTCAGAGTACCTATTTTGCAGTGTGTTCATTGTAGCCATGTTTCTTTACTCCCTTTAAACCGCAAGTGCATCGGCCTATCACCCAAAATTATCTAGGTGCTCACCCAAGGCACATGCAGGTGTCGAGCCCCTCCTTTCTATGAGCCTTGTAATAATTCTTTGTCATTAATGGAGGAATACATGCAGATGCCAAAATAAATGCATTTATTCTATAAAAAAGGTAGAGAAACTAGTTCTAAGAACACAATCACCATGATATAAACATAAACATTATAACAACATAGGAGAATCAGATCTGAACCATGAACAATATGAAACACACTAGGGTTTGAACCCATAAACACATTTATTTAGAAAAACCCTTGATATACTGATTAACAAATGTTCTAGGTCAAAACCCTTGAAAAACCATGAGCAATTTCTGATTTAGTGTTTTTTATACTTGCAATATTATGTTCCAGGTCAAATTCATTTTGTGGTGGTCATTCTAATTTTGGGATGTAGGATGCAACAATGTTTAAGTATTTGGAGGTTAGGGGTTTCATGTTTCAACACCAGGTTTCAGATTGACAGTTATGACTCCCTTCTCAACAAATAGACAAGGCTACTGGAACCATGCTTAGCAGGCAAGCATCCCCGGGAAGTCACCAAAAATGGACAATAGGATAATAACCTGAGACCGAAAATTCTTCCATAAATATTTTGGGGTTATCGAGACTATTTCAAGCTTTAAGAGATGTTTAAGATCATCTTGGAGTGTTCTTATCTTTCCCTGGTCCTGGAAGCTCGAGTTTCATTTAGAATGAGGAAATTTCCTATGGAGGGCCCACACTTACCCAACTCAAGCAAAACACGGTTAAAATTGACATACAAATTTTTGGGTGTTTTATCACACTTCCATGATCCACTTTTTCACAAAAAGGTTCAAAAGGTTTAAGAAGAGTAATTGCAAGACTTAAAGATTTGTCAACATAGATCACAAGGGGGTATGAGCTAAGCCAGTTGAAATTTACCAATGTGAGTTGTGAAGAGCGATCTATCCACCGAGCTCACTTTAATGTTTAAATATACACGTGGCAAGTCAACAATGGAATGGTGGTGTGGACTCTGCGGTTAAGGCCAACTCAGCTTAGTGCATATATTGGGAAACTAATCGAGAACTCATCAAACTCATAGGGGGTAAGGGCAAGCTCACAAATGGAAGGGATCGGCGAGTATTATAGGTCAAGAGCAATATAATGTAAATCAGTTAAATACGATACCAACGAGGAGAAGTAGCTTGATTGGTTGAGCTAGGGATATCATGAAGAGATCAACTCACAATGGGGCTTGGGACCAAAAAAATGGTTAACTCGCTACATCGGGCAAGGAGATAATCAGTGGGCATTCAATTTCAAAGTTTGAGGCTTTGTGTTTATGATGCCTACAGGCATCTCAGAAATTCGAGATGAGTCGACATGCATTGGAAGGAAGATCTCAGAGCATGATTAAGCCTAGAAATATAATATCTTTCAAGTGTAATGCTAAGCTAGAATGGTTCCATGGCACAAATCGATGATGACTTGATTAAAACAAAAGTGGGCTTGATGAATCTAGATGCATAGTGTGGGACTCGGCATTAGGCCGAGCTCAAGTTATTCATCGTCTTGGAGGGAAAAAAACCAAAATAGTGTCATTTAGATGTAAGATGGGCTAGCAAAGAAGATCCAGTGTAGGGTGTTGCGGATCGGAAGATTGCTTGATGTGAAGAGCTAAGTTGGAAAGCAAAATGCTCGAGCATAAGAACTAAGTCATGTGGAGTTCATGATGTGAGGAGCCCAAACCGAGTAACTCAGTGCACATTCCACGTAGCTCGGTTAGTATGAAGGCACCCACCGAGTCATTCAATGTGGAGTTTCAGGGGAAGTCTGACATGATTTGTATGAGGTGCTCTCGAGGAGCTCAGTGGGGATATCATCAGGGGATGAGTCCAACAAAAATCAATGGAGCTTGTGGGTGCATCAAGTGTTGAAAAGTGACTCACGGGGAGTAAAAGAAGGTCTAGCTCTATGTCGGAAAGTTTCCATCTCGATGGTTACACAAGTTGGGCCGAGTTGAGATCCAGTGAGCTCTCATAGGGTTTGGAGCTCAACGACTGGTAAAAAAATTCATGAGTAGTATGAATTCAACTAAAATGACAACCTGATGTGATCATCAAGTTATGGATATCACGAGAAATCCTGTTAAGCTCAGCATTTGTAATGTACAGAGGCATCAAGGCCAAGATGAAGGATCCCAAAGCTTGGAGTCATGTAGAAGATCTTGTTATATGATAGATTTTGGTGGGTACTGAGGTGATCGGACGAGAGCTCATGGGTGGGCCGAATGGAAGCTAAGAAATTGAGGTACCTCGCTGAGTCAAAAATGGTTTAATTTCATTCGATTCGAAGATAAAGCGAGTTGTATCAAAAGGATGAAGAAGTTCAGCCCTGGTAATCCAAAGAAGGGGAAGGATTTCTCATAAGATCTCGGTGACATTAAGACAGGCCATAAAAGTGCATGATGACTCGCAGGAGCTTGAGCTTGAGGATCAACCGCTAAGGGTTAAATTTTTGTCGCAAGTATGGAAAGTTTGATCTCAATGGTCGCTTGATGATCGATAACAGGGAGATTTAATGGACTGAATTGTTGTAAATGTGTTGAGGCTGAATCACTCAGCGAAGATGTGTTTTTGAATCTTGCAGAACTCATTTAATCTCAGGAATGAACTCGACAGGTGAGCTGATTCATAAGCTAGCACGAGGTCGAGAATCAAACCCACAAGTGGTGAGTTTACAGGTCACCCGAGTTTGTGAAGATGAAGGAGTTGAAGAATGGCTCAATGGGGTAGGTAAGCAATTCCTCTGTTGATGCATGATGTGGAAGTGCTTCTGACAAGCTCAAGGATCTAATTGATATGGCCAAGTTGCAGAAGGTGATCGAGAGTCAATCTCAGAGAAATATTGACTCAAGTGGATAAGGAAAATAAGGATACGGATAGACAAGCCTAAATTGGTTAAAAAAGCTTGGTGTTAAAATGTTAGAGCAGAGGCCAAAGTGGGTTATGGCTAAACAAGGAGGACTGGCTTGGTTTAGGCTCATGCACAGATGGGTCGAGCTAAAAGATTGAGCCGATAATGAGGGGTTCAGGTGAGATCAAATCATCTAGAGCTATGGGCTCAAAGTGAACCATGGAGTCACATGTCACATGGAACATTTGAGCCTACAGATTGAGAAATCCAAGAAGCTCACTGTAATGGAACAGATTGAGCTCGAGTTCAAAAGATAGTCTAAGCTAAGTTAGAGCTCACTGGAAGAGACCAAGTAGATCGAGACACTCATTACAGAGTGGTCAGGTTATGCCTGTAGTAAACAAAGCTAGGTTAGATGTTTATTAGGAGCTTGTAATGGCTTGGCTCAACGAGCTAGGCCAATGGTAGAACAATGGGTAAGTTGCTAGATAATGGTGACTTGGTGTGAATCTTAGCCAGGGTTTTTAGTAGCTTAGGTCAGAGTACTCGAGGAATGTGATTTCAAGTGCGTAAGAGAAAAAATTAGTTAAGGTATGGAGTCAAGTTGATGATTCAGCCCGAGCTCGTTGATATGCGATGGAGTGCTCGTATTGATTGGCTTGCCAAATAAGTAAGATTGCTAAAAATGTAGAAGGTTGAACTATGTAAGGAAATTTCCCATTTTTGGGATTTCGAGGATTACATGTGTAAGGAATTTGCACCTTCCACAGATGGCTTGATTTTGAGCCAGAATGTTTTCAATACCTCAGGAATCTTCTTATTTTCCCACATAAAAAGATGGAAGTACATCATCTAGAAGGCGGAGAAGATATGACTGATCCTAATAAGCCTTTGAATTAATGCTACATGAACATCTTGGGAATTCAATGGCCCATTTTAGTCCTCTGGATATACAATGTTAAAAATCATCCTCAGAAATGCCTCGTTAGGACCTATCAGGTCGAAGCTTTGATTCAAATCTTTAGAGGAAATTTCTTTCAAGATGGGTGCCACTATCATTCCTGCCATATTGCAAGTAAAGAAAACCACCAAGATTTTTCACACTCAGAAAAGATGTGAATTTATGAAGGAAGTAATATGCATTTATAGAAAAAGTGAGGTGGGCAAGCTGAGCAAATTATAATCATGATGATATGACCTCTAAGATTTGTATGTAATATCTACATGAAGGAAATAAGTTTAGAGGAAACTTACATTATGAAAAAGAGAATGGTTGGCTTGATGTGATATAATATGTGCAAGAACATTCAAATCAGAAAGACAAGAAAATGAGTGTGTGTTGTTCGAGATGGATTCTCAAAAAGTGAAAGGGTTTACACATCAAATCAAAGCATCTGGAGGAACTCAAAAATCATTGAAAAATATTTTTACTCTCTTGAAAAGGAAATGATTAAACAAGTAATATTAGAAGGGTGACGTGGCATCCCAGTCGTTCTAAGATATTGAAAAATGTAAATCATGTGTAGGTTCCTCCACCCGACAACATGAAAGTAGAATATTTTCAAAAGAATACTAATAGATCAAATTGTATGCCATAACGGGGAATATTCTTTTGAAGATTCATACTTTTTGGGGGGAAAGAGAAAGATGAGAGGATATAAATTGTATATATGTGAGAGGAATGCTCTCTCATTAAGTGGGGGTTTAAATTTTTCTAAGCTTTTAGAGAGATAGAGGAGAAAACCAATTTTTCTAAGCTTTTATGAGATACTTGAGAGTTTTTTAATCTATTTCCAAACCTTCTCACCAAGATGATTGTAATACACAGTCATTGGTAAGCATTGAGGTCATAGGTGTTATGTCCCCTTGTTGAAGTGTTGAAGTTTCTTGAATTAATTTGTGTGTATTCTCATTAGAAATGTTATTTTGTTTCAAGATGAATTTCTTTAAATCAATTATGTGCATTCCTGTTGCAATCTTGTGTTGTTATTTTCTCTGAATTATAAAAAGTCTGAGTCTAAATAGTTACAATTTTGCAATTGCAACTACATTACTGATGGATATTTCCTACACGCTGCAGTAAATTATTCTAAATTCAATTTCTATCTATCTGATTTAGGATTTTTGTCAGTTCTTGAGGGTATCTTGAACATATTTGATCATAAATTGTCAACATTTTATTGAGAATTTATCATGAGATTTTGTGTTTAGGTTCTCAAAGGTTTTGTGAAATCCTATATTCTTTGGCTTCCATGATTGCAAACCTTCTAGTTGAACGAGTGCTCTGGATTGTTTGATCTTTATTTTTCATATAGAACAATTGCCTACAACATTTGTTAACATTCATTTAAGGATTTTGTCTATTCAACTTTATCTTGCTTAATCTCCCATCAATACATAAAAATCACAATCAATAACCATTTGATCCATTTGAATTACCCATGCTTTCCCTATTTATACACAAATGTTAAGGAAATGTTTTATTTATGTCCATATTTTATCAAAAATATGTAGAAGAAAGATGGAATTATCATTGTCTTTAGTAACCTAAGCCTTGTTTAGGATACATCTGCATTTTCTAGCATGAAAACTCATGAGAGTTAGATAATTTTTGCATTGACCGTGTCTTCTTGAGCCTGCCTTTTCAAATCCCTGAGAGAAAGGGTCTAAAATACTAATATCCCATTCCTTCTTCTCATAAATACAAGTTACAAAATGGGTCCTCTCACCCTACTTGTAGGTAGAACCTAAAGTGGTAGGGTAGGTCATACCCTTAGTGAGGTGTTATCCAACATTTTCCAAGTCAAAGTGACAAAGATATTTCCAGATCCATCCCCGGCTACAAAATGACTTAAATCATGGTCTGTCTTTCTCTAAGCATCCTACTTAACTTGTTGATGTTGTTTGACTTACAAGGTGGGACTGATTTGGGTACCAACATAGTGTATGATGGGAAAATATAGGTTTTCATATGGTTCTTAAATGTAGGAATCAAATCTAAATCCGAACACATGATGTAGATACTAAAGGTGCTCAAAAAGTGCTAATATCATAATTTTAGAAGATATTGACCCTAACCTTATGATAGATATAGGTTTCCAAGGCATATACCTAAGATAAAGATACATATTCTATTAATATTCAAAATAAGAGTAGTCGAGGGGTGGATAAAGCCAAGGGGAATAATGTAATAAGATAATGCAATAGATTAAAGAAAATAGAAATCTACTCTAGTCTATAACAATGAATGACCAATCAAAAGCATATAAGTGCAAGATCAAATAATAAAAATATTTATAAATACTTGTAGAATGTGTGTGATTATTGATACATAATTTTTTGGTGTATAGGACTTTCCACGTCAGCACTTAGTGGCTTGTCATCCTCACAAGGTAAGTCGTCTCGCTTAGTGAGATCATAGTGTTAACCATTTAACCTACCCGGAGGAAGGATGTATGTCAGACTTATGTTTTTTAGGAAATCCTCGTATGATGAATTTTGTCAAAAGACTTTGGGGTTTTTTCCTTTTCGGAGTTTTTAAGCCAAATTTCGGAATTGTATTTGATTTTTTTTCCGAAGTCTGAAAATCTGAAATTTCAGACTTTCAAGTTTTTCAGAAATTTAGAACTTTTTGGCTCATTTTTTTTAAATCTGACTCGGATTTCCAAAGTATGAAACTCCGAAAGTCTGACATTTTGGACTTTCAGGTTTCATATTTTTAGAGTTCTTTGAGTCATTTTAGGATTTTTACTTGATTTTTTTTGAAGTCTGAAACACCAAAAGTCCAACTTTTCAGGTTTCAGACTTTTGGTTGCCAATTCATCTTTTTCTTTCCATTTTTTCTGAAGTCCAAAATCCTAAATTTTTGGACTATCAAACTTTCAGGTTTCAGAACTTCGGAGGTTCTATGCATGATTAATCGTCACCTACCTCTGTACGGATCATATTTTACCATTAATGTCAGGTTTTCTATATAAACATGGATTTTTACTTTTCAGTTTTTACCTGACACATTCGCTCTGACATCTCATTATTTTCCTTTTCAGTGTCCTTTTTAAGGTAGGTTTTTTGGTTTTACTTTCTTTTGGTTTTTAGGTCTTTTTTCTCTTTTCCCCCAATTTGGGTTTCTTTTTGTTTTCCCTCTATATTTTTCTTGTGATGTTTTTCTTTTTCACCTTGTTTTGCTGTGGAGGTTTCTCCAAGTTTTCAAGCATGGGGATCTTTCTAAGTCCCTCATACTTCCTCCTATTTCTCATCAGATAAAAAGCAGGAAATATGCTCGAAGGTCATGATGAAGTCTTACCTAACTAAGAATTTTTCCAAGCTACCCAAGACTATACATCGATCAAATTTCATTCAGGAGGTTAACGACCTCATTATACTCTTGAGTAGAGTTTTAGGTCTTCCTTCTGCAAAGGAATTCTAAGAATGGATGTTCTTGTACATATCAATGATCAAGAATAATGATGAGTTTATCCAATCAGGTGAACATATCAGTAGCAACATTCGCTACCAGTTAGGCAAGGTGGTAGAAACTAAATCCTTCTACATGACATCTTTCCTAGTATATGCATCTATTTCCATGGGGGATTTCTCAGGATTGAACACCAGGGGTGTTCATAGCACATCCCAAATATACGAATTTTATCCCCAGCTTACTTTGGACAAGGGGAGCAAACATTTTCGAAGAATCAACGATGCTTTCTTTTTTGTTGTCTGCTATCGCTTTGACAAGTAGCTATATAATTGACATATTTCTGATGAGGATTTCTAAGAGGTGCGAGAATGGGGAGCTATCTACCTTCAGTTTACCACATTCACCTAGCTTTGCATTCTAGGTTTCATAGGCACCCCTAGCAAGTTGCCAAGGTGCCCCATCGACAAGTGGGTTCTTTTGGAATTGGTTCAGAAGTTGTTGGATTACCACAAAATCCAAAACAAGCATCACAAGGCAGGAATGCATTTCCTTGTTACAATTGGCAGGTATTCTTGCCCAACTATCCACAAGGCAAGAAATGTGGATGTTGAAATGGCTGAGGTAACCATGCAGACCTTCCATCCACAAACTAACTTTGACTATTGGGGTAAGTTTGGGGAGACAGGGAAGTCTAGTGCTCATATGCCATGATTAGAAGACATAGGATCCATTGTCGAGACAAATTCATCGTGCGACAAAGGGATTATGAGAGGTTAACCCTTGATGAAGTGCAATAGTTTGGGTTAGCTGATGTGCTAAAGAACATACAAGATAATGATGAGGTCCTAGATGCATCATACAGAGATGATGATGTTGCCAATCAACCACTGCCATGGGTTGATTTGTATGTGGAAGAGTGCAACAATACCAAAGAAAGGGTGGGGCCCATTCTAAGGAGAAATTTCAGTTGGTTGGCTACCTTGGGAATATCACCCAAAGGTGAAAATCAACCTACAAATATAGGTTCTACATCAACAATAAACAAACCAACACCTACAAAAGGCAAGAGATCGACTCAAAGGGTTCCCATGGTTCCAAAGAAGATCTCATTTGTGGTTGGTGGCTCATCTATTTCTAGGTCTGTTGCTTCCAGGGTTACATCATCTACAATATCATTTGCTGGGGTTGTGGAAGTAAGTGATTCCCAAAGTATCATTCGGGATCCATCTCATCTCCCCTTTCCTCCATTATCACTTCCAATATTATTTCCCTCCACATATTTCACCATTTCCTCTTTCCCATCTCCTTCTATGGCCCAGGTATTTTCGTCACTTCCAGTTTTATTAGTTGGGGAAAATATTGGGTCACCCATTTCCTCCTCACTTCCTTTGACACTCCCATTTTCTTCAATCTCAACTCCCAACATCACCTTGTCAATTCCTATGGCTCTCCTCACTCCCACACCTTCCATCATTTCCACCTACGTTCAGATATCAGCTGGCATTTCTAGCAATATTTCCTTAATTGGTACTTCAGGTATTAGATCTGCTACTCCATCTTCCTTAGTTCTAGCCATACCAGAGTGGATGTTTAGGCAGAATCCTCAGAAAAATATAAGGGTTCCTCTAGGAGATGTGATAGATCTCAGCATATTGGAGTCTGTGCCCAAAAGACAAGCCAAGAGACCTATAACCATCGTATCAAGTCTAATAGTTAATCCATTAGGAGAGCGTGTGATAGAAATGACTACCCCTATTGAGGGGAAAACTAAAGAGACTATCATAACAATAGACTACCAGATCTCAAAGTTCTCATTGGGGAAGGCTACACATGAAGGAGCCAAGTAGGATTTGCATACTGCTCTTGGGGCCCTTTTGGAGAAGTACGACAAAGACAAGGCCACCAAAGACAAGCTTAAGGCCAATGTCGAGTAGCTCACTACACTACTGCATAGATTAACTCAGACCACTCCATCCATTGACTTATCAACTACTACGGCCATGACAATTTCATCTGCAATCGATGATATCTCTTATCATGAGCTTGAGAAGCTAGGCCAGAAACGGGGAACAATGAATGGATGGATGAAAAGGATCTTACAGGAGGCCAACCCTTTGATCAAGGAAGCTGTGGAGATTTATGATGATTTACAGATTACAAAAACTACCATCGCTAAGATGGAAGAATATCTCTGTGAAGATAATAATAACTTGAATCTAACCATGGCAACATGGAGTGACATAAGAGAGGAAGATTTAAACTTACTTCTACAGGAGGAGGTAATTGATGATGCCTCTAAACTGTTCAAATATCAAAAGGCTATGGAATTATGATGTCAAGTACTGTAAGATCTAATTAAGAAATTAGAGGATAAAAGGGTAGAGATTACATATTGCCTCAACGATATCTCTGAAGAGTTCAACAACTCCCATTGCAAGTTTTTCAATGAGAATATCGATGCTCTTCCCGAGGACCAGATCAAAGATAATTTCAAAGACTTGGTGAAGCAGGAAGATGATGTCGTGAAGACTTTCAATAGTGACTCCATTGATCAACTGGTTTTATGCCAGAACTTCATAGGGAGAATCAAGAAAGTCCTAAGTAAGCTTCGAAGGTTTCTAGCCAAAATCACAAAGGAAATCGAAACAGTGGATGTGGTAAATCACTATGCATGCGGACCTGGAGATGAAGAAACTCAGGGTATTGTCAAGTGTTTCTTTGAATACAGACATTGAGTGGCCATATGGGAAGAGGGGAAAGAAAAATATGCGGAGAAAGGAGAGGAGGGCGAACCAGGCCAAAGTTGAGTGGCTATGGAAGGACAATCTCAAGCTCTGAAAATAATCAAAGTTGTAGGGTTGACTTGGTCAACCCTTTGCAACAAATTAGCTATTTTTATGGGAGCCTATTCCCTTTTATAAATGACAATACTATTTTTAGTTAATTGTTAGTTAAGGCCCAGTTGTAATGGCTCAGCCTAGGAACTTATAAATAGTGGAGTGCTCTCCATTATTTGATATATATCTTTTGAAGGATGTTGGAGAAAATTTTCTCTTCAAGCTTGGAAGAGTGCTTTCAAAGTTTTGTTCATACCTTTTAATTATATTCAAAGTTGTTACTTGCACTTGAAGATCTATTTTATTGCGTTGAATGATTAATCATTTCATGCCTTGTGAATGTGATTGCTTAGCATTATTTGATTAATTTACCTTTATTTCATATTATCTGTTTCATATTGAGAAAACAATAGTGTGATTACTTCCTATCAGTTCTGAGAAAATATTTTTCTTTTGTTGATCAAGAGTTACATTATTATTATCATTCAAGTGAATAATGGACATGTGCTTGTGATTATTCCATTTGATAAATTATTTGTGTGTTAAATCAAAGTTGATCCCTCTATTGTGTATGTTCAAGGTTTAACAAGGAATGTGTGCTTCTAGTGTGTGATATTTCATATCCTTTCCAAGTTGCAATAGGTGAAGGTGGTTAACGGTGCAATTCTCATACCCACGTTAACCCTTATAGAATTTAAATCTCCCTTTTCTTGGTGCATCACCACTTCTAGAATAGATTTTATTTCCTTGTATTCTTCTTCCCTAAATCCCATGAAATGTTAGCATAGGACTAGTTAGCCATATTTCTTACATCAAAAGTAGTGTTGTGTTTAGTCTAGGAACAGGAAGCTGACCTTCTCTAGAGGTTCACCTCGGGCCCAAGTCCCACAGCTTAAGAGGTGATCCCATGTGTCCCAATCACACTGAATGTCATGATTCATTTCAGGCCATTCAAGGGGTGCAGTGATTTGGTGACAATAGTTTTTTACATGCCCGGTGGGAGAGAAAGTTGGTACCTCTCTTCTCATTTAATTGACACAAGGTACCTGACGACTCCATCTCTCTGGATTTCAAAGCTCAGTAAAACAACTCATGCGAAGAATTCACACAAGAGATTCTTCAAGGTAGGATAATTATTGTCATATAGATATTTCTTTATCTCCCCCAAGAAGAAGGGGAATAAACCTTTCGGTACCATCAGCTACAACTTTACCCCGTAGAGGACATTTAACTCCTCCTGGAAGATATTTCCCTCTACCAAGATACAATCAGTTTGTGAATGCCATGGCAGAAAATACTTTTCCTCTATTCAATACCAGTAGTCCTTTGATATTAGCACAAAGAGACACAATACCAGCAGCTGCTTTGAAAATTTTACCATTTTACATGGGGGAGACTAATGTATCACCTCGGGAGCACATACTAGATGTGGCCAACATCTGCATAGTACATAGTATTACAAAAGATAACGTGTCAGTTTGAATCCTTATTACTTCATTCAAAAGCAGGGCACTTCAATGGTTCTAAAGTTTAGCTGCTGGATCCGTTACCAATTAGAATTATTTAGGCACAAAGTTGTGTAAACAATTCGAAGACAAAAGTGATAATATTTTACTTGTGGAGCAGTTTCATACCATCAAGTGATCTCCCCAAGATTATATGAATGAATTCAACCTCCGCTTTTACAGAACATGGAAATGAATCCCAACACTCATAAGGCCATCCCCAGAAAGTGCTTTTCTATATTTCTTATGGGCATTGAACAGTGATGTCAGTGTCATGATCGAATCCATGGAGGAGACTGTGATCCCTAATGCTTACGAAGTGGCCGTACGAGCTGAGAATTGCCTGATTCAAGTAGGTAAAATTACTCCTTGACCTCCCATTCCTATTTTTGCATAGTTGGCAAGATAATAGCTAGTCATCGCCCCAATTTTGGTTACTTTGGTCCCAATAGCTATGCATGCTTCCAATACCTCAAATGATTTGTCTGAGGTAAAGTCACTATTACAGACCTTTGGGAATGAACTCGTAGCAATGAAGAGGTAGCAGTCCCAATATGCTCGCCCCTTTCAACCACAATATCAAACAAACCATCCTCCATTTTAGGGAAACTATCAGCCACAGAGCCAAGCCATACCCCAAGTTGTAAATGTGAAGCCTTTGAACTTTTGGAACCTCTCAGCTGCCAGCTCATCCAGAGCCATAGTCCCAGTACAGAATAACCTCATCCAAGACTATGAATGGTGTAATCCATGTTGTTAGCCCCATAATCATAATATTTTCCCAAATGGAGTTTTGAGTCAAGCTCTCATGGTTTAAAGCATAACAACTCCTCCTGAATCATCTATTGGACCATCCACTTCAGAAGGTCAAGATAAAGCTCCTGATGAAACCACATTATTAAATTGGAAAATAGAGGAATTTTGTGATTTGAATACTGATTCCTCCACCGTAGCATCTAACACCCCTTCTAAGAAAAGGGCAATAGATGCAGGGTCTTCCAATACTGATCATGCATCCACTTCTTAGGCCCTAACACAGATACCAGATGATAAAGGCACGAGAAAGAAATCACTAGAAATATCCGCTGATCAAAATACAAAGAAAGATGGGACATCTAGTATCACGATACCCAATAAGCATTATCCGAAGGAAGACCCCAACGTCCTAAAAGGTATTAGCAAGGTGGGAGCAATTGTTAGGAAATCAATCTATTAGTGCTCCATTGGTAAATAATAATTACGTTAGTAATTATTATCATGTAATATTGTGTTTGTAAATATGTTAGTATTTTGTTATATAGTTGTTATATAAAACAAATTATAACAAATACAGGTGAATGAGTTTTAACAACTCACGTAGGCTAGATTTTTGTTATAGCTACATCCTAAATCATAGGAGAGCTATATTCCTATTTATATGGGTTCTTGTAAAATGATGGATATGCTGAATAGAATATCTTTCTGTGTGTATTGAATATCATTTGTAATTGTTTTGTAAAATGCTTGCAGTCTGATCCAAATCAATATTTGGTATCAGAGCAGTTCAATCCAAGATGAGAGTCTCTGAATTCGTGATCTAATTTGTGATATAGAATTATGTTAAGCTGATACATCGATGCTTGGCATACACATCGGACAGAACACAGTCCACATTAATCTTGCAGTGGATTGACGTCTTCCATGTGCCCCTGTCATCCCTTCAATCTTTACTTCATGTTTGTAGTTGTAATGGAGTTGTAAGAAATCTAGCACAAGCATTAAAGGCATTTTTCTGCAGTACTCATATAAATCTGCCAATGATTATTCAATGTACATCGACTGAGTTGTCTACTTTTCTATTCTAATGTACTGGCTTCATCAGAATACTCGACTCATTTGTGCATACAAATAAAATCGCGAAGACTAAAGACAATTTAGCAAGGAAAAAGGGAAGACGTGAGGATTGCATTGGATTGCATTCAATTCGATTTCAATATTGAATTCTGCTGTGTAACATTTGATTGTTGGAGTGAACAGTCAACATTGAACAACAAGAGATGCATTAATTTGCATAGGTGGAAATATATAGCACAAATTTCATCGCTATTTTCCAGTGCATTGATCATATCACGGAGATTGCAGATGCTATTTATGATAGTGCATGTCAACTATGAGCTTACCCTAAATCTGAGGTGAATCTACAACCACGTGGAGGAATTATCTCCATTAGAAAGGTATTTGCATGCTTTTTCGGTCATTCAATGAAATTCAGTCTATAACAACGTGAAGGCATCAAATTTCTATTCTATGCATTGGTTTTTGGATACACATCAGCAGTGAATGAATTTTTTTGAACAGAACTCAATATTCCCACCTCTCTCGCCAAGTACCACGCATATGTCCATTTTAAAGTGATTATGTTCATACCACGTATCAATCTTTTTCTTTTTCACACCTTAATTTCCATGCATACTGTGTTTTAGAGTGTGGTCATTTCACCGTATTGGGTAAGTCAAAATTATTCATTTTATTGTTTCGGTTAAGTTAAATGCCATGGTTATCTAAATACATTAGAAAGTGTCATGTCTAGCTTATTTGTCAAAATCTCACGTAGTCTTTTTGTTTGTATAAGTTTTTTTTTTATAATTATTTTAAAATTTATAAATGTGTAAATTTATGATTCTATAGGGTCGTTCTTTATTTTAAATGGCATTTCTCATATGTCATTCAAGAGTCAAACGCCAAAATTTGTGTGCCATAAGAAAATATTTGAAGTCGTCATTTTGTGTTAGTATGTCATCAAGTCAAAATTTTGAGTCAATTTTGAATTGACAAAAGTCGTGTTGTCAGAATTTGTAAAAGGTCCTGTAAAATTATCAAAAAAATAAAAAATAAAAATTTGTAAATGACGCATTATCACTGGAACGCGACGTCTAATTTTGGGGGGTGATTATTGAGCTTCATTTCCATATTCCACTGAGTTAGCAGCATCATGAAACCGGAGGATGGAGGCAATCGGAGGTTGGAGGTCATTCAACGACCTCTCATCAGTCACCAATGATGAGGCCGCATATTAGCTTTAGTGACATGTGTGTGTGCAGTTTGATTTTAGTGCTTCCAGTATGGTGTGCTTCTGTTTGCGGTGTTTGTAATTGAATAAGTGGTAATTTCACATTGAGGGGGGGAACATGATTCCAATGTTCCATTTCCAGTATGTCAGTTTTTTCTATGTATGTTTGAGCAACAGATGTCAGCAGAATTTCCTATGTTATTCCCTGCAGTGAGATATTGATGAGGGATGAGAATAGTACTTTGCATATCATGAAGTGGTTGTAGGTAAACCACTTGAAAACCTTCATTTGTGGTTTGTGGTAAACCAATAGCAAAACCACCATTCTTGGTTGTTGGTAATCCATTTGCAAAACCATCACTTTGTGGTTTGTGGTAAACCAATTGCAAAACCACCATTCTCGGTTTGTGGTCAACCGTTTGCAAAACCATCCCTGAGGTTTGTGATCATCCTGTGAAAATCACCAGATCATGAGCAGGTGCAAGTATAAGGCAGGTTTTCCCCATGTTCGAACTAAGGGGGGGAATGTTAGGAAATCCATCTATTAGTGCTCCATTGGTAAATAATAATTACGTTAGTAATTATTATCATGTAATATTGTGTTTGTAAATATGTTAGTATTTTGTTATATAGTTGTTATATAAAACAACTTATAACAAATACAGGTGAATGATTTTTAACAACTCACGTAGGTTAGATTTTTGTTATACCTACCTCCTAAATCAGAGGAGAGCTATATTCCTATTTATATGGGTTCTTGTAAAATGATGGATATGCTGAATAGAAGATCTTTCTGTGTGTATTGAATATCATTTGTAATTGTTTTGTAAAATGCTTGCAGTCTGATCCAAATCAATAGCAATGCCGTTTAACATAGTGGAAAAAATGAAGAATACCAATTTAAGCATCACAATGTGGGATGTACTTTCAATTCCTTCTCAAAGGAACTTGTTATGAGAAGCTTTAAACAACTTTGGCACTACTAATAGACCGTTAGGTCAGGAAGTCGTAGTAGTAACTAGCTTGTGCCAACCTGAAATAAAAATACAGGCTAAGACCAACAAGCCTCGACCATTTTATAGCTTACTGATCATTGGTGACCATTTAGTGCACAATTGTATGATCTATTCTGGAGCTAGTAGTTCCGTGATTCCTAAGTAGATCACAGATGTACTACAGATTCCTTATGCTCCAATTTTGAGAGGGGTTGTTCAACTAGATGGTACTGCAGTCCAAACTATGGGGGTTATTAGGGGGCTTCAACTCACTGTTCACGTGTGTCCTAGTTTGACTTTCACACAGGATATATCCATCATTGATCTCCCTCCCCTCTTCACCATGTTATTATCATGGGATTTCACCACAAAAATGGGAGGATATTTATCATCAGACTGGTCACATATGATCTTAATAACTCATTATGGGACGAAGGTAACCATAAGAGAAGAACCAATTTCTCCTATCCATGTGGAACCATACATGTCCAAACACATAGAAGGTAACTATGTTGTTTGTGACGCAAAAGAAGAGGTCGCAGATCATGAACCAGATACTCTTATAGAAGAGGTGCTTGATACAGTGCTTGATGAGGTAAGTATAGACCATCAATATGACCCGTATGATGATTTATTTGCTAACGAAGAATTTGGTTTGTTGTTTTTGGATTAGACTGGCTTGGGAACTTATTGTACACATGAAGAAGGTACAACTATACCTCAGTTGATTAAGATGCCCAGCGACTTTGAAGGACTATGGAAGATTTTCTTTGATGGTTCAAGGAGTAAGAATGGATCTGGTGCAGGAGTCATGTTAGTTTCTCCAAAAGGGGATAAATATTTCTTGTCCTTTAGATTGTAGTTTAGTTGTACTAATAATGTTACCGAGTATGAGGCTCTTATACAAGGGTTGCAACTATCCCAACAAAGAGGAATCAAATCTTTGATTGCTTTTGGCGATAGAAAATTTGTGGGTTCATCAAGTAACAACTCACAGTGCATCAAAGAATGATCTCTTAAGATCATATAAGAATTGAGTTTGGGACCTAATACAAGAATTTGAAGCTTTTGTAATTCATGTGGTTCCTAGAACTCAAAATCAAGATGCTGATAGGCTTGCCACCCATCGGATCTCAATATGATATACCTACAGATATCATGAAGGAAGGGCAACAAACAGTCAAAATGGTTGTTTGTCCCGCGAGTACCAGATAATGTAAGTAGTTGGTAAGTTTTTGATAGTGATGAGAAAATTATTCTCTTTCTACAATAAGAAGCAGAGTTCGCTGCCAAACAACAAGGTAAATTGCAGGAATCCTATGGTGACCAAGTCATTCAGTTGAGAGGAATTTTTTTTTCCAAAAGGCTTGGTCACGCTTGAATCTATCTTCAATTCGGATGACCAGGCTTAACGAAAAAAACACAAATATGGTGGTAAAAGAAGAATATTTTGAGGAAGTCGACGTGGCCAGTGAGAAACGTGTAAAGATTGGTAAGATATGCACTACTCAGGAAAAGGAAGCTTTCATTGAGTTATGTCAGGAATATCATGATATTTTTTCATGGATCTACAAAGACTTGCATGGTTTTGACCCAGGCCTAGCTCAACACATGACTGAACTGGATCCGAACTCTAAGCCAGTTTGTCAAAGAGAAAGGCCAATCAATCCCAAGGTTGAGCCGCTAATGAGGAAATAGCTAACTAAGCTTATTGAATCCTGCATAATTTTTCCCATCAAGCATTCATCATGGGTATCTAATTTAGTGCTAGTGATAAAAAAGAATGGGGAGATCCGGCTTTGCGTAGATTTCAGGGATTTGAACCGTGCCTCATTAAAGAATCACTACCCTCTTTCATCAATGGAATAGATCCTCCAGATAGTGAAAGGAGCTCAAAGGTTTTCTCTATTGGATGGCTATTCAGGGCACAAAGAGATTTTGGTCCAAGAATCTAATCAATTCAAGACAACTTTCACTACTAAGTGGGGCACATATGCATACAAAAAAATGCCATTCGGATTGTCTAATGTAGGGACTACTTTTCAAAGAGCCATGGACATGGAATTTAAAGGACTCATCAATGATATGGTCTTGGTCTACCTGGATAATATAACTATCTATTCCAAACATGATGAAGATCATATTGCGCATCTAAGGAAAGTTTTTTCGAAGATGTAGAGAGTTCGGAATCTCCCTAAACCCCAAAAAATGCATTTTTCAGTTCATGAAGGCAAGCTATTGGGGCATATTTTTTTCACTGGAAGACTCTCAATTGACCCAGCTAGGATTCAGTCGATTTTGTCTCTATCCCTCCCAAGTCACAAGAAGGGTCTCCAGAGTTTCCTAGGAACTATAAACTTTGTTCGAAGATTCATTCCCCAATTTGCAGCATTAGCCAAACCGTTGATGGCCATGCTTAAAAATAACATTCCTTTCTCATCGAAAAAATAGGGGAGAGAAAGCTTTGAGGCTATCAAAGTTGCTATTTCCCAAGCTCCTACGCTGGTAAACCCCCAGTTGTACAAGGATTTTATTCTCTACGCTTTTGTGGGTCATGAGAGTATTTCACGTATCCTCACTTAGTAGAACAACGATCTGATGGAGCAACCTATTGCCTTCTTCAGTCACATCTCTCAAGGAATATGAGCTAAAGTATTCTTTTGTCAAAAATAAGGTTTTTGTGGTCATTCAAGCTCTGAAAACGTTCAGGCATATGCTATCCAACAACAAGATACACTTAATGGTTTCTCATCCTCGACGTTAAAGAATTTTTGTTGAATAAGGAGATGAATGAGAAATGTGTTGGGTGGATCATGAAAGTAATGGAGTATGATGTACACATTAAAGTCACTAAACTTGTCAAAGGCAAGGGTTTATGCCAGCAGTTGGCCGCGGACATGTAGATAAGGAATGATATGGATGTTGCACTCCTCAAAATTGATGAAGGAAATGGTTAGATTGATTAGTTTACTATAATGGAAAATTTCCTCCTCTTGGGAGTATATCCCCCAAATATGGATAAGGTTCAATGATGTACTTTCCATCTCCAGTCTATTCCATATGTTGTGGTAGATGGCATTCTTTTCCGAAAGGATTTGAATGGTGTTCTTTTACGCTACATCAAACCAGAGTAAGTAAATAAGATATTGGAGGAATTCCACAATGGGCTGTCAAGAGGACAGTATTCGACACGAACAACTGCTACCAAGATCATGTGGGCCTGTTACCACTAGCTAGAATTGTTAAAGGATGCCCATTTTTGGGTAAGGAAATGTAAGGAGTGTGCTCTTTTTGTAGGTAAACAAAAGCTGACAGCTCTCCTATTGCACCCTGTTCAGGTGGATCAACCTTTTGTTAAATGGGGGTTGGATTTTATTGGTATGATCAACCCTTCATCCAGTGAAGGACATAAATGGGTCCTTACTATGACAGATTATTTCACCCACTGGATAGAAGTGGTGGCCTTGAAGTAAAGTAATGAAAAGGCGGTCCTTGAATTCTTGGAGAGTATCATGACAAGGTTCGATGTTCCATTTACTGTCATCTCTGACAATGCAATGTTGTTCCTCGGAATGAGAATAAGTGAATGGGTCATCAAGAATGGGGTCTATCTCAAGACTTTGACTAATTACTATCCAAAGGGAAATGGGTTGGCCGAATCTAGCAATAAGAGCCTGATAAGAATCATCAAGTGCACAATAGAGGCCAACAAACATACTTGGCATACACAACTTAAGGTTGCTTTATGGGAAGATCAAATAACACCTAAAAAGGCCATTGGGGTTTCACTTTTTATGCTCATATATGGAAGGGAAGAAAATTTTCCACTTTCCTTAGAAATGCCTTCCCTGGATTTGGCTTATCGGCTAGAAGTTATGGAAGACGAAGCCTTGATAGTGAGGTTTTTAGAACTCATGGAGTTAGAGGAGATTTGAAACACTGTCATGAATACATTGACATAGCATCAAGCTCAGGTTAAGAAATCCTTTGATAGGTTTTTCAGAGAAGGGGATTTGGTTCTAAAATGGGATGAAGATTGTGCCAAACTAGGAAAGCATGCCAAGTTCGATGCTCTCTGGAGTGGGCCCTATATTATTACAAGTTGCAAAGAGGAAAATTCATTTTACCTATCTAGACTCAATGGAGAAGAATTTCCCATTCATGTGAATGGGATACACCTCAAATCTTGCTTTTGAGGAGGTTCCACCCTATACAGTTTTCTATTTTCCTCCAAGTGCTCTGCACATAGTTTTGGTTTTCTTTTCTTTTTCTTGTGTGTTTTTTCTATTTTGGTCTTGGATTTTTGGAGTCATTTTCCCGATGTTTTGCCTAAGGCTACTGGTATAGAAGCTTAGTAGGCAAGCTTTCCCTAGAGATCGCCAAAAATTTTAATCATTTAACCTACTCGGAGGAAGGATGTATGTCAAACTTATGTTTTTTAGGAAATCCTTGCACGGTGAATTTTGCTAAAAGTAAGAATCCCGAAATTTTTCAATTTTCAAACTTCGGGGTTTTTTCCTTTTTAGAGTTTTAAAGCCAAATTTTTGAATTGCATTTGATTTTTTTTTCCAAAGTTTGAAACTCCGAAAGTTTAAAATTTTTTACTTTCAGGTTTTCGGAAATTCGGAACTTTTTGGCTGATTTTGTTTAAATCTGACTCAGATTTCTGAAGTCTGAAACTCCGAAAGTTCGAAATTTCAAACTTTCGGGTTTAAAATTTTTAGATTTCTCTAAGTCATTTTAGGTTTTTTACTTGATTTTTTCCAAAGTCCTAAACTCGGAAAGTCTGAATTTTCATACTTTCGGGTTTTTTGGGTTTCAGAATTTTAGTTGCCATTTCATCTTTTGCTTTCCATTTTTTTTGAAATCCGAAATCCATATTTTATTGGACTTGTGGAATTTCAGGTTTCGGAACTTCATAGGTTCTATGCATGATTAATCATCAACTACCTCCGTACGGATCAGATTTTACCATTAATGTTGGGTTTTCTATATAAACGTGGATTTTTACTTTTTAGTTTTTACCTTACACATTCACTTTGACATCTCATTCTTGTCCTTTTCAATGTCCTTTTTAAGGCATGTTTTTTGGTTTTACTTTCTTTTGGTTTTTAGCTCTTTTCTCTCTTTTCCCCCCATTTGGGTTTTTTTTTTTAATTTTCCCTCTATATTTTTCTTGTGATGTTTTTATTTTTCACCTTGTTTTGATGTGGAGGTTTCTCCAGGTTTTCAAGCATGGGGATCTTTCTAAGTCCCTCATACTTCCTCCTATTTCTCAAAATCCATGTTTGTTTCTTAACTCCTCTTTTTTTTGTAATTCCTCCAGAGACCATTTAGAGATTCTTTTAAAAAAAATCATTTAAGAGAACTCCTTCAAAAGATCACAAGGTGGGAAACTATTTCAGAGGAACTTTTCGGCAAAAAATCTTTGAAGTTTTCGGATTTAGAAATTTCAGAGAGCTGTTGCCTCGGATATTTCTTTTGAACTTCCTGAATTTGGAAAAAAAATTCAGAGTTTTCAGTTTCAAGTTTTCAGAGATTTCTGTTTCAGAGAAACTTTTTGAAAAAATCAGATTTCAGGTTTTCAGAAAATTGGGAATTTTGAAATTTTGGGATCCTTGACTTAGGAAAAAAAATTCAGAGATTTCTTTCATAATTTTTCGGTTCGGGTTTTCAGAGTTCTTCTGCTCTTGGATTTTTAGATTTCTGTAACATTCAAACTCCCGAAACATAGGTTTGATGTATGCCTCCAATTCAAAGGGGAAAGAAAAGATGAAGTACACATTTCTTGGAGTTTCTCCCCAAACCTACCTAACCTATGATTTAGGAAATATTAGAGACACCGATCTCAGGTAGATTGATCTTCCCGAGTTCTGGGAAAGATTAAAGGCCCATAATAAAAATCCATGGATGCAGACTATCTTCGAAAGTGGTCTTGCCCTTGCCACTGGTTTTCCCGCATCCGTGTAATGCCTGTAATTTGTCCTAGCTGCAGTAGTTCACTATAACAAGGACTATATGTCGATAAGAGATAACGATGATAAGGTAGGAATCCATCTGGACTCGGATTTCTTTAAAGAATTGTTCAAACTTCTAGACGTACAAGATTATGCCACTATCTCACTTGAAATAGTAGCTGAGCACTGGGATAAAAAGCAAGAAATATACTCAAAGTTCATGATGAAGTCTTACCTAACTAAGAATTTTTCCAATCTTCCAAAGACTATACATCGATCATATTTCATTCAGGAGGTCAACGACCTAACTATACTCTTGAGCAGAGTTTTAGGTCTTCCTTCTACAAAGGAATTCCAAGAATGGATGTTCTTGTACATAGTAATGATTAAGAAGAATGATGAGTTTATCCGATGGGGTGAACATATCAGTAGCAACATTCGCTACCAGTTGGGAAAGGTGGCAGAAACTAAAGCCTTCTACATGACATTTTTCTTAGTATATGCATCTGCTGCCATGGGGGATTTCTTAGGATTGAACACCAGGGGTGTTCACAACACATCCCAAATATAAAAATTTTATCCCCACCTTACTCTAGATGAGGGGAGTAAGCATTTCCGAAGATTCAGTGACGCTTTCTTCATTTTTTTCCTCTATCGCTTCGATAAGGAGCTATATAATTGACAGATTTCTGATGAGGCTTTCCAAGAGGTGTGATAATGGGGAGCATTCTACCTTCAGTTTCCCACATTCACCTACCTTCAGATTTTGGGTTTCATATGCACCCCCAGCAAGTTTCCAAGGTGCCCCACCAACAAGTGGGTTCTTCTAGAATTGGTTCAGCAGTTGTTAGATTACCACAAAATCCAAAAACAATTATCACAAGGTTAGAATGCATTTCCCTATTACAATTGGCAGGTATCCTTGCCCAACTATCCACAAGGCAAGAAATGTGGATGCTGAAATGGCTAGGGTAACTCTGTGGACCTTCCATCCACAAACTAACTTTGACTATTGGGGTAAGTTTGGGGAGACAGGGACGTCCAGTGCTCATATGCCACAATTAGAAGACATATGGATCCATTGTTGAAATGAATTCATCATGCGGAAAAGGGATTATGAGAGGTTAACCCTTGATGAAGTGCGGTAATTTAGTTGGTTGATGTGCCAAAGGACTTACAAGATAATGATGAGGTCCTAGATGCATCATAAAGAGATGATGATGTTGCCAATCAACCAATGTCATGGGTTGATTGGTATGTGGAAGAGTGCAACAATACCAAAGAAAGGGTGGGGGCCCATTCTAAGGAGAACTTTCAGTTGGTTGGCTACCTTGGGAATATCACCCAAAAGGTGAAAATCAACCTACAAATACAGGGTATACATCAAAAATAAACCAACGAACACCTACAAAAGGAAATAGATCAACTCAAATGGTTCCCACGGTTCCCAAAGAAGATCTCATTTGTGGTTGGTGGCTCGTCTCTTTCTAGGTCTGTTGCTTCTAGGGTTACATCATCTATAGTATCATTTGTTGGGGTTGAGGAAGTAAGTGATTCCCTCAGTATCATTCAGGATCCATCCCATCTCCCCTTTCCTCCATTATCACTTCCAATATCAGTTCCATCCACATCTTCCACCATTTTCTCTTTCCCATCTCCTATGGCCCAGGTATTTTCGTCACTTCCATTTTTATTAGTTAGGGAAAATATTGGGTCATACCATTTCCTCCTCACTTCCTTTGACACTCCCATTTTCTTCAATCTCAACCCCCAGCATCACCCTTGTCAATTCCTATGGCTCTCCTCACTCCCACACCTTCCATCATTGCCACCTATGTTTAGATATTAGCTGGCATTTCTAGTGATATTTCCTTAATTGGTACTTCAGGTATTAGATCTGCTACTCCATCTTCCTTAGTTCTATCCATACCAGAGTGGATTTTTAGGAAGACTCCTAAGAAAAATAAAAGGGTTCCTCTAGGAGATGTGATAGATCTCGACATATTGGAGTCCGTGCCCAAAAGACAAGCCAAGAGACCTATAACCGGCGTATCAAGTCTAATGGTTAATCCATTAGGAGAGCGCATGATAGAAGTGACTACCCCCTATTGAGGGGAAAAGCAAAGAGACTATCATAGTAGTAGACTACCAGATATCAAAGTTCTCATTGGGGAAGGCTACACATGAAGGAGCCAAGTAGGATTTACACACTCCTCTTGGGGCCCTTTTGGAGAAGTATGAAAAATACAAGGCCACCAAAGATGAGCTTAAGTCCAAGGTCGAGTAGCTAACTACACTACTGCATAGATTAACTCAACCGCACTCCATCCACTGACATATCAACTACTACGAACATGAAAATTTTGTCTGCAATCGATGATATCTCTTATCATGAGCTTGAGAAGCTAGGCCAGAAATGGGGAACATTGAATGGATGGATGGAAAGGATCTTACAGGAGGCCAACCCAACCTATAAAAATAGATTTTTGGACCTACTTGAGAGCTTTGATGCCCTTAGTCTGCAGGTAGTTCCACGTAGAATGAACAAAGAAGTTGACCAAATCATCGCGCTTGGTTCAAAATTTTCTGCTGCTGAGGACTTTTTCAAAGGCAACACTCAACACATCAAGATGGTAATCAAACCATCCATTCCAAACAATAACACCGCTCAAATATATATTAGGTGGGGACTTTCCCTTCACCACTCAACTATTCCATAAATAGGTCGCATGCTATTGATAGCCACGTGGCGTTTATATATATAGCCACACATGCAAGTGTGATAACTATAGTTCTCTTACAGTTAACTGAAGTTTCCATTGCATAGATGCTTTTGAACCACTTCTCTAAATATAGACAATGCATGGCGCGCGTGTCTCTACCTTGTTGGTGTGTTCCACACGCCATCTCCTAAAAATAGATCTTCATGCTCAAAATCAGCTAAGTCCTAAAATATGAAGTTGCCTTCCGTGCATGGGTCTTTCCTATCCTTCTGCACCTTTGATATTGGCCTTCTATCCCACCTAGACTCCTTGTGTGATCTTTGCCAAGTATTCTTTGATCAACATTACCCCACACTAATCTCATTGTCGTCCCGACAATGGGTATCTCTAAAATTTGAAGGAAATAATAACAATGAAAGAATAAGAATGAAGAATGTGGACAAATAAAGAATTTATATGAGGTTATTTAAGCAACCTCCTCTGTATCAGTTGATAGCATCAACTCTGGATACTCTTCTTTTATTGCAGCCTCCAAAACCTACCATTCAGTGAGTGATAGTTCCGCTTTCTCTAGGATGTCCACAATAATGGATTCCAACTCATCCCACACAATTTTCCCTTTCTCATTTTGTAGAACCAACACAACACTAGACATAGATGTCATTCTCCCTTCCAAAAGGTCCATCTTCTACACAATCAACTTTCCAATCTCTTCCAACTGAGTCTTGTGAGGCTCATGTGCTATTGACAAGGGCCTCACGCTTTTGTTTATCTATTGAAAACCTTTCCGCATGGCCTAATGTCTCATCTTTCATGGCCTTCTAGACCTCATTTTTCTCTTCCAAGGTCTTAATGTTAATGAGAGCCTCTGGAGCTATGCATATATTTAAAGCCTGATCCACTTTCTTCAAGAATTCTTGTAATGCATGCAACAACCCTTCATAAGATGTAATTTTTCTCATCACATATGCCTTCTCCCATTCAACATCTTGTTCTGATCTTTCTAGCGTTTGCATACACAAAGTTTCATCTTTGAGCACCAAGTCCACCAGCTTTCCCACATAGTGTATTGCTGAAGGAAATGTCTGTGGTCTTGCTTTGGTACCTTATGAACACTTCATTCTTCTTCTAAATGAAATCCCTTTCCTGTGTTATGTGTGATATCTCTGTATCCTTTGTCTTCAACTCTTCGTGCAACACATTGATTGTGGAAGATTTTGCCATGTTTCTTCTAGCCAACTCAGCAAAAACTTTCACTAGTGCATTGCTGACCTACTCGTCTGACATGATAGTAGGATTTAGTGTCATGTTTCTAGCCTAAGGTGCCTTCTTCAATTGCCTTAAAACACATGACTCTTCACACACATCAAATTCAGGCTCGTCTATTTGGGTGTGCATTGACCATGATAGTTTCTTTCATGTGCACACAGTCACCATATCCTCGTCCATCAACTCCCCAGCCCAAATAGATCCTTCTACGCTATTATGCTCTAGAAGCGGGTGGAGATAATCTTTCCTCTATCCTTTGCATACCCCATGGCTAGTGGAATGTGCTCCCCACTTGTCCTCATAGACATTTACTACTTAGGAACTCTAGCCTCCAATTTAGCGACTTGAGTCTCCATGTCCTGAGTATCTTCTACAGCTGTTTCCTCTGGTTCTTTCTCTTCTTCTTCCTTCTCCTTTGACTCCTTGCCCCTATTCTTCTATGTACTCTAGAAATGTAGGAGATGTAGGTGCAATCTCCTCAGACTCTTCTACCTCCTCGTTTAACTTCAGCTTCCTCCTTCTCTGCGTGGTCACATCCTTGTGTAGGGATAGTTGGGATGATTTGCGCACAGTGGTTGGAGTAGCACCCTTGGGTCCTTGTTCTCCTAAATACTCTATAAAAAATGTGCTCCCCTTGGACTGCATTTAATTCCTCTTCATCCCCTTCTTGTGGCTAAAGTGGTGTAATAGCACGCTCAACTTCACTATAACTTGTAAGATGTCTCCTACCCTTATGCTTTAAACCACCACTATCTTCATGCTCTTCCTCATCTTGAACTTCGATTTACTCGGTGGGATTAGGCATTGGGATATTATTCATTATATGCTTCCCTTTTGGTGGTGCTGGAAGTGCGAAATCACCTTCCACATATTTTTTGTTCTCCATCTCTGGATTTAACTGGAGATACACCAATGCTGCCCCCAAATCTGCTACAGCCAAACTTATATGCTTGATATTTAGCACCTCAAAAATGATATTCTCTGTATAATAAACTTCTTCCTCAATATATGGTAGTCACAGTCTACCTTATCTGCATTGAAGATTAGTCTGCGCGTGTCAGTAAATCTATGAATGGATTCCTGAAATTACCTTACAATGAATGTGTAAGGTAGCTTGCACCAAGGGCTCCAGACTCCATCCTTCTTTGGAAAACACGTGATGCAAAAATGATGATATACAACAAACTGAACTTGTTTTCCTACCACTGCTGTAGGTCCTTTGGGATGCACCACTCTTCCCAAAATGCCACGCGGAGCCTGTCATACCACTTCTCTGCCATTTGATTTACTTCATCTGTCATGGCCCCCTTGCAAAGGTATTTGCTTAATCTTTCAGCTGGGGACTTGTTCTCTATGGGGTATTCCCTTATTTTCTCCTTTGGTCCATCTAGTACTCCAATCTCCATGAAACCAATGATAGTAGAACAATCCCCAATGCTGATCTTCCCTCCTGTGCACGCTTCTTCAACTATTTTCTCTGAAATATAGCCTACAATGGTGTAGATCGTCCCCTTTCGATATTTTTCGTGCCACCTGTAACCACATAGTGTTTACCTACGATCACCACTCCTGATCATTTAACTTGGTAACCAGGTGTTTTGTAGCTTGTACCACTAGATAGTTATTAAATTTGTGTATGTCCATTCAATGTGGACCCTTCAGGTATCCCAACTCCTGTTTGGTCTTTAGAGTCACGACATTATCTGCAAGGTCACCTTTTATATCTTCCCATGTGGCCTTCAGACCTATCACTGATGAGACAAGATGAGATGAAATTTTAACTCTGTGTCTTGCAAAGTAGAAGAAGTCTTTGTGTACCCTGCTCATGAGCAACTGGTACAAGGGATCTTATTCCTATAATATGGCATCTCATACAACTAATATACCCCAATCCTCTTCAAAATAATTTCACCCACATCATCATATACTGGCATGTCATCTACTGTGCGTTTGTTTGTTCTAGCAATGAGCAAGGAATTGAGCTCCTATGATTATATTCACTTACTTTTCTTTTACTAATGGGTGAATCCCACTCTTGGCCACCGACGATGACTCCTCCTGGGTATTGCATCTCTAAAAAATGGCTTTTGGGTGTTATCTCTTCTTGCTCGGCGACCACCTTCTTCTTTTCTTGTGTTACTGTTGCAGATGCCTTCTTTGGTGCCATTTCTACCTTGCAAATGTCTCTTCTTCAACCTTTCAAATCCACGAATCAAAACCTAACCCAATTCAATTATGCCCTAGGTGGAAACTTTGTAACCTAACCCTTTTCTATCTCCCTGCTTCGCTCAAACCCTTCACTGTTGGGGATGCAAGCTTCTTTTCACACAAATCTAGTTGTCACTATTGGTTTCACACCCTTCGCACCTTAACTCGATCACTCAGCTCTTTGCACTTGGCTCTTCTCACGAATACTCTTAGTTGTAATGGTAAAAATGAATCCACATCCCATCCTTATATAAAATTTTCAAATTTTGATACATTTATTGCTCCTCACCTACCAAATAACCCTTCATTTATTGATCAAATCCATTCATTCTGTGTGATACATCTTCGTGCCCCATCTATAACCTTCTAGCATGTCTTCCTACCCTCTGGTCATAGACTTCCCTTCAGCATGCGCTCCTATACCCAAGTACCTCGTCACTACACCTTCTCCTGGTAGCTAACATGGCCTTCACTTACCTCGCGTTATACTATTCTTTAATTCATCTCCATCCTTGGTCATTTTTTTAGAAGCAATCTTCTTTTGACTTAAGGCACACCTGTAGCAACTTGTTCCTTTCATCTTTCAATTCCCAAAGTCTTTTTCTTGGATAACGACAACCACCCACACTAAAAGTATGTGTAGTCCTTTGCACATAAACATTATTCATACAGTAATTAGCTTCAGGAGCGCAAGCACACTTATTACACAAAACAACAACTAAATTGATAAAGCATAGTGACAATGAAGAAAATACATTAAGGAAATACTAAATTAAAAACCTAAACTAAATGGTAACTCTGTCTTATTACAAACACCAAGAAGACTATATTTATAGTAGGGCTTTAGCCTACTCCCGTTAAAGTAACTGGGTAGCCGTGTTCCATCAAGTGCTTCTAACTAGACAAGCACTTGATTCAAGTAATAGAAGTGATAACATACGGCCCCAACCAATGTAATTTGATCTTTCCTAGATTGTGCAAGAACTTTGAAGTCATAAATAAATACCATTTATCTAATCTAAAACTTCTTGTCCCTTATGTTTTTGTCATGCCATGCCTTCTGCCTAGCCTTTCCCTACTTTTGACTCCATCGTGCTATGGCTCGGCACTCATCCAACTAAATCATCTTTGCAATACATTATTATAAAGCCTGTTCATTAGCTAGACCTCCTAGTTCACATGCAATGCACAAAGAAGGTAAAATAAATTCTATAAGAAGAACAACTTTCACACCAAAAACCAACTGAAATGGTGTGGCTTTGTTCAATCTCTTGTAAGTTTTTCTATATGCCAAAAGAATAGCTAACACTTTGTCATGCCAATCCTTTCTTCCAACATCACATATTTTTGTCAAAGTCTGGCCCAAAATTTAGTTGAAAGCCTCCGCAGTTCCATTTTCTTGAGGATGGTAAGGTGCAGTTTTATGGTGTGCAACCATAAACTCATCTAATAGGATCCTGATTATCTCATTCAAAAATTCTGTACCTCTCTCACTTCTTAAGATTAATGGACATCCATATCGTGTAAGAACATTATCCCATATGAAATATAGTTGTTATAGCTATTATACATAGTCTTTCCTAGGTGTTGTTTCTGCCCAACGTGTAAGATAATTTGTGCAAGTAATGATATAGACGCAATCCAATCCTACGTGCAGTTGGTGAAATAGGTCCTACAAATTCAATGGCCCATTTATCAAATGGTTCGGCACTAATAATCGGTCTCAAAGGAATCTCATCTCTTTGTCCCTAGTTTACCTAGGTGCTGACAATGATCACATGCATCTTAAAATATTCTTTATAGTCTTTATGTAGTGTCTCCCACCATAATCCAGCAATTAGGATCTTTCAGAGAAGTCACATCACCTACATAATGGCCTCCTGTAATACCACCATGAGCCTCTTCCATGATATCCTTGCATGCTCATGCTTTAACACACAATGACATAATACTTCATCTCTACCTAGCTTGTAAAAGTCATCACTGATTAACATAAATGGTGCCGCACATATACCAAGCTACTTCCTTTCTAAAGATTTCATTCATTCTGGTGCCATACTTGTTTGTAGAAATACAAAAATGTCTTCTAATTCCATGTGCGTGCATTGTAACTTATATAACTATGCATCTAGAATTGTTTCTTTAATTTTTTGTGCATCCTCTCCTGAATTGATTCTAGATAAATACTCTGGTCTAGAATTAATTTTCCCTAGCTTCACTACAACTGTGAAGTCAAATTCTTTAAATACGAGCACCCATATGCATATGCGCGCCTATAATACGGGCTTGTTTACCAAGTTCTTCAATGCCATATGATCTATATAAAACACAAATGGTGTTGATAACAAGTACTATCGAAACTTGTACAATGCATAGATCATTGACAAAGCTTTGCACTCTGTAGTTGTATAATTCCTTTTAGCAGGAGTCAGCTTCCTACTAGTAAAACAGATTGGATGATCAATAATACCTTCACCAGGTTAAGCCAACACAATGCCAATGGCCATACTAGAAGCGTCCACATGCACATGAAATGGTTTTTATCCCATGAGGGAAAGCATAAAATGGGCACAATAGTAAAAGTTTCTCTTTTAATACCTCAAATGCAAGCATTACTGCGGTTCTCCATAATAAAATGTACCTTTCCCTTTCAGCAATTCTTCCAAGGGTGCAGACAATTTTAGCATAACCTTTTATGAAATTTTCTTTAATATCCCATATGACCTAAAAATCCGTGCACCTCACTTTGAATAGTACGTGCTTCTAAGCCTAAAATGATTACAACCTTGGTTGGATCAACTAGCAAACCTTCCTTGAAGATTATATATCCTAACAGTATCCCAAATGGTGTAGAAAATATGCATTTATTGATGTTCAAAGAGACACTCAATTGTTCTGCATCATTCAAACATTAAGCGCAGATTGTCACAGTGATCTTTCACAAGCCCATACATTGTCCAATCATCTAGATAGACTTATAAGAAGTTATGAATAAAATATTTGAACGCCTGAACAACTATGCATGAAAATACAACAAGACACTGTTTTTAAATCCAAAGGGCATCACAGTATAGGCAAAGCTACCCCATTTAGTAGTGAATTTTTTCTTTTCTTAATCCTCCTGAGAAATCCTAACTTGATGATACCTGGAAAATCCATCTGTGAAAGAATATATTTTGTGCCATATAACTCTTTCTAGTATTTCCTCAGTGAATGGCATAGGAAATGGATCTATGATGTATGCAGCATTCAACTCCCTATAGTCCACACATATCTTAATCTATCCAACCTGTCCTTGATACTGATCACCATTGGGCTAACCCATTCTTGACTCATCAAGGGGCTTGATAATTCCAGATTTCAGCATTTTATCAATTTCTTCTTTCACCTTTTCACACAAATTAGGATTCATTCTATAAGGTTTCTTCCCTAACTGGCCATCACACCGTCCTTAAATTTTGATCTTTATTTCCCCAAGTGATTCATGCACGCATTTCAGTTCATGATATCCTAGAGGGAATAAGTCCTGATAATCCCTGAGTAACCCAATGATCTTTACTACCTCTGAGTTCTGACCAGTAGTCTCCAATTATGGCCTCTTTAGGCTCAGCCTCCGAACCTATATTTATTTACCTTCTGTGTATTTTCATGGATTTCATGATAGGTGTGTGTATCCTTGTCTGTACTTTCCAAGACCTTATGTACACCCTGTGTGAATGTTCAATATCCAGGTTCTCAACTTCCTCATCATCCACGATGTAAACCATCTTTCCTTTCTCTTTCTCAAGGAAGCGCACTCAAGTAGTGTGGAGTCTATTTCCTCGTCCTTTTCAAAACATGCTCCAAACTCCATCTCACCAAATAAATTCCTAAATATGCTCTTCCTGCTTTTACACTATCTCCCATAGTTAAGCACTTGACAAATATTAATGCCTCTGCTACAAGGAGGTTGTAGTTGAGAAGTAGTCAAATGTCTGGATCATACCTGCATCCAAATTTTGCCATTTCTCAGATTTCTCTATGTAGTTCTGCATATACATACCAAGCGCGTGCGTACATCCTTGGAGCAGTGGAATACAATCTATGCACCCAGAGTGAAGGTGGTAATGCTTCCTATCCTGTTGTCTAGAGTCTCTCACACTGCTGGATGTGATGCTGAATAGGTTGATCACCATGATAAGTGTAAATT
Organism: Taxus chinensis; assembly: GCA_019776745.2. Taxonomy (NCBI): domain Eukaryota; kingdom Viridiplantae; phylum Streptophyta; class Pinopsida; order Cupressales; family Taxaceae; genus Taxus; species Taxus chinensis. The sequence goes on along the minus strand of CM034147.1, from coordinate 991,600,928 downwards.
TGCATAGGTGCATTGTTTCTTATAAACCTGGTAGACAAAGCTATTCCAATATCTTCCTCATTTATAAGATTATCTTTGTGGACTATCCACCAGCGCTTGTTGTCCTACGCAGTGTATATAATAACATATCCCATCCTTGTAAGATGGATCTTCCCACTACATTTCCATGGCCTTCAGAAAGGTCCAGAAAGATCTTCAGATCTAGTATACTAAGGTAACTGATGCTTCCTATCTACGTCAAATTGAGTGAGATCCCTATTCTTGCGTGTAACCAAGCTTTTCACCTCATGCCCCTACCAATTCATATGTACCATGAGCCCAATTATCACAAGCAATACTCATAGTATCACTAATAGAATGAGAATCCTCCCACTGTAGGATGCCTTCTTTTGATGGCTCATTGACCTCTGGGTCCTGAATAGCACGTACATAGACTCTGTTCAAAGTCCTCCTCACTTAAAGGGTCAACATATGGTGTAGGATTTCCCATCTGTCAAGGGTATCATAACCATTTCCTCCTTGTTTTCAAAGCTGATATATCCCTTATTGAATCTCAAGTCAACATTATTTGCATAACACCAAGGGCGTCCAAGCAAGGCTAGAAAATTATCTACTTCTGCAAGTGCTAATACCTCAAAATCCCCAGTGAACTTGGCCCCTTATATAGTGATAGATGCATCTTTCAAAACTCCTATGTGAGTGGCCTTATTCTATTTTCCATGAATAATCACATTAGATGATGGCTGCAATGGAGGTCTCCCCATTTGTACCCATGCATCTAATGTCAACACATTTACTTCCATGCCTGTATCGATCAATATGTTGCTCAACAGCCACCCATCCACAACAGCATTCAGAGTAATCTCTTTGTCATAGTTAATGCTATCAGGGGGAAGATTTACATGCAAAATATGTCCTTCTGGTCTCAAGACTTCCTACACATGGAGTGTTCCCTTTCAACCAAATTCCTAATAGTGGAATAATGTTCTCCTGGCGCAACATCTTGCACACCTCTCTACAGATCATCAATATCAGTTTGAATATGTCTCTGATGCTTTTTCTGCTCCTTTAGGTACCTATATCTCACCCTAAAGATTCCTAAGAACTTCCATAGGTGTCCTGGTAACTTCCTTCTGATGAGCAGGATCTGGGTACCTCGCATGCAAAACCTCCTCCTTGGTAATCGTAGGCTTTTGGTGCAATTCTCTCTTGCTCGTGCGCAGCTTCAACGCATGTAGTGATCTTTACTATTAATGCCTCATGTCCTTCTGGTTATCTTGGGCATCCACTGATCTCTCTACCATGTGTGCTAGATTCTAACCATCCCTACACCTTTGTTTTCTTGCTTATGCTGCTTACTCAGATGCTCATATAGGTCTGGGACACTCTTCATAGCTATGGTTCTTCCCACATAAATGAACATGCATTATTCTGAGGACATTCATGCCTATAGTGGTCAAGAGATCCACACGTATAACATGTTCCCTCGAGGGAATACTCTCCTCTTCCTCCACCTCGGCCTCATCCTCCATATCCACCATGATATCCATCATCCTCTTCCATGACCTCCTTCAAAACTGCCCCTCATTCCTTTCATAGCGCGTTTGATTATGATCCCAATCTTGGTGCTCATTCCTACCCTTATAATTATCTTTTATACTTGTCCTGTCATACTCCAATATCTATGGCATCCCAGATATGACCAATCAACTGACAAATCCTTAGTATCATGGGTCGTGGACCTACAAATCTTTACAAAAAGGAAGATACATTCTTCCTTATTGTGTGTTGTAACAAAGGATAGTGACTTAGTATCATGATTCAAATCGAAAATCTCACAGTCTAATAGTAATGAACGTACAATTCTGCGAGGGAAACTATCCTTGGTGTGACCTTCCACTTCACAATCTGTACACCAAATTCCTGAAGCACGTTTCATGGGTTGAATTTGCTTATAGCTTCTCTAACTGCTTAGCCATAGCTGTGATCTTTGCCTCTAGAAATGGAACTAACTCCAGTGTCAATGCTCCCAACTACCTCAGCATGCAAAGCTGCTTCCATTGCTTCACATGGATCCGTGTATGTCTTATGTGACAGTACCCTCCTAAAAGGTGTAATCAATCCTCCAACGAACCATTGTGCATGATGACTAGCATGGATATCATAAGACAACTTATGGATAGAAGTATCTTAAAACAAGCATCATACTCACGTACACTCTTCAGTAGTGCCTTGCTTGATATATTTGAGTGCACTTATACTCTTCTACTCAAACTTGGGATATGGAACTCTTTCAAGAAATCATCCCTCAGTGCTGCATAATCCATACAAGTTTGATCAGGATCAAACTTCCTATACCCAGCTATGCACATGCCCCTATAATGTAGTAGTGAATTGACTTTCCTTTCACTCAACATCTATGATTCCTTTAGCGTGCCACAAGATTTCACACATATGCACATGTTCGACAGCATCCTCTATACCTCTATACTCTGGGAGACGAAGAGACATCTCCATATAAATATTTTATGGTTGTTGCAGTACCTTGACCACCTAATCCAGAACCTCCTGGGTTCCCTCTTTCCTCCAGAACCACCCAGATCCACCAGAACTAGAACCACCTGATACCTCCTAATCCTGCCACCTATAGTTGGAATAGGGCCTGTAGATGTACTCCCCTATATGCTCTGAATAGTAGTACTATACTAGAACCCCTACAGTCTGTGAAGTAGTTCCACTTCTAGAGGTGAGTCCCAGCATTCTAGTGCGTGCTCACATTCTATTGTGGATGATGTGCCTGAAGAATGCTCCCAAATGACATTGAAGTTTTCTATCCTGCCATTGATGTACTTGATCCCTAACTTACTGCTATGCTTTCCTACTTCCCAAGTTAGTTTGTTGGTTACTTTTTGTACTAGATACTGGAAAACCAAGCGCAAAGGCTAGGTCACCAGGTGGATTAAGATGCGCGCCTATGGCCTAAGTATATCTCTGATGTCACACTTCCATGTGAGGCCGAGAAGGGATCTCTATCATGCTTTCCAAGATGGGGGAGTTCCTGATGCTCTAGCTCCACGTCTTCTATGTGAGCCTATAAATCCTTCACGAGCCATCTCTCTCCTCAATGCCATACTTTTTGCAATAGAATGTTACTTCTCTATTTCCCTCTCGCACGCCTCATTATACTTCAGCCACCTCCTCTCTCCCTACTTTTCTATGCCATTAGGTCTACCATCTTAATACCAAACCTGTTCCTACCTTCCCCACGTGTGGTGAAGTTTTAGTTAGCCATCGGTTTACTCTCCAAGTTCAATGTTACCATTAATATTTTGATCACCAGTGGAATATCTGTGCAAATATGTTCCTCTTGGATACCATATAAAACTAGAATTCCACTACCTCTGGGCATGAATACGTCAAAATTGAATATTCCAGAATATAACTGTTTAGAACACCATGCAAACCATGTATCCACCGCGTGAGTCCAGATCAGATCAGCATCATAAAGGGCATGAAATTATTCTTGTGTCTAGAACAAGTGCGTGATACCTCTAATTCCATTGAGATGCATAAGCAGTAAGCCACTCGTATAGTTCTACTAGAAAGATAGTGAAAACGCTCTCATATAAACTGTCATACAGGTTTTGTCTCTACCCAAGTGCGTGCGTTAAACTCAGATCCACTACTAAACCTCCATGCATATTCTTCCTCTAGATTGTGTATCCACTCCTCAATACTTTCTAGAGTTAACCATGTATGTCTTCATCATGAACCATCCTAAAAACAACTGAAAAAGAGGTCTCGGAAATAGAACCAATGATGTAGCCTAGAATTTACAAGATAACACCCTAGTCACACTGGCACATCACTCAGCCTAGACTGAGCGCTCACTCAAAGCACGCAAAGGTACCAGGTCCCTCTTTAGGGTTACTGTAACAGGATGTTAACATGATGAAGTAAAACAAACATATATATTCATAACTAATCCATCATTCTACAGTGCAAGCTACCCACACTATCTATGAAATAACAAGCTTAAATAATAATCATCATTACAATTAATAACATGCACTACTCAATTACATAGAATGACACTTAGATTCAGCCAATATCTTCCATCTATTAATAAATATAAAAGCTTCTTACAATACTCTCAATCTATATCAAGGCTATTGTATTGATCTGATACACACATTCATACATCTCAGAATCATACATATACCAGCTCTCTGTGATCTCTATCTATTTCTTACTATTATGCAACTAACATCATATATATAGGGTGGGGGACTTTCCCTTCACCACTTAACTACTCCAAAATAGGTCACATGCTATTGATAGCCACACGCCATTTACAATTATAACCACACATGCAAGTGCACTATCTATAGTTATCATTATATTTAACTGATAGTGTCAATTCTATTACTTAGCTTGTCTCCATGCATAGAGTGCTTTGAACCGACTTCTCCAAATTATCGACAATGCATGGCACGCATGTATCTCTGCCTCATTGGTGTGTTCCACACGCCATCTCCTAAAAATAAATCTTCATTCTCAAAATCAGCTAAGTCCTAAAATTTGAACTCTGTCCTTTCATGCGCGACGGGTCCTTCCTATCCTTTTGTGCCTTTGATCCTGGCTTTCTTCTCCCACGTGAACTCCTTGTGTGATCTTTTCCAAGTATTCTTTGATCAACAGTGTTAGATACCTTGTGATGACAAAATAATGTTGATCCCCCCCTAGTGCCTTTCCATGGGAATCCTTGAGCCATCAATCAGAATAGCTACACACAGTTCATGAACACCCTTATCATTTGGTTTGGTCAGGCTAGGAAGAGGTGTCTTTTCCTTGTTGTAATTCATCTAGAATTCCCAACTGTGGTTGGTCTCCGATCCCCTATGTATGTGATCATTTCCATAAATTTTGTTTGCCCATGCATCAAGATACAAATCCGGGATGCCTCCAAATTCTGGTATCAGCTTGCTGAGCCGCATTAGGAAATCCTTTTGATCCAAGGATGAGCAATATATGTTGATTGGGTTTGGTACATGAGGCATCAATATGGATATATGCAATCGGTTTAGACTAGATCATAGCAATTCAGCTCCATACAGTGTCACTTAAGAGCATATGTCATCAATCAACTGATAAGTCATCATCCAATTTTAATAGTCAATTCTCATTTTCTAGGTCTACTACAAAGAGTGGTCCAAAATCAATCACTAATATATCCTATTGAACAATGACATCTAGGACATGCATGTAATGTATGGTTTAAATAGTTTATGATTCCAACAGTTCCCATATCTAAAATGTCTCTATCTAATCATCACGACATCATATAGAGAATCAGGTTGTCAACAATGACTCCAACTGATATGCACATTTGTTTCAGCATTACCAAACTACTACCAACTGAATTAATCATGCAATTGTCCATAATATGGTTCCCAACAATCAAAGATATATAGAATGGAGGAGGATTCATGTTTTTACCTTGCTCACCTCTATGAAATCCTGTCTTTTGGATCTGCATTAGTGGGCACCTACGCTTGATTCTTGGACAACTTGTTTGATGCTGACCAATTCTCCATGGTTGCTTGTAGACAAGTCCTCGTTGACCCCGTAATTTTCAATGATTCCCACATAGAAATGCTTACATTGGTCTTCTTCATTTGATCAATAATGTTAAAAGGAGATGGATTCTCCTTCTTCTTGCCCCTTACCTCAGTATGACTTTCTCCTACACATGGGTTATTGTAATCTGGTACTTGATTTTTTTTAAAAGGTGGTTTGGGTTGACCTTGCACATGTTTAGGAGCTGCACTTTGATTGCCCATACCTTGTTGAGTGATAAAGGGTTGTGGAATCATTTGAATTGGATGACTGTCCCTTCCTCCAATATTCTTCTCTTCTTGGATCATGTATTGGCTGCTACAACTTTGAGACAGGGGATTGATTTATACTATAGAAATATCCTCAACCTACCAATTGATAAGCATGTGGTATCATTTGAAGGTGCCTCTTGTTGATTTGTTTCCTACCCACTGAATTTCCTTCTTGGCATGATCTCTTGTTGCACACCCCTTTTTTGTCACCATAAGGGCTTGATTTAAAGCACCATTGAAACATGTTGCAACTGGTTATGAGGTTGATTGCATGGTAAGCACCAATTAATATTCTTGTAGCCATGTTATTTTGTACTTGGTATCAAGGCCTCTCGATGTGGATGCAACATTTGGATTGTAAGGCTAGAATGGCCTGTTAGCATGAGGTTTGACTTGGTTTTGTTTAGCAGCTTGAACGAGTGACATGTTTTGTTGATATGGAGGTTTTTTAGGTTGGAACTGAGGCTAATAAGGTTTATAATTTTGAGCTTATTGTCTCTTAAGTGTTACCAACTCATTTCCTAAGTTTTTCAATTGTTTCATAACCTCCCAGAGTTCATTTGAATAGCTAGAAGAAGAAGTGGATGCTTCACTTGAACTCTGATTTCTTGGTGTAGGGATGGGGGCTATTGTAGGTTCTTTCTTAGGATTAGGATTCCCCCCCATATCTGGATAAAGAGGCATAGGTTTCCCAGGTGCAAGTTTACCAGCTTGAATCAAGCAATATTTCTACTCTAATAGCAATGTTATAGGTTCTGGTAGGGTTATTCGTCCCATAGATTGTATCATAATAGATATATCAGAATTTAGAGCCTTAAGAAAATAGAGAAATGCACCTTCATCTATCGGTCTGACCATAATTGGGATCCTTTCCCATGTTCTTTAGAATATGGAATTGAATTCTACCATCTACTCAACTGGTGCCCTTCTGATTGTAGTTATCTACTCAAAAAGAGATAAGGTTTCATCCCTCTCCCCAAACTAGCCACAAAGAGCTATGTATAATTGATCCCAATCCTGAACCGATCCTACTCCCAAGCCTCTAAACCACTGCAATGATTTTCCTTTGAAAGAATAAGCTAACAACTTGACTGCAACATCCATGTCAGCAATCTCATGTATGGCACAAAAATTTGCAATGTCTTGAATGTGGTCGATGGGAGTTGTGTGATTTTCTCGAGTGAAGTATGGGATATTCTTTAATGTTTCTATCAAGACCAGATTTTGTGCATTAAGAGAAAATGGACTGCTTCCTGTGAAATTTGCATATGGGTTTGGAGGTGGCTAATTTGGTGGTTGTAGATGAGTCATCCTGAGTGGCCTGAAAAACCTAGTCGATTGAAGAAAGGGTCTTCCAGGTGGAGGTGTGGATAATGTTATGTGTGGTGGAGATGGATACCTTTGTACTCTTCTTCCTCTCCTTCCTATACCTGGACATAACTGCAAGTATTCAAAGATACCTTCTTCTATTTCTCTAGACCGGATTTGCACTCTTCTCGTGAACTTGATAAACTTGGGCTATTGAAACCACTAAATTTGAATGATAGAGTCACCAAATGTGTCGTTGAAAAGTCTCTAAAGGATAGAAATTCAAAAAGACACACACCCAATCTTGATAAAAACAAGTGAAAATATTGACTTTTGGTCCCACCGGGCATGCTAAAACTATTATGTCGGAAAATTAGTAACCTAGGATTTGCACTTTACCAAACCCTATTTTTGACTAACATGGGACTGACTCAATGTGTGGGACCCTTGCAATTGAGAAAAAACTCTAGAGAAGGTTGGTTCCCAACCTATTATATTGTTAACCTACTCTTAAACTATTAATTCCAATGGACCAGACAGAAAGAAATACATAAAATGTAAATCCTAAACTAAGGGAGGTGATAGCACCAGGAAAAGACTAGAGAGATTCGTAGTGAGTGTAATTGGGGGGGAAATGAGAAGGAAGAGGGTAGAGAAAATGCCACAGTCCCAAAATAGATTCAAACCTCCAATTTCATGGAGCACAACAAATTTAAACCTTGTAAAGGAACACAATATGCAAAATTATACCTACAAAATATAATAGAAGGGAAAAAATGCAATATAAATCAAGCTAGGGAAAGATCCACAAAACACTATTTTTTATTGCTTAAAATGATGCACAATCCATTACAATATAGGAAAAAGGAAAGAATCATTCACAAAAAGTATAAATTTGAGGCATGCATCTCACAAAAGTGCTGGAACAAGTTTTACAGTGTTCCTTTACAATTTCAAAATATCTCCCCCTTCAAATAGAGGGGAAATTATGAGGAGCTACCAACCAACATCCTTCATTAATTACCTGCATGGAGGTATAGGTGACCATGTTGGTTTGCTTTCCAATGGTACTTTTCTTACACAGATAATAGGGGGGCCATACCTCATTAAACTAGTTGTTGAGCTACCCTGTATGGTACCATTAATGCCTAGTTGTATCTAAAAATCCTTGTTTTTGCCTGATAAAAACCACCAGCTAACACCTCACCAAATGAGAAGAGTTACTGCCAACGAGGGAAATACTTGTCACACAACTAGTAGAAATGTTGTTGTGCGACAACGAGGGGAGGTTGACACATGTCAGCAAAAGGTGGTTAACGCGTGATAGGGAGCGATGCTGACAGTTGATGGGAAGGTGGTGGTGATGGGGAAAATAAAATGACATGTGAAAATGAGGGGAGTTGTCACATGATAGCAACGTACATTGTTACGTGACAAGAGGAAAGTGTTGACACACATCAAGAAGAAATGGATGACATGCGTCAGGGGGAAAAAGTTGACACGTGTCAATAAGGGCATTGACATGCGTCAACGAGGAAGTTGTTGCATGGCAAGAAATCGTTAATGATGCATGGTTGACCCACGTTAAGAAGATAACAATTTTCACATGTTCAGAGAATTGTTGTCGCATGTCAGCAAAAATGTGATTAATGTGCGACAAGAAGAAGGGCATTGACACATGATAGGAAGGAGGGCTATTGACACGTGACAGGAAGAGGGCCATTGAAATGCGATAGGAAGAGGGCCGTTGACATGTGTCAAAGAAAATCTATACATTTTTCCAGCTTGACCATTAAAATAAATCCGTCTCCAAACCTTTGCCACGGATCGCAAGCCCACCATGAGAAACCCTGTAAACTGCTCTAATTAACTATCAATGCTCAGATCTATAGGTTCATCTATTTTTCAAGGGGGGTGCAAAAATGGATAACATACAACTTACATGCACTAGTTTGTAAGACTACTCATGGTGTCTAAGGATACATAGACATACTCAATCGAATTTCATTGATAGGGTGTGTTTAGCTACCCTAAGTCAACATGAGTTGACCAAAACACTAGTTCATGTGTCTATCTCTGTTTAGAGTAGAACTATGAACTGAATTTCCACTTATGGAAATCGAGTTAATTGAACTAAGTGGGGTGTTGAAGTATATCTGGTTATATCACAATATCCTTGTAATTACTCTCATCATTATGAGGGTATTGTGTTGCAATCCTTGTATTACAACAACCAACTGAGTTACTTCAACTAAACTAACATACTTAAGAACTTTAGATCATTAACCCATCAATTTATTATATTTTTTAATTTATCGTTAAACAACACACCTAAGGGTTCACTATGTACAATTGACCAAAAGAAGGATACAAAATGTACTTTTACACTAATTGAAGGTATGAAGATAAAATCTGTGTTCATGCTTATGAACAATTTAATATTAAACCATTATTTTCATTTATCGATATATCTGAATTTGATATGAAGTGAGTAATATCATTAAGTTTTCTTACTACAATTTATAATTGTAAACAAACTTGATTGAAATCTTATATATTAAACTTAGAGATATCATAATGTCTAAACATTCCTATTATCTCTTTCAAACTTTCCTATTTACCTTTTTTTGTTTACATATAAGGACCATAAATCCAAGCATCCTTTATGATTTTAACATAATAACTAAATAAGATAACATACATAGTTCTTATTTAATGATAAAAGGAAGTATCATTTTCTTTCTTATTAAGGACTATTTTCCTATTAATGAAATCAGATAACATCTTGTTTAGTTTAATAATGATAAATCCACATTCTTCTATATAAATCTATCCTTATTCCCTTTTCCGAATAAGGATCTATCAATCATAGTCTACATAGCTATACACTTTCCCAAAATGAAAGAAATCAAAACTATAAGTATAGATCCTTATTCCTAGTATCATTTTATACCTTAGAATCCATTAAGTCATGAATGTCAGTATTTAATTATATCCATAAGGTCCCATCATGCATGTTAATATTTAGGAGTGTTAAACAAATCCAAGTCATATTATACCTTAGAATAAATTAGAAATCAACAACCCTTCACAACAATTCATTAATCAAAAGAGAGATCAATTTACTCCCAACTTAATTAGTATTCCATAAGTTTATATGAAACATATTTCACCATTACAAAACTAATTTTAATACATCTTCATAGTTTTTCTAACAAGTACATTTCGAGAAAAATTCAATACATAAGCAACTGAATGAAGAAAATGATTTCATTAGTAAAATAAATGCAAATTTAGATAAGTCTTTCTCCTTTCACTTTTCACGAAGTCCATCTGTAAAATTGTTAGTATGAGTCAGTTCACTGTTGGTGTGTGTGACTGTCTATTCATCGTCCACATCGCCTAGGTGAGTCATCTCACCTTGCGAGAGTCATAGGTCTTAGGAAGTCAAATGACAAGTGTCAGATTCTGTCATAGAATCTGACATTGTCATTTGCGTCAATGCGTCATAAGAGTTACATTCCTTATTTGGAATTGTAATTCCTCCTCTAGTGGTGTCATATGCATCAGTCAACATCATATGCGTCAGTGGCGTCATTGATTTTCTTTCCACTTTTAGGCATGGGGGTTACACAACACCCCTATTTGTACTTCCTATTTTTCGATCTATGAGTATGAGCAAACCCATTCTTCTTACTTGCAATCTTCTTTCCATTGTTTCGAATCTTGCGTATTGTGTTGGCTTACCGTTACCATCGGAGTGCAACTTCGTTGTGGTGCATTGCTTTTTGATCTCAGTTCTCGTGAATCCCTCTTTCATGGTATCAGAGCTGGTTTTGGTAAACATACACTCTTCGTTTCTTAGTTGTTTATTACTTCTGGTTTCTTCTCATTTCCTCGTGTGTAAGTTTTTTTCGATTATCATTTTGGAATTATTTCTCACCTCGTATTGAGGTTTTAGTAGTTGCAAGTTAAGGTATTTGGTTGGTTTGCTTATCAACTGAGTTCATATTTGGATATTTCTAGATCTTTGTGGTTGTTGTTTCTGGGTTGTTTGTGTGTTTCTTGCTGGTTGTGTTCAGATTCAGCGCCTGCAGGGTAAAAGAAGAGCTCATTTTTTGGCATGGACCTGTGATTACTAGTTGGTATCGTTGTTTTTTCTTCACTGGTGTATACTCAGACTATTTCGAGCTTTTTCCTCATCGTTGTGGTCCCTTGCTGTCTCGAAGTTACCTCTACCTGGTCTCAAAATGTTTTTTCGAGCCTACTGAAAACCTCTCACGTTTTTGCCTAGTATCTCATGTTTTTTGCAAAAATACTCACGTTTTTTCCTGGTCTCTCACATTTTTTGCAAAATCTCTCACATTTTTGGGAGCCTACTCACGTTTTTGCCTGATCTCTCACGTTTTTGGGAGTCTACTCACGTTTTTTCGAGCCTTGCTGCATTGCCCAGCTTCAACGTTCAACCTTCTATGACTTCCAGGTGTTTTTGCACTATTCCAAGCGTCTTTTGAACTACTCTATGCGTTTTCCCCTGTCCTTAGGCGTTTTCTTGCAGCTGGCTGCGTTTTTACACGTTGTTCTGGCGTTTTTGGACTGTTCAGGCATTTTTTTGGATTGTTCAAGCATTTTGTCCTTCAGCTAACATTTTTTGGACTGTTCTGGAATTTTTTTACAGTGGACCGTCACTGCATTATCTATTTTTACCCGCCCTTCATCCCCACGTGGCCTTCTCAGTCTGCTGCCAGGTAATATCCTTCCAAAAAATATGTTTTTTTATTCACTTTTCTTAAAAAAATGTGTTTGCATTCTTTTTACCTTATCACTCTTCTAAAAAACGTGTTGTTTCATTACTTTTAAAAGGTATAAGGTAAAAACATTACATTTCATTGGCATTTTAAGTTTTTTGGCTTGTTTCATTAACCTTCCGTCGAGTGCCGAAGACGAAGGGTGAGGTCCGTGATTGGTAGGTGGCTAATACCCCCTCGCAATACAAACAAATCCTATCTCAAATTTAGTGCCATTTCCAACGGGTATACATACGACACCTTTTGCATGCGTTTAGGGTGCTTTTTAAATCCGTTTGCAGGCTTATTGGCTTTTTTTCATCAGTTGCGGGAATTGGTTTTTGTTATAACTTTTGACTCGTTGCTCGGTTTTGAGCACTTCTTTAGTAAAAGTTTCATGTTTTTTCACACTCTAGATGATGGGATCATTACCTTTGTAAATGCACTAATTTTATAAAGTGCCGCATTCTGGGGGGTGTCGTTGTATTGCTTAATTCAGCTCATTTTTTCTTGAGCTTTGTTCTATTCCTTTTTCTGTGGACTTGTGAGCGCGTCTGCCACAGTCTTAAGACAAAGGGATTCTTTCATGTGACGTGAGACACTGTTTCTCACAAAGGTCTTTCTTCCCCCTCTTGCTTCTCTCTTTCTGTGCTTGCTTGCCATGTCGATCTGTTGCACCCTACGAACCTTGATTGTTGTCTCCACCATTGCACGTTATTACGCTAATTGCAAGGTGAGTGACAAACTGGTTCTCGGAACACAGTCGCATATGGTTGTAATAAACACGCTGAATTATAAAGTGCCAAACTCGGGGGGTGTAATTTTGTTCTGGGGTGGTTGTTTCTTTTCTCTCTCCTTCCTTCTGCATTCCTTGGTTCTATCTCTTCATTATGGATGTCTCTAAAGTACCAGTGCTCACACCTTTTAATTTCTTCGAATGGAAATCTAAAATTATATTGGTTTTGTGAAGTAAAGGGTTATACCGATTTACCATGGGGTTAGAGACCAAACCTACTGATGAACCTGAAAAATCTAAATGGTTCAACCGTTGTGATGAAGCCTTAAGTATTATTTGTATGTCTGTCTCTCCCGACTTGCTCTTCCACATCGAAAATTCCTCAACACCCGATCAAGCGTGGAAAACGCTCGATGATATGTTTGGGAAGCAAGATGACATGAGAGCGCATGAGTTAGAGAACGAACTACTAGGGTTAAATCCTAGTGACTTTGAAAACATACATGCCTTCTTCTCAAAATTTGTCCACACTAGAATGCTTCTAAAGGAATGTAAAGTGGATAAGAAAGACTCTCAATTGATCTTGTCGATTCTTTCTAAGTTAGGTCCTGAATACTCTATTTTTGTTTCAACTTTTCACACCACGAAAGCCGCCTTGGGTAGTACTTGGACTATGCCCTCCTTTGACAGTTTTTCGTCCCAACTCATTCAAGAATAGGACAAACTCATTCAAATGGGGACTCTAAAATCCAAGTCACATGCCCTTGTGGTGAATAAGGGCAAGAAAAATGAAAAGAAGAAAGAAACTAAGGACCAACCTAAGAAATAAACCAAGACCAACCAACCCCCAGTTAAGCCCATCACTCATACTTTGACTTCTGAGCCTAAAGCGAAGAAGGAAAAGTATAAATGCTCCTATTGTAAAAATTCTGGACATGATGAGCAGCATTGTTTTCGGAAACAAATTGATCACTTAACTCATTTACTTGAGTAGAATAAAATAAGTGTTCCCAAATCCATTAAACAAAATGCTCAGAAAGGCGAGTCTTCTAATGCAAAGGAGACTAAAAATGAAAAGAAGAAAGGTAAGACCCTCGTAGCTAGATCAGCTCCATCATCAACTTGAATTATCGATTCCGGTGCCTCACACCACATGGATTCTTCAAAGATTAAATTCTCTAGCATTGAACCATGTGGCATGTCCTAAATCACATTGGGTGATGACACTCATGTGTCGGTTTCCGGTAGTGGATAGGTAGAGATTGAAGGTGAAACATTTAACCAAGTGTTGAGTGTTCCCAATCTCTCTACCAATCTCCTATCGGTTTACCAAATCACCCACCTTGGTGAAGGAATGCGAGTGGAATTCGGTCCTAACTCGGTGATTATTCGTGAGCTTAACTCTGACTGCACTGTGGCTGCGGGAAAGGTAGATCACCGTTCACAGTTGTATACCTTTTCCCACTTCTCTTCTAATTCGACACCCAATGCCTTTCTCACTCATGTAAATGAGGTTAGAAAGTTATGGCATGAGCATTTTGGGCATCTAAATTATCGTTACCTTGAAAAATTGAGCCAAAATGAAATGGTCAATGGGCTACCCCGAGTTAAGTTTTCTAAGGGTCTTTCTGAGGGTTGTACCCTTGGAAAGCACCCTAAAAAAAGCTTTGACAAGGGAAAATCCTGGAGAGCTACTCGTCCCTTGGATCTTGTTCATAGTGACATTTCTGGCCCTTTTCCATTTCCTTCTTTTACTAGAGCTCTATATATACTAACCTTCATTGATGACTTTTCGCGTTATACTTGGGTATATTTTCTTAAGCTTAAGTTTGAATTTTTTGAGCATTTTCAAAACTTTAAGGCTCTTGCTGAGAAACAAGCGGAACGGTCTATCAAGGTTCTTTGAACCAACAATGGAGGCGAGTATGTGAGCAATAGGTTTGAGGATTTCTGCACTTCTGAGGGGATTGCTTTGCAGCGTACAGTTGCTTACAGCTCCTCCCAAAATGGAGTTGCAGAAAGAAAGAACCAAACTTTAAAGGAGATGGCTACTTGTATGGTTCACTCGAAATCTCTTCCTCCACAGTATTGGGCTGAAGTAGTGAATTGTGCTTGTTATATTCAGAACCGTGTCCCACACAAGGTAGTAAGAGCGATGACACCCTTTGAAGCCTAGTTTGGACACAAGCCTGATGTTAAGCACTTTCGAGTCTTCAGATCCAAGGCTATGGCTCAGATTCCCAAAAAGAAATGCAAGGCATTGGATCCACAATCCAAACCTTATGTTTTATCGAGTATCCTGATGGCGTGAAGGGATATTGATTGTTGAACCCTACCACCCGTGAGCCTTATATTGAGAGGAGTGTGAAGTTTGATGAGTCATCCTTGACTTCAACTTCCACTGAGGTCCTTTTTCCCACTGATTTAGATTCTGACTCTTTAGATGATGATGTTGTTGAGTGAGTTCCACCTTTCCCTGCTCCTCCCGATCCTCAAACTTCTGAGTCTTCTAATTCTGACAGTAGTGATGATGAGGACTATGTCCCTTCTCACTCAAGTGAAGAATCTTTCGACTCTGAGCCTGAGCCTTCGGGACCTCTTTGGGCCAGGAAAACTTTACAGGGTGCATGAGATTTAGTTGGGGATCCTTTGGATGAGAGACGTACTCACTCAGACTTCACTGGACCTCACTCCTTCACATCTACTTTTGATCCACCATCTTTCCATGAAGCTTTTGGGATTCCTAATTGGGATTCTACCATGGATGAGGAGTATTCCTTACTCATAAAGAATGACACTTGGGATCTTACCCTTCTTCCGAAAGGAAGAAAAATCATTCGGTGTAGGTGGGTATATCGAAAAAAGTATGGAGCTAATGGAGAAGTCGAGAAGTATAAAGCGCAACTTGTAGCTAAGGGTTTCTCCCAGGTAGCTGGGGTTGATTACTCAGAAACCTTTGCTCTGGTTGCGAAGATGAATTCCATTCGACTGACCCTTGTCATCGCTGCCACTAACAGATGGGAAGTCCACCAGATGGATGTTAAGATTGCCTTCCTTCATGGGGACCTAGAGGAGGAGATCTATATGGAACAACCTCCAGGTTATGTCCATGATCCATCCCTCATTTGTAAATTAAATAAGTCTCTCTATTGCCTTAAACAAGCCCCTTGGGCTTGGTATGCCAAGATGGACTCCTTTTTACTTGCATCAAGGTTCACTCAGTGTCACTCTGACCCAAATGTGTCTATTATGCGACATGATGACTCCATGCTTATTCTTGTTCTCTATGTTGATGACTTGTTGATCACCGGTAGCTCTTCCTCTATCATTGATTCTATGAAGATCTCCTTGGCCAACAAGTTCTCCATGTCTGACTTAGGATTGCTTCATTACTTTCTTGGGATCCAGATTTCACAATATGACTCAAGAATTATGATCTCGCAGCCTAATTACTCTCTTGATTTGCTTGCTTGGTTTCACATGTCTGACTGCAAGTCCTCACCTACTCCTTTTATTTCTGGGATTAAGTTGGTTTCTGATTACTCTTCCCCCTTGGTTGACGGTACCCTTTATCGAAAGTTGGTGGGAAGCTTGATCTACCTTACTCACACTCGGCCAGATCTATCGTATGCCGTCGGGATCGTGTCCAGATTTATGTAGGAGCCTCATGAGCTGCACTTAAAATCAGCAAAGCGGATCCTTCACTATGTTTGTGGAACTCACACAGATGGTATTCATTACTTAGGAGGGACTGAGATTGACTTGGTTGGATTTACAGACTCAGATTGGGTCGGTGATCTAGATCATCAGAAGTATACCTCAGGCTACAATTTCACTCTTGGTTCTGGTCCTGTCAGTTGGTCCAGCAAGAAACAGAATGTCATTGCCATATCATCGAAAGAATCAGAATACAGAGGAGCAGTTAACGCTGCCACAAAATTTGTTTGGTTACAGGGTATTATGACAGAGTTTGGCATCCACTTTCGGTGGCCTACCATTATCTATTATGACAACATGAGCACTATCTCAATTTGTAGAAATCACATTCAGCATCAGCGGATGAAGCACGTTGAGATTCATATGCACTTCATATGGGAGCTAATACATGAAAACATCATCGACATACATTATGTTCAGATAGCTAATCAGGTTGCAGACATTTTCACCAAGCCCTTCACTGAGGTGAAGTTTCTTCACTTGCGGTATCTTCTTGAGGTGAGGTCTATTACAGCCGCCCATCTTCTTCGGGCTATATAGTCCTCCTTGTCCTATTCTTCTTTCCAAAAAGATGTTGTTTGTACATGGGCACCTTATCAGGCCTTTAGTTTTCGGGGCCCATTGACACATATTTCTTAGTTGTCTAGGGGAGTCTTCTTTTTCTATTATGGCTTACCTTGACCTCTTCCTCAGCTTTGATGAAGGGGGGGTGTTGGTGTGTGTGACTGTCTAGTCATCGTCCACATCACCTAGGTGAGTCATCTCGCCTTGCGAGAGTCATAGGTCTTAGGAAGTCAAATAACAAGTGTCAGATTTTGTCATAGAATCTGACATTGTCATTTGCGTTAATGCGCCATAAGAGTTACATTCCTTATTTGGAATTGTAACTCCTCTTCTAGTGGCATCATATGCGTTAATCAACGTCATATGCGTCAACGGCGTCATTGAGTTTCTTTCCATGTTTAGGCATGGGGGTTACACAACACCCCTATTTGTACTACCTATTTTTCGATCTATGAGTATGAGCAGACCCATTCTTCTTACTTGCAATCTTCTTTCCATTGTTTCGAATCTTGTGTATTGTGTTGGCTTGACGTTACCGTCGGAGTGCAAATTCATTGTGGTGCATCGCTTTTCGATCTCAGTTCTCGTGAATCCCTCTTTCATTCACAAGAACTAAGCATGATAAAAACTATACCATTAAAACAATATACTTTTATCTATCTGTTTCATAAAAGGAGCCTTGTTGTTAATGAAAAAGTTTCAAGTACATAATAATAAGGTCAATAAGAAATACCTCCCCTAATATTCAGAGAATATGATATAGAGAAGAGTCACTAAATCTATATAAGTTTCATTGTGCATAAAAGAAACTAATTAAACCATCATAAATTAATTTGATCTAAATCATAGTTATGATAATCATTTCAACATCATAACATTCTAAACCACAGCTAATTAAGAAAAGAATTAATTAAAGTCATGATCTGTCCTCAACAATTTCAATTTAATTATCCAAACAAAGTTCCTTAATAACACAGTCAGATCATAATAAATCAAAATAAAATGAATTGATCTAAAACATACTTACTTGCCAAGAATGGAATGTTGTCCCTATAATAATCAATTATGTATCAACTACTAATAAGGTTTAATATAAAAATATGAAATATCTAGCTTGGGTAACAAGCCTTCCTAATAACCCTACTCTCAAAATCCCTACCTTCATTCTAAGAGGATAACTTCAAGAAAAAAACAAAATTGACAATACAGATAATAATCATTGTAGATCATATATGATATTTGGCTCAAGCCTTCACAAAACAAAATAAACACAAGATACAGAGTTCCAAAAGGATCTGTCATCCACAAACTGAGTTTAATAGTTATTTGAACAAAACATAGACATCAAAACCATGCATCTAAAAAATCAATAATTGAATGCTCACTATCTCCCACAAACAAGCTAATAGAGAAGGAAACTAGAAGGGTTTCATGAATAAAAATGTAGAGTACGGTCATACCCAAAAAGACCAAGAACCAAGTTTTAAGAAAATAAACTTCCTTAACAATGATCAAAACAAACCTCACATTGTCCAACCTATTGAAATGAACTCCAATACGAGTAAAAACTACACTCAGAGCTTAAAACTAACCAAAAGATGTGATTACAATCTCAAGGAGAAGTTTCAAAGGATCAAACAAAACATGCAATCATCATCAATGAAACACAATAATCCAAACCAAGAATCGCAAAAGATAAATAAGATCTGTACCTAAAACATGATACCCCAACATGATTCTCAAATCTTAAAGTTCAATGCATGAACCTGTATCTAAAGAAAACAAACCCAAATTGAGAGTATAACAACCCAAGATCATTCCAAAAACCAATCAAGTTCCATAAACATTAGCCAACTCGAGAAGGGTATTCGAGCAACGAAAAAACAAGTCCACAAAAAAAGGGAGATAGAGTATTACCAGTCCATGTTTCTCATACAAGACCACCCAAGAAGGGTAAATTCAACAATGATACAAATAGAAATTGGCATAGACAAATACTCCATCCTTCACGAATACAATATGCACTTGTAGTACTCAAAATCAACCTTCGTGAATAACTACTATGGGTCAAAACAAAATCTCCATAAAAACAACAAAAGATCAAAGTTTGGTTACCAAATTAATCCAAATGAAGGATTAAGAACTGAAACAAGAATCCCAATAGGAATTTAAGAATGAGACACCCATCAAAAAATGATAATACAACCAAAAGGAAAGACCATCAACTGAAACAAAAGTTCCAATACATGCTCGTATTTAATATAGAGAGTACCGAAGGTTCAAGATACTTTCACATAATCACGACAAAAACATTTAAATGCTACAAGGATACAAAACGAGGAGACATGTATATTCTATTTCACAAAACTATTCATATCCAAGAAACTATGTCCAAAAGACACACACATAGAAGCAAAAGAACAATCAATCATTCCAGAAGACATTCTTAGATACATTTTTATGAAGAGCAACGTTCTTTTAATAAAAAAATTTAAATAAAAGAAAGATATTTTAATGAGACAGGGCCTATCATGTCTGGTAGTTCTCATGCCTTCTCTTCCATGATCCAATGCTTCAAACTGAGCTTCCACAGAAATATTTCCAACAAAAATTCCAAA
Source organism: Taxus chinensis (assembly GCA_019776745.2). Lineage (NCBI taxonomy): Eukaryota > Viridiplantae > Streptophyta > Pinopsida > Cupressales > Taxaceae > Taxus > Taxus chinensis. The sequence goes on along the minus strand of CM034147.1, from coordinate 991,581,307 downwards.
ATAATCCTCTAAAACTCTTCCCAACTTCCACTTATAGCTTCCTTGATCAGATTTTGCCATTATTTCCGCCATGCAAGGAAAAATTATTCATGCAAGAGATTCAAATTGGAGGTTAGAAAAATAGAAACATTATGTAGAGCTTAAAGGCTCAAGAATTCCAAATGAAAGAATAAAAACAAAACCGTTTAGTTTTCCTCCAACCTCCTTACTATTCCCTAGGAGATTTTCACTCTTGTCGAGGATCATAAATGCAACATGACTGACAGAGTCCCCTCTAAAAACTCCCACCCAACCTTATCTTCTGTTAGTCATAACTAACAGTTCAAAAATTCAATCATTGAAAACAATAATGTTTCTATCTCGATAACTTTCTACCTTCCCCAAACATTGGCCAAGTTTGATGGTACCAAAGTTTAAATGTCACATTTAAAACTGTCAATGCCTTTGAAATAGTGCCACCGCCATCCCAATCTACTTGTCAACAATTCCAACCCCCATTTCCTTATGTTAGGTTGATGTAATTAGGTTAGGTCCCCCTTAATAATAGGTTAGAAACCTTATTTTAGGATATTATGTATAGTTCATTAGAGCTTTGGATTATATTTAAAGTACAAAAACTTAGGATAGTATCCCATTAGGATTTAATTTATAATAAAAAATAATCACATTAGCATAGGTTTAGAATAGATCAATAATCAAAGCCTTAGATTAATTAAATCCTAATTAATTAATCAAAGAATGTTACATTTCCATAGCTCATCAAAACAATGAGCAGGTCACCAAGAAGGGTAGAGTCCACGTAGATGCTACAAGATGCACCCCTGTGACCCCATTGCAAGCCTGGGTGTAGATATTAAATACTCTAAAACAATTCAGCCAAGATGTTCAAAACATCAAAAAATCCTAAACATGCCTTGGATCATTGAAATTGATCCAAGTTTATTAATCCTAAACTTTGCAAACATTAGACATGAGAAAAAAAAAGTACGGTATTGCAAAACTACGAAATGAACCCTTCAAAAACATGAATTTATTTCTTTCATCCATATGCAGATTACAATAAAAAGTTTCAGCACAAAACTATAAGAATACTTCATTAATAAATTTAGAATTGTGATGATATGAAGTTATCCCATTTTCAGAAGATAGAGTATACCCCCTACAACAACATGATTTTATCTATTATAAAGAGTACACCATTTTCAAAATAAAAATCACCTAACAACATTGGTTACTTCATTTAACAGTAGCAATCAAAAATAACAACCATGGTAGAGGTATTACATACCTCCCCTCTAAAAAGTATCACCATTCCCGATGATTAACTTAATTTGTATTTATAATCAAAAATAAGTAATTATACTTATAGTTCTTTGATCCACAAATGTTTTTCAAAAAAAACCAAATTTGCACATAGTTTAAGTTTTTCATAACTTATTACAACATCATAATTGTTATCCATGTACTTAAAAAATTATAGTACTTGCCCAAAACTAAGTAGAAATTAAAGATACTTTTTTTAAACAAAGTCTTTACTTGTATATAAAAAATTAGAATTAATTATGTTTTAAATGAATGAGGAAAAATAGTTTTCATATCCTCAAGGTTTTCCCATGTTTGCACTTTTAATTCATTAAATTGGTTCCACTAGACCTTGCATTGACTGATTTCATGATTTCGCAAGTACAATAGGAGAGTATTCGAGCACTCTTATGGCTTCAACCATGATTATTCTTGGGTCTTCGACCTACAAGGAATCGCAATTTAATACATGTGATAAATCTGAAATGTATTTCTTAAGCAAAGAAATATGGAAAACATCATGCATTTGTGACAAGGTGGGAGGTAATGCTAAGCAATAAGCTACATGGCTAATCACTTCAACAATATCAAAAGGTCCCACAAAATGAGGTGATAATTTGGCTGCCTTGTCCAAAGGTAATCAGAGATATTTTTTAGGCTTAACACATAAAAATAATTTTTCACCGAGTTCATATTTCTTATCGATCCTTTTTAGATTTGCATAACTTTTCTTCCTATCAGCAACTTCTTTCAATCGTTCACAAATTATTTTCACTTGTTGTTCCATTTCAGTAAGCATTTCAGGTCCAATTACCTCTCTATCTTCAATGTTATCCTAGACTAACTAGATTTCTACATTTCCTTCCATATAAATGCTTCGAAAGGTGCCATTTTTAAATGAGGAATGATAAGTATTATTGTAAGACAAATTCAAATAAAGGAAGGTATTCTTCCCATTTGTATTGTTGATCCATACAATACATTCTTAACATATCCTCCAAAACCTGATTTACTCTTTCTGTTTGACCATTTGTTTCCAGATGGTATGCGGAACTAAATTTTTAGTTTTGTTCCTAAGGCTGCATTTAGCATTTTCCAGAAAATGAGATGTCATTCTAGGGTCTCTATCAGATATAATCAATTCAGGTACTCCATGTAATCTAAAAAATTTCATGCACAATATTTTTTTCTAAAACTGATGGAATCATCTTTAAGATTACCAGCAATAAAATGTGCTACTTTTGTTAATTTGTCAACCACAACTAAAATAACATCATGTTTATTTTCTTAGACATAGGCAACCCCTGAAAAAAATCCATACTTATTACTTTGTCACTTATATTGTGGTATGCTATGGGGATACAATAAACCAGATAGGTGCATATGCTCAGCCTTAACATGCTGACATTCTAGGCAATGTGAAACAAAATCAGTTATGTCTCTTTTCATCCCTTTCCAAAAATATTGTTGTTTTACATCAACAAAGCATTTTTGTAACATCTGAGATGTCTTGAGTAAGGTGAATTATGAAATTCCATCATTAACTTTTTCCTTAACTCATTTCCTAAGGTACATACACTCACTTTTCATATCTTAAAATTCCTTCATTATCAAAGTTAAAACCTTTGTATCTTTGTATCATTAGGATCTGTAGCAAGTGTTATTTTTACTTGCTAAAAATACAAATCAGAATCTCATGATACGCTTTACTTCATCCTTAAACTGAGTTCTCAATGTTACAAGTGCAGAAATATGTTTCCTACAGACTAGTGCATCATCCACTCTATTTTATTTAGCTTTAATGTAACTTATGTCAAAATCATATTCTGACAAAAACTCTAACCATCTTCAATGTCTTGCATTAAGATTTGGTCTGAGTGAAAATATACTTCAGCCCAAGGTGGGTAAGTTTTTAACTCAAAAGGTCTGCCTAAGAGATAATGTCTCCATACTCGAAGTGCATGAACTATGACAAGAAGTTCTAGGTCCATGAGAAGACATAATTCAACTCATGTATCTTGAGTTTCCTACTTTCATAGGCTATAACATAATCATCTTTGTAATCTAATATGCTCATATTCCCTCTTTAGAAGCATCTGTAACAACTGTAAAATATCCCATTTGGATCTTGTATAGCCAAAATAGGTGTAGAAGTTAGCTTCTCCTTTAGAGTTTTTAATTTTTGATCCACATTTATCACTCCACACAAGCTTTATGTCCTTTCTTTTGTAATGAAGTAATCAGGGGCAACATGACTTTTGAAAAGTCCTTAACAAACTTTCTATAATAATTAGCAAGCCCCATGAAGATTCTGACTTCATGTACATTTTTTAGGTGGAGGTCATTCAATTATGACAACAATATTTGATGGATCAACTGATATTCCATCTTTTCTTATGACATGTCCTAAATAGTGAACTTTTGTTTCATAAAAAGAACATTTGGACAACTTACCATATAATTTTCTCTTTTTCAAGATTCCAAGTACAATTTTCAAATGCTCATGCTGCTCATCAATGCTCTTTGAATATATAAGGATATCATCTAAGAATACAATTACAAACTTTTCCAAGTATTATTAAAAGATAAAATTCATAAAATTTTCAGGTGCATTTGTTAAACTAAAAGGTAAAACTGTGAATTCATAATTTCCATACCTTGTTTTAAAAGTTGTTTTATGAATATCTTCATCCTTAATTATCAATTGATGATATCCAAAATGAAGTTATATATTTGAATATACTAATGTACCACGCATCTGATCAAACAGATCATAAATTATAGGAAGTGGATATCTATTTTTATTATTGCTTTGTTTAACATCCTATAATCAATACAAAGTCTAAGTGTTCCATCCTTCTTTTTCACAAAAATTACCAGTGCTCCCCAAGGTGAGACACTCGGCCTTATCAAACCTTTAGACAATTATTCTTATAATTGTGCCTTAATTTATGATAGTTCAATTGTATCCATTCGATAAGGTGTTTTGGAAATAGGTTCAGTTCCAGGTTTGATTTATATTGTGAAGTCAAATTCTCGTTTAGGTGGAAGACCAGGTAGTTCTTTCAGAAACACATCACTAAAATCTCTTAATAGTGGATAATTTTCCAAGAAATTACTACCTTCTTCTACTGTTTCAGATATTTTTACTACATATAACATTGAACCTTTGTTTTTAGCCTTCTTAAGCTACATAGCTGATACTTTCCTAACTGAAATTTCTTTTTTTACCCCCTAAATGTCTGCTATTTTCTGTAAATCATCAAGGCATCTAATGTGTTTTTCAAAAAAATCAACCTTTACTTTATGATCAACAATCCAATTAACACCAATTATGACACCATATGACCCCAAAGGAGCGACATAAAGATCTACTTCTGTTTAAAAACTTGGTAACTCTAAAACTACTCCAAAAAGACACTAACAGTATGGACAACATTATTATCACAATGTACAGTCCAATATTTCTCCATTATTCCTTCTTTTATTTTTAATTTTTTCAGCTAATACCAAAATGTATCAAAAATTATAGTAACAGCACAAGTATCAAAAAGTATAGTAACAACACAAGTATCAAAAAGTATAGTAATAGGTGTACCAAATAATTTACTTGGCACTTCTATGGGTGTAACTTTCTTTTTAGTTTGTTTATCAGCTATTGCAACATATATCTTATGTTGCCGGTTGTTGTCATCTTTCTTTAGAGGGCATTGATTTACGTAGTGATCCTTACCACAACTAAAATATCTACGTATATGTCCTCTTTTTGGTTCAAACTTATTTCCAGTCTTGAAATTACTATTTTGACCTCCATAAGATTTCTACTTATTATTGTTATTCTTCACAAAATTATTTCTAATGTTCACAATAGGTTTATTTGATGTTGTCTTCTTATTGTTATCAGTTACAAACTTTTTTTGACCCCAAATATTTTCCATGCTACCTTCTTAGGTGCCATTGAAAAATAAGAGTTGGAAATTCTCTTTTGATTTTCTTCTTTATGAGCAGTAAAATTGCCTTCAATTTTTGTTCTGACGTTATGTATTTTTCTACAACCCCTTCCATAGTGCTTGGGTTGTGCACATCTACCTCTCCTCCTATGACAGGATTCAATCCCATAATAAACTTGTGTATCCTAAACTTTTTCTTAGTTTGATACTTTGGAACGTACTTAAGAATTTTGGTAAACCTCTCCCAGTACTCAGTTACAGTTAACTTTCCTTGAAGTAAATTCTAAAATTCTATCAGTTTCCTATCATAATAGAGTTGTGGAAGCCAAAATTTTCTAGAGTAGCCCTTAAATTGATCCCATGTAATGTTTGATTCATCAATTTTCATTTCAGCCTTATAGTTGTCCCACCAGGAGGATGCCTCATGGGAAAGCTGATAAGCTCCCCATACTGCTTTTGTTTATTCCGAGAAGTTCCTTATAGAAAATTACTTCTCCATTTTGCTGAGTCAATTCTTAGCCCCATCCCCCAGTGTAGTGCCATCAAACTTTAGTGGACTTATCTTCTTTATGTCATTAGTAAGTTTAGATGTTAATCTTTCCTTTTTATTTTTAGGCAGATTAGGTACATTTGTATTTGAATTTGCAACATTATTATTGACATTCACAGCATTGTTATTTGTTGTATTATTATTATCAAAGCCCAAATTTCTGTCATTGGCATTTTTTCCTGGAGGTGGCTAATTGTTATTATCAGCATCATCTTCCTCCTAATTACCCATTACTTGTTGTTCAAGCACAGTAAGGTGATCTCTTGTATCTAACAGGGAAGAAAGAATCTCATCAATTTTTTGTGCGGTAGTTTCCTTTCCACTTGGAGGTGGATTATTTTTAGCACCCCCCCTTGTTCTAACCATTTTTTTAAACAATAAATTAATTTTTATCAGATATGGACTCAATAGGTCCAAGAGTTGTAACCTTCAGCTCTAATACCAAAATGTGACATCTACTTTTTATGACTTAAAAATAAAGGAATTTTTTTTACATAATGTTCTCTGTCCTAAATTAATGTAATTTAGAACACACATTCCATTGCCAATCCATCTCATAACAAAAAACCATATGCAACTGTAATGACTCGGTGAAACATCGATCTCTCATTCCAAGACTTGGTATTAAATTGATCTCTCATGTTAACTTGTTCAAGTGTAAAATATGTATACTTGATTATTTTACTATTTGAATATTTATTACCGATACTCATATGAAATCCCACAACTTAAACTAGGTGACATAACATAATGCAACCAACAACTTGCAATACTTTGGCCAAAGTTTTAAACATGTTTACAGTTTTTACATTCCAAGACAACATACTTTTCGAAAGGAATATGTCTTTCACCACACTCGTACTGTTATCGAGATTGGTCATCCTTGACTACTATCAACTAAAACTGAGTCAAAATTTCACACTAAACAATGGCAGTTTACATGCATTAGTGTGGAAGAATACTCGTGGTGTCTAAGGATACATAGACATAATAAATATACTTTTGTCGATTGGGTGTGTTTAGTTACTCTAAGTCAACATCAGTTGACCACTACAATATTCCATATGTCTATCTCTGTTTACAATAGAACTATGAACCAAATTTTCACTTATGTCAATTGAGTTAATTGAACTAAGTGGGGTGTTGAAGTATAGTTTATTATGAAGGTACTCTGTTATAGTCCCTGTATTACAAGAACCAACTGAGTTCCTTCAAATAAACTAGCATACTTACAAACATTAGATTATTAACCCATCAATTTATTATATTGTTTAATTTATCGTTAAAAATGAACCTAAGGGTTCACTATGTATAATTGACCCAAAGAAGGATACAAAATGTACTTTTACACCAATTGAGGATATGTAGATAAAATCTATGTTCATTCTTAAGAACATTTTAATCTTAAACCATTATTTTCATCTATCGATATATCTGAATTTGATATTAAGTGAGTAAGATCATTAATTTTTCTTACTATAGTTTTTAATTGTAAACAAACTTGATTGAAAACTTATACATTAAACTTAGAGATATCATAATGTCTAAATCTTCCTATTATCTCTTTCAAGCTTTCCTATTTCCATTTTTTTGTTTACATATAAGAAGCATATAGCCAATCATCCTTTATGATTTTAACATAATAACTTAATAAGATAACATACATAGTTCTTATTTAATGATAAAAGGAAGTATCCTTTTCTTTCTTATTAAGGACTATTTTCCTATTAATGAAATCAGATAACATATGGTTTAGTTTCATAATGAGAAAGCCACATTCTTTTATATAAATCTATCCTTATTCCCTTTTCCAAATAAGGATTTGTCAATCATAGTCAACATAGTTATACACTTTCCCAAAATGAAAGGAATCAAAACTATAAGTATATATCCTTATTCCTAATATCATTTTATACCTTAGAATCCAGTAAGTCATGAACTTCAGTATTTAAATATATCCATAAGGTCCCATCATGCATGTTAATATTTAGGATTATTAACCAAATCCAAGTCATATTAGACCTTAGAATAAATCACAAATCAACAACCCTTCACAACAATTCATTAATCAAAAGAGAGAGATCACTTTACTCCCAACTTAATTAATATTCCATAAGTTTATACGAAACATCTTTCACCATTACAAAACTAATTTTAATACATCTTCATAGTTTTTCCAACAAGTACATTTCAAGAAAATTTCAATACATAAGCATCTGAATGAAGAAAAATGATTTCATTAGTAAAATAAATGTAACTTTCTATAAGTCTTTCTCCTTTCATTTTTTATGAATTCCATCTACAAATTTTTTAGCATGAGTCAGTTCATAAGAACTGAGCATGATAAACACTTTAACGTTAAAACAATATGATTTTATCTAAATGTTTCATAAAAGGAACCTTGTTGTTAATAAAAAGGTTCCAAGTACACAATAATAATGTCAATAAGAAATACTTCCCCTAATAATCACAGAATCTGATATAGAGAAGAGTCACTAAATCTATATGAGTTTCATTGTGCATAAAAGAAACTAATTAAACCATCATAAATTAATTTAATCTAAATCATAGTTATGATAATAATTTCAACATCATAACATTCTAAACTACAGCCAATTAAGAAAATAATTAATTAAAGTCACGATCTGTCCTCAACAGTTTCAATTTAATTATCCAAACATCCTCAATAATACCGTCAGATCAAAATAAATCAAAATAAAATGAATTGATCTAAAACATACTTACTTGCCAAGAATAGAATGCTGTCCCTATAACAGTCAATTTTGTATCAACTAATAATAAGGTTTGATATAAAAATATGAAAGATCTATCTTGGGTAACAAACCTTCCTAATAACCCTACTCTCAAAAATCCCTACCCTCATTCTAAGAGGATAACTTCAAGCAAAGAACCAACTTCACAATACAGATAATAATCATTGTATATCATATAGGAGATTTGGCTCAAGCCTTCACAAAAAAAAAAAAACACATGATAAAGAGTTCCAGAAGGATCTACCATCCACAAACTGAGTTCAATACTTATTTGAACAAAATAATGCCATCATAACCATGCATCTAAAAAAATATTGATAATTAAATGCTCATTATCTCCCATATACAAGCTAATAGATAAGGAAACCAGAACGATTTCATGAACAAAAACGTAGAGTACAGTCATACCCAAAAATACCAAGAACCAAGTTTTAAGAAAATAAAATTCCTCAATAATGATCAAAGAATACCTCACATCATCCAACCTATTGAAATGAACTCCAATACGAGAAATAACTACACTCAAACCTTAAAATTAACCCAAATATGTGAGTACAATCTTAATGAGACATTTCAAAGGATCAAACAAAACATGCAATCATCATCAACGAAACACGAAGATCCAAAAAAAGAATCACAAAAGATAAACAACATTTGCAACCAAAACACGATACCCCAACATGATGCTCGAAGATTAAAGTTGAACATAGGAACCTATATATAAATAACAAAACCTAGATTGAGAGTATAACAACCTAGGTTCCTTTCAAAAATTAGTCAAGTTCCATAAATATGAGCTGACTCGAGAAGAGTATGCGAGAAATGAAAAACAAGCCCACAAAAGAGAGGGAGACAAAGTATTACCAGTCCATGTTTCTCATACAAGACCACTCGAGAAGGGTAAATTCAACAATGATACAAAAAAAATGGCAGGGATAAATACTCCATCCTTCACCAATACAATATGCACTTGTAGTACTCAAAACTAACCTTTGAGAATACCCAATATGGGTCTAAACAAGATCTCCATAAAAACAACAAAATATCAAAGGTCGGTTGCCAACTTAAGCCAAATGAAGGATTAAGAAATGAAACAATAATCCAAATAGGTATTCAAGAATGATTTAACCATCAACAAATGATAATACAACCAAAAGGAAAGACCATCAACTGAAATAAAAGTTCTATCACATGCCCCTATTTAATATGGCGGACAAGTCAAACCCAAATAACATTAATCAAAACCTAGTTTTACTTCATGCTGAGAGTTCCAAGTTTCAAGATCGAGGAGACATATGTATATCAAAACAAAAAATCCCTTTACAAATAATACCCAATTTTCCAAATAAGCAACACATTTATTTTCCAACTCCATTCAAAACTCAAATTGATTAAAATATTCTATTTAAAAAAACTATTCATATCCAAGAAACTATGTCCAAAAGACACACACAAAGAAGAAAAACAACAATCAATCATTCCAGAAGACATTTTTAGAGACGTTTTCATGAAGAGCAACATTCTTTTAATGAAAACATTTAAATAAAAGAAACATATTTTAATGAGATAGGGTCTATTATGCCTGGTAGTGTTGTTGCCTTCTCTTCCCTACTCCAATCCTTCAAACCAAGCTTCCACAAAAATATTTCCAATAAAAATGCCAAAACAATCCTCTGAAACTCTTCGTAATTTCTTCTTATAGCTTCCTTAATCAGATGTTGCCATTATTTCTACCATGCAAGGTGAAATCATACATGCAATAGATTCAAAATGGAGGTTCAAAAAATAGAAACAACATGCAGAGCTCAAAGACTCAAAAATTCCAAATGAAATAATAAAAACAAAACCGTATATTTTTCCTCCAACCTCCTTACTATTCCCCAATTGGTTTTCTCTCTGGTCGAGGATCATAAATGCAACAAGACTGAAAGAGTCCCCTCTAATCTAAAAAATCCCACCCAGCCTTATCCTCTGTTAGTCATAACTAACAGTTCAAAATTTCAATTGCCGAAAATAGTAATGTTGTCATCTCGACAAATTTCTACCTTCCCCAAACCTTGGCCAATATTTGCGGTACCAAAGTTTAACTATCGCATTTAAAGTTTTCAATGCCTTTGAAATAGTGCCACCACCATCTCAATCTACTTTCCAGCAATGCCAACCCCCATTTCCTTAGGTTAGGTCATTTTCAATATGTTAGGTACCCCTTAATAATAGGTTAGAAACCTTAGTTTAGGATTTTAGGTATAGTTCATTAGAGCTTCGGATTATTTAATGTACAAAACTTAAGATAGTCTCTGATTAGGATATAATCAATAATTAAAATTATCACATTAGCATAGGTTTAGAATAGATCAATAATCAAACCCTTAGATTAATTAAGTATTAATTAATTAATCAAAGAATGTTACCTTTCCATAGCTCATTAAAATGATGAGCATGTCACCAAGAAGGGCAGAGTCCGTAGATGCTACAGGACGCCCCTGTGACACCAGTGTAAGCCTGGATGCAGAGATTAAATATTCTAACCAATGCAGCCAAGATGTTCAAAACATTGAAAAATCCTAAATATGCCTTGGATCACTGAAATTGATCCAAGGTGATTAATCTTGAACTTTGCAAACATCAAACTAAAAAACAAGTTCAGTATTTCAAACTAGGAAATGAACCCTTCAACATGAATTTATTTCCTTCATCCATATGTAGGCTACAATAAAACGTTCAGCACAAAAGTATAATAATACTTCATTAATAAATTTAGAATTATCATGATATGAAGTTATCATGTTTTAGAAGAAATAGTGTATCCCCTAAAACAACATGATTTATCTGTTTTAAAGAGTACAACATCTTCAAAATGAAAATCACCTATCAATGTTGTTACTTCATTAACAATAGTGATCAAATATAACAACCATGGAAGAGGTATTACAACATATCATTCAAACAATTTATTGAAGATGTACTCTCATTTACAATTCATTCTTGACTACTAAGGGGGCATAAATAAATGAACCTCATTGCATACATACACATACACTTGGGGGGCATGCTGCCCATATCATTCACATTGCATTATATTCCATCTCATCCACAACATACTGCATAGCTTGTTCACACTTAGTATTTCCTACATTTAATTGTTACATGTTCATATTTTTACAAATGTTAGATAAATATCTTGTATGTCATTATATTTCCATACACACATGCACATTCACTTATTTTCTAGTTGTGATCACAGATTTTATAGATATATTACAAACATCATGGATGCTTGGTGTAATACCTATTACCAGTCCCATAACGGCTCTTGGGGGCATCCAATTTCGTACATTATAGGTGATATTGTTTAATTTTGTTCCATAGCACATTACTTTATCATATTATACACGCTTTGACATAATTTTTATCTTTCTAACATGACTAACGGGTGCTTCATGTGTAACATTTTTACTACAGGTCTATTTGCCACCATGGTTGTTTGTTACAATGTCTGCTTTTTCTTTTCATTGTTTGCCATTATTTGTGGGATTTTACCTTTGTCTTATGTGCACACTTGTCTTCTTGTAACTATTATGGCCTTGATTGTCTTACGACATCGTGAGATGTTTCCCATGTTTGCAACTCACGTTTTGTGGTCAACATTGTCTTTTTGCATGTTTACTTACGTCTTAGCTTACACATTTTATGCTTTGCTTACATTTCATATTATACGTGCATGTTTTTCTTTTCCTGTACTAACACTTGTCTCCTATCCACTTGTTTGTGTGTGCCTTGGTTTCCTTTGGATCTCAAATTTTCACTTGTCTTAAATTACATTAGTCTAGGGCTTTGAGGAAACATGGGACTGTCTCCAATTCCTTCAAAGCAGGTTGGTTCCCCAGCTTATTCCTACTACTAAACTAATCCTAATGTTGGAAATGAAATTTTCTAGTCCTAAACTACATTCCAAGGGACCAAGGTTAGAAGGATCTGCATAAACTAAAATCCTACACTACATGAGGTGATAACACCAAAAATGATAACCACCGTCCAAAACAACAACTAGATTCCCATTTTCAAACAATGCACCATAAAAAGAAACCCTGTAACATAAGGAAGCACATACATCATACTTGTAAATAAATAATGTGGCAAAGAGATACAATAGATCACTAGCTAAGGCAATAAATAACCATAAAACCAATAAATTTATTTCTCTAATATGATTCATAAATCATTACAATGAAGGAAGGAGATGTAAACTCATTTATAAGACCATAATCCAAGGCATGCAACTCTAGAACACTTGTGCAACAATTAAAATGATCCCCTTGTATTCTCAAAGTATCCAACATTATAAATGAGCATCACTTTATAATATATAGAGAAGATGGGAAAAAAAGAAGAGGGAGAAAAATAATGAAACTCAAATTTCTTCATTCACCCACAAAAAAGATGCAATAAATTCATGAAAAACATCATGCAAAACCTTACAAAACCATTCCCCCACTGTACATTGCTTCAAGAAGAAGAAATGTAACCCATAATTCATTAATTTGGTTGTTTAACTACCTGGAACTGTTTGTTTTAAATGTTGGGGATGTTTTCCTCTTTTTCATATATCCAACCTGAATAAAAATAAGACCTTTCCAAACAGTCTAATTTAGTGAAAATCGGATTTCTTGGTCAAAAGTTATGGCCGTTTGAATTTCTAGGGGTTAGGGGTTCCATGCAGGCTCTCATAGTCCACATTTAATTGTTCATTTTACCTTTTTCCCCTTTATGTGGGTATTTCAGGTATTTTGGGTCTGCGAGGTATAAAGGGTACAATGGCACTCAGGATCCATTTATCTGTACTCACCACATTTAACTCCCCAACAACTTTTCTTTGTATTGTGGACACTTCGGCTCTGTGGGGAACTCACGTCCCCATGAAATTATTCCTCCTCCAGCCTCAGTCCCCACAACTCCATCTCGGCTCGCAATATATTAAATCTCAGCCATACTTTGTCTTGCGGGGATTTTGGAATTCTAGGTTGTTAGGTTGTGGATCTTGTTTTCATGTGAGAAAGTGTTGAAGATTGTACACTAAGATTACTGTACACTTTCCACAGTTGTCTCACCGGGTTCACGATTGTATGCCCCGAGAATTTTTTTTTGGCCTTAAAATGTGCTCGATATGTCGGGAAACATGATTTTCTCATATGGGTAAGATTTTTGAACCATAGGTTTATGGGACAGTTTTGGCCCATGGTTTTGATACCCACGGTTTTGTAAAACTGCTTAAGTAGTTGTCTATTTATATGGTTTTGTGCATGTGGTAAGTAATAATGTAACATTGCAAATGTGTTTTGAATTCAAGTGTGAATTCTATAGAGTTTGTTGAGCATAGCTCCAAACAGATCTAGGTATTGTATTGAGAGAGTGGTGGCTTGTAATAAAATCTGAGCAAGTGATTCTTGGTGGACGTAGCCCAAATTGGGTGAACCAAGTTGAATACTATCTCTTTGTGTTGTGTTATTTTATTCTGCACTTTTATTTGAGATCTTTAATAATTTCTATATATTAGTTTCTACTATTGTGATTCTATGAGGGATTATTCCACATATTTTATCCCTTATTTCCTAACAATTGGTATTAGAACCTGGTTTAGTTTGCTGAAGTGTTGAATAGCAAGAAAAGTTTTATCTTGAGTGGGAGCTATGGTAGATGATGGAAGATCTAGGGTCGATAAATTCCATGGGAAAAATTTTAGTCTTTGGAAGATGCAGATGGAAGATTACCTTTATCAGAAGGATATTTATATTCCACTGTCTAAGAAGGTGAATAAACCCTCAAGCATGATGGATGCAGAATGGAATTTGCTGGATAGGAAGGAGCTTGGGACAATCCAACTGTGTCTTGCATCTTCAATATTATTTAATGTTTCAAAGGAAAAGACTACAAAAGAATTGATGAATGCATTAGGGAAGTTGTATGAAAAACCCTCTACCTCTAATAAGATATTTTTAATGAAAAAGTTGTTTAATATGAAGATGTCTGAGAATGGTTCAGTAGCAGATCATTTAAATGATTTTAATATGGTTGTAAATATGCTAGCTTCGGTTACAATAGAATTTGATGAAGAAGTTAGGGCTTTATTAGTTATGTGCTCTTTACTTGAGAGTTGGAATAGCCTAGTAATGGTGGTAAGCAACTCGGTTCCAGCTAACTCAAAGTTGAAGTTTGAGGATGTTGTAGGGGTGATTATAAGTGAGGAAATGTGAAGAAAAAGATCTGGTGAATCTTCTACTTCAGGGAATGCTTTGACAGTGGAAACTAGAGGGAGATAAAAGAATAGAGGAAGCCGTGGAAAATCAAAGGATCAAGAAAGGTCAAAATCCAAAAGTAAGATAGTATGCTGGCACTGTGGAAAGTATGGGCATGTAAAGAAGGACTGTTGGGAGCTTTGGGAAAAGAAGAAACAACAGGAAGAAAACAACAAGGAAAATGTGGCAATAGGTAATGTATGTTAGGATGCTTTGATTCTTTCTTTGCATAATATTACTGAATCTTGGGTTTTAGATTTAGGGGCTTCTTTCCATGCTACTCCACATAGGTATTATTTTGTTGATTATGTTCAAGGATATTTTGGGCATGTTTTTCTTGGTGATGATGAGCCTTGCAACATAGTTGGAAAAGGTTCTGTTCAAGTTAATATGCAAAATGGGAATACTTGGCTATTGAAGGATGTTAGACATGTGCCTACATTAAGATGAAATTTGATATTGGCAGGGTAGTTGGGAACTAATGGTTATATTGTGATATTCACAACAGACTCTTGGAAGGTTACCAAGGGTGTTCTTGTGGTGGTAAGAGGTAAGAAGGTTGGAACCTTGTATTTAACCACTTATAGCACTAATGTTTGTAATCTTGTGGATTCAGAAGTAGATACAACATTGTGGCACTATAGGCTCGGTCATATGAGCCATAAGGGCATGGAGATCATAAAGAAGTATTTTCCTAGATATACAGAAATAAATTTGGAGTTATGTGAGGACTACATATATGGGAAATAGAAGCGATTAAGGTTTCTCAAGGTTAGACCTACAAAGAAAGAGAGTAAGTTATAGTTTTTGCATTATGATGTGTGGGGGACGACTCAAGTATCATCTCTTGGGGGTTTAAGTTATTATGTTACTTTTACTGATGATGTAACAAGGAAAGTTTGGGTTTATTGTATTAGAAACAAATATTATGTATTTGACACTTTTGTTAAATGGAAAGCCTTGGTAGAGAATGAAATAGGTCTTCAACTAAAATGTCTCAGGTCAGATAATGGAGGAGAGTATTGCAGCAATGAATTTTATGATTACTATTCTAAGAATGGAATCCGTAGGAAAAATACGGTTCTAGGATCTCCGCAGCAAAATGGGGTGTCAGAAAGGATGAAAAAAACAATAATGGAATGTGCTAGGAGCATGAAGTTACATGCAGGACTTTCTCTTTATTTTTAGATAGAAGTGGTGAGCACAGTTGTGTACTTGATAAATAGAGGATCCTCAAGTGCCTTAGATGGAGGAATACCTGAGGAGGCTTGGTATGGTAAGAAAGTTGATTATTCATTTCTTAGAGTCTTTAGATGTGAAGTGTTTGTTCATATAGACAAGGATGATAGGACCAAACTAGAGGCTTAATCAGAAAATTGTACTTTCATTGGTTATGGTGGTGATGACTTTGGATATAAATGTTGGAGTATTAAGTATAAGATAATCATTCGATCTAGAGATGTGGTATTTAATGAGAAAGTCATGTATAAGAAGTAGTTTCAAGAAAACAAGGAAGAATCCAAGAAATAATATGCAGTAGTAGAGGATCTTCCGGATGGGAAAGTGACACATGAATCAGTTCAGGAACCTCCTCGACAGGAACCCTAAACTCCTATATTGAGGATGTCTTCTAGGGTAAGAAGAGAACATGAAAGTTTTTCTCCTTATCTTTATTATTTATTACTCACTGATAGTGGAGATCAAGAGAGATTTGATGAAGCAATGCAGGTAGATACTAGGAAGAAGTGGGAGCAATCCATGGATGAGGAGCATCGGGATCTCATAAAGAACTAGACATGGGATTTGGTGAAGCTACCCAAAGGAAAAAGAGCTTACAGAACAAGTGGGTGTTCAAAGTCAAAGAGGAAGAAGGAGGAAAGAAAATATATAAGGCCTGGTTGGTGGTCAAGGGGTTTGCACAAAAAAGGTATAGATTTTGATGAAATTTTTTCTCCTGTAGTAAAAATGACTTCTATTATAATTGTTCTAGGAATAGTTGCAGCAGAAGAATTGCACTTAGAATAGCTTGATGTAAAGACTACATTTCTCCATGGTGATTTGGAGGAGGAACTATATATGCAGCAACCAGAGGGCTATGAGGTGAAAGGTAAGGATGAGATGGTGTGCAAACTGAAGAAGAGCTTGTATGGCTTGAAACAAGTTCCACGTCAATGGTATAAGAAATTTGATACCTTCATGATGGAGCAAGGTTATATTAGATGTCATTCTGACCATTGTGTGTATACAAAGAAATTTGAGGATGGTAGTTATATTATCCTATGTTTGTATGTGGATGACATGTTGGTTGTAAGTAAAAACATGCAGGAAATGAAAGTACTCAAGAAGTAGCTAAGATGTCCAAGGTACCTTACTCATCATTGGTTATAAGTTTAATGTATGCCACGGTGTGCATTAGGCCTGATATTTCTCATGTAGTGGGAGCGGCGAGTAGATTTATGAGTGATCCAAGTAGAGATCACTGACAGGTAGTAAATTAGATCCTTCAGTATTTGAGAGGGACCATGGGGACAATTTCGTTCTACAGTGGATTAGACACTACTTTGCGTGGTTATGTAGATTTAGATATGGATGGAGATGTAGATAGTAGGAGGAACATGACAGGTTATGTTTACACTGCAGGTGGGACAACAGTAAGCTAGATTTAATGACTACAAAAGCTGGTGGCTTTGTCAACCACGGAGGCTGAGTATTTTGCTGCCATAGAGGAAAGCAAAGAATTGATTTGGTTATATCAATTACTTGAGGATTTGGGGCATAAGCAGGAGGAAGGAAAGTTGCATAGTGATAGTTAGAGTGTTATACACCTAGCTAAGAACTCTGCTTTCCACTCTAGGACGAAGCATATACAGTTAAGGTACCATTTAATCAGGAAAACTTTGGAGGAAGAGAAGTTGAAGCTGGAGAAGATTCATATCATTCATAATCCTGCAGACATGATGACCCAGGTGGTTAGAAGGGAAAAACTAAAGTTGTGTTCAGCTTTGGTTGGTCTTCACAGAATCTAGTGAAGGATTGAGAAGCTTGCTCAGAGGAAAACAAGTCTCCAAGTGGGATATTGTTAGGTTGTGGAGCATGTTTTCATGTGAGAAAGTGTTGAAGATTATACACTAAGATTACTATAAACTTTCCACAGCGGCGCAGCCCTCGAGAATTTTTTTAGCCTTAAAACGTGCCCGATATACCAGGAAACGTACTTTTCTCATATGGGTGGGATTTTTAAAGCATATGTTTATGGGATGGTTTTGGCCCATGGTTTTGATACCCACGGTTTTGTAAAACTACTTAAGCAGTTGTTTATTTATATGGTTTTGTGCATATGGTAAGTAATAATGTAACATTGCATATGTGTTTTGAATTCGGGTGTGAATTCTGTAGAGTTTGTTGAGCATAGCTCCAAACAGATCTAGGTATTATATTGAGAGAGTGTTGGCTTGTAATAAAATTTGAGAAAGTTATTCTTGGTGGGCGTAGCCCAAATTGGGTGAACCAAGTTAAATATTGTCTCTTTGTGTTGTGTTATTTTATTCTACACTTTTATTTGAGATCTGTAATAATTTTTGCATATTAGTTTCTACTGTTGCGATTCAGTGAGGGATTATTCCGCATAGTTTATCCCTTATTTCCTAACATAAGGAACACTTGAACCATAAGAACTTATACCGCCCAAGCCCCAAAAACCTTACTTTTCCACAATATATTGGGCCTGATCAAAATTCATTGTATTTTAGTCTTTTCAGCCTTTCGGAGAACTAAAGCCTTGATGGAACAAGTGTCATGTGTTCCTCTTGAACCAAAAATGTCCACATTACACTGGAAAAGACCCTTTCTTGTTTTTCCCTCAGCCTTTTGGCTAAGTGAATATCTGAGGAGTTAGGAAAGTGGAGTGTCTCAATCTCTCAAGTTTTCCTATTTTTGCAAGGGTGTAAAAATAGATAACAGTTTCTACAAAGCACATTCCCTCCCCCTATAGGGAATAGTTTTAACAAAACGGTTGGTACTCTTTTGGGCTCTATGCTCCTTCAAAAATGTCACATGCACCCCAAATGAGGGGGGCATCATTTTAGTGAATCACTCACCCCATACAACATCATACAAAACACAGTACTAATATAGCACAGTTGTTAGTTTTAGATGGGGATCACAATCAAACTTAGGTCCTTATCACATTAGCCTTTCCTGGATACCTAAAACTAGGGGAAATTACATAATGATTGGTAGTTCAAAAAATTCTACAAAACTCCACACACAAAAACTTTTACAGGGCATATGGTCCTTAGCACACACATTTGTACACACCATCTATAGTGGTGTTATACATTGTGGGAAGTAGTTAAAGGTTAGAGTATGACACTAGAGTATTCTCCCTACACTTCTTCCATTTCATTGGTGTGATACCACCCAAAAAATGTGCACGTAGACATCATCTACAAGATCATTTTCTACACCCTTTCCTCATCACAGATCATGTGTACATGTTCCTTTTTTACACTTTTAACATTTTTACATTTTTTCCTTGCACACTTTTTTATATTTTGATCATATACATGCGTATTTGACAACTTGTTCAACTTATATTTTGTAGGTCCATCCATATGAGAATTGGTAGTCAACATCAATAGAAAAAACATCACACACACCAACATCAACAACGATAAAATCACATGACATCGACATCAACAATAGGTACATCACGACATCTACACATACGTTTTCACCCTAGATTCATTTTCATCACTTTTTTCCCTTTCTACTCCTTAGCATTCACACTTCACATTTTTCTATCACTCCATGCTTTTTCTTGTCCCTCAGTAATATGATCATGTTACATAACATAGTTATCCATCTAGACACTGTTGGGTTTCAGATTTGCACTTGGAATGAAACCACAGTCAGGGGACAAGCAAGTCCCTGCTCTTAAATGGGAGAGGTTCCCTCATTGAAAGTAGGGGAAAAACCTATGCACAAATGCATAGTCTTTCATTCAATGGTGGTTTCCCGATATCCTTAAATTTGTTTAAAGCCTGGGATGTTATCAATACATGAGGATAGAAGACTTTGAAGAGAGGAGGGAGGAAAAATAAGACAATACTTTCAAGGAAAAGAGATGGCAGAGAAAACCCTTATATGTATTGTGAAAATGAGATACAGAGTAGAACCATCCACGTTTATAACAGACACAATTCACAAACTCAAATTTCTGGAGATTATACAAACTAGAACACAAAGTTTCCAAGAATGCAAGGATTAGATGATTCACAGATCAGAACCAAAAGGAAAAAGAAAGTAGAAGAAGAAGGGAAAAACCTTTGTATTGATTTCTTCCAATTCAAAATTACAGTTCCAGAATAATCAAAATTCCAGCCCTTTACAAAATGGATTTGAAAGCTCATGATATAGCTCACAAGATATGGTTACAACTTCCTTGAGCCAGCAAGAAACAGTTACAACTTATTCCAATCATCCATGCCCTTTCAAATTCTTAATTTGCAAAGAAAAGTTAATGGTAAAAAAAATAGTTTTTTAAATATACGGTCGTTACATTCTTTTACCAGTTAAAACATGGGCAGTTTGATTTGCTTTTAGAACTTAAAATTTGGGCCACCCACATGGGAGAAATTAATTGGAGTGGGCCTGCGGATGCCTTCTGCATTTTTCACCTTTGAAGTTGTGTCAGGCTAACATGTGGAGAGCTCCGCCGATTCATTCATACTTTGCCGATTCAGGTCTATTTCCTGCTTGACCTATGTTGACCCCTATACACGTGGAGGGTTGGTGCTCATTTGAGTTTCCTTTTTGGAAGTGCCCCTTAAAATTGTGTCAAGATGACGTGTGTCTCCATCCGCCGGTCTTGGACTTTTCAATGGCCAACTCCGTCTTCATACTGAATTTAACCACGTGGTGAGCTGTCGCTACTTGGAGACTAACCCTTTGATTTCACTTCTAAAATGGTGTTGTTAAGGAACATGGAGGCTTTTTCCAACACACCCATACTTAGTCAAATTTTAACGATCGGATCTATCCCTTTTTGGACCTAGGACACGTGGAGGACTGGTGCAAGTTTGAGAATTTCCCTCATCTTTGACTCTTGAAGTTGCGTCAATAAGGCACTGTAGACACCAAATTTGGGTCTTACGACGCCCTGTGCCCCGCATCTCGTCCCAAAACCTAACCCTACCTCACCACCTAAAACCTTACACACTCAATTATTTATTAATTACCTTATAATTAATAAATCCACATCTCCAACCGTGCCACTTCACCTCGCCACCTCACTATGACCTAGCCCTAACCCTAAACTAACCTAATTAAGACCTATGACTTGGTCCAGATCCACACCCATGACTCATCACCCCTCACCCGCATCAAAATGAACCTAATAATGACTTGACCAAGCCCACAACTGACCCCATCGGGAGAAGAGGAGGGAAAGTTGGCTATTTTACTAAAAATAGCCAACTTTGACCTGACCGACATCGGTCCCTACGCGGCTGGCGTCGGTTAGGTAACCGCCATCGGTTCCCTGTAAATGACCTCCCCTAACCAAAATGAAAGGATCTGAATCCATTTGCAGGGGAGAGACAAGTGAGAAGGAGAGAAGAGTTTGTAAAGAGGAGCATCAAGCCCAAAACTGGGACTGAGCAACTAGAGCATTGTCACACTCATCCAAACCTTGGGAGAGTCGGAGGATAGCTTCATCAGATCACTTCCGATTGCTGGATCATCCTAACTGGGCCTTGCCTTCGCCAATGCATTCTTTGGACCTGCATCCACATTAGAAACTAGTAAGTAGTCTCTTTTACCACCTTGTAGGCTTCTAAACACTACTTTGTGAATTTTTAATTCATAGGGATTATAAGCTCACTCCTGGATCTACTACCTGGCAACAACCTGCACCTAACCTTCGGTCATCCATCTCTATATTACCCCAAAGACAACTCTCTCACTTTCTGAGTCTTCTCTATCACCCTACTACTCCCCTCAACCATCTACAAACCTTCCAAACCTCATAACCACCTTACACCAACCTCCATTTAAAAATCCCTAAATCACTGCCCCTTACCGATATCGGTTATTCCCTACTGGTACCCGGTTTTGTAACCGCGATTGATTATCCAGTGACCAGCATCGGTCACTGTGACTTATACCAAAACCAACCTTTCAGCTATTCACCTCAAAAAAATCTCATGTCCAATATGGTCTATCCCTATAACTTGATCAAAACATATCAATAACCAGTGACCAAACAAACAACATGACATTCTATTGTTAGTAATTTAGTCTCTATTGCTTTTAGTAATGAGATACCTAAATCGTGAGTTCACAATAGCTTCTTTATTATCATTTGCATCAATTTGTATTAAAAAGGGAACTGACCACCTTCGAAAGGAAGTCTAATATTTCCTGGGACCAAGGCAGTTCCCTCACTTATTGTCTAACTAAAATATGGTGGTCTTGCATTCTTATTTACAGGTAGTTCTTCCCAGACAAAAAGGAGTTCTTCACAGTCGGTTTGATCTCTCTACGGTACGTGCATACCTTCCCAACACTCAACAGGTATTCCTCCTAACCCTAACCCCTATATGTTTCTCAAGAGAATGAAAGGATAGAAGTAAATCTATTCTAGAACTAAATTCTGTGCGAAACATTTTGGCATGCCCGGTGGGATCCTATTCGGGTTTCTTTCTTTCTTGCTTGTTTTCATATAGGAAGCACACTTTCCATTTATTTCTTCTAAATATTCACAAAATATTTTGTCATTTTGGTAAAATAATTTGTCTTTTCGCATCTTTGCATTAGTGAAATTCATCTTCTTGACATCTTCTCTTTATTTTCTTCATCAAATATTGTTTTTGATTTGGGTTTAAAACACGTGGATCACATTCTTGCTTGCTATTTTTTATTCTAGTGATCTTAGATCAAGTAACAGGTCGTACATGTGGGGGTAATATCCACGGTATTGATGAGAAATTAATATTACTCTCACTGCACAACACATACCAAATCACATCATAATCTACACAACATCTCAAACATCCCCCCTTTCTGCGGTATTCCTTCGCCCGATTGAGATAGCCTTACAAGACAAAACAAACTTGACATCTCCCTTAGGTCTTTTGTTTAGGAATGACATCATCTTACGTATAAGGCATAAGCCCAAAAGTGATTAAAATTAATCCTAGGGTTAGTCTCTTGATTTTCTTGTGCATCTTGCTTGTTTTCTATTTTTCTTTCAGTTCTGTTTCTCTGTTATACCCTATCTCAGTTATCACTTCAGACAGTTTGGTGGGTATACTAAGTCTTGTTATCCCCAAACCAGTCAGCATCTTACATTCTCTCTTTTCCTTCATAGTGACCGGCACTGGTCCTCTTCTACCGACATCAGTTACCCAACCGACGCCGGCTACCGTCTGACCGACATCAATTACCAGACCGATATCAGTTATTGTGTTTTACAGTTCCTAACACACCAGCAACCTACCAATTCCAACATTTTATTGCATTTTCTATTCCGGATTGACTAATTATCTACTGGTGTCCCCTTGTCCATGGTTTTTATCACCCAGAAACAAGCCACAGCCATGGTTTCACACGCTTGTTCCGTGTCTTTTCTTGAGTCGCCCCCTTTGCATGCTACGGGGAATCCTATGGACACTAATGCTTTTCCCAAGATCTCTGTCAGAGATCTGGATTTTGCTAAATTTTTTGACGCTAATCTTGGCACTATATAGTATTATTTGTCTCATACCCCTGATTGTACACCCGACGGTCAACTCCTCTTGGGTATGCCTATAAGTATAGCCACTCACTTAGCTCCTTCCCCACCTAATAAATCCGCCTCACTGTCTTCATCCTTAGCCCCGTCTCCCAGCTCAATGGATTCGATGGTCCATACTGCACCAATTGGCTTTCCTTTGGTTAATCTTGGGCCCCACATATCACTACCATTAACTGCCCCTGCCTCATCCCTCTCACAAATTTCCTCTTTCATAACTTGTTCTATACCACCTATCCACATGAGTTTTCCCTCTCAGGGTCCGCCCACCTTTTCATTTCCACAAATGCATCCGGTGGCCTCAACATCTTATATAAGACACCCTTATTCGGCCACCCCAACACATTCATCATCGATACCTTATCAACATTTAGCCCCACCATTGTCTAGTAGCGGCTCTTGGCCCAATCCTCCTCCGTTTACGATGACAACACCTTCATCTAACCCAACCAATGATTTAATCAAACAAATGATGGACAAGATACAAAATCTTGAGGCTTCTATTTCAGGAAGCCATAACACGCTGACATACGAGCAAGTTTGTCAAGATCCTATTCATTCTTCTGTCCCCATATCCTCCTCAATGGGAATTACTGAAATTTACTCGCTTTAATAGTAAGGAGGACCCTCAACAACACTTGCGATCATTTAGACATGCTTGCTATCTGATTGCTCATGATGATGCCTTACTACTCCGTACCTTCCCCATGCCCTTATCAGGACCTGCCTTAGAGTGGTACAGTGCTTTAGCCTAGCACTCAATCTTCTCCTTTAACCAGTTAGCCCAATTTTTCTTAGATCATTTCTCCATCAATATTGCCAAGAAAGTATCCATTATCGATCTCTATGCCATCCGACAATTTGAAGACGAATCTATCACATATTTCATTGGACGATGGCGGGGCCTCATTAACCAACTTACTTATGCCTTATCTCAGGCTGAGATCATCAAAATTTTTATGTGGGCTTGCATTAAACACATTTCTCCCACCCTCTGAATTCAAACTTTCCGCACCTTTGATGAGGCCTTTTCTATGGCTCGGAAACTAGAGATTCGGGCCTTAGAGGAGGAGAAATTGAAGTTGTGCAACAAAAACTCAAATTTCTGAACCCAGGACTCCACGAACAAACCCAACACCACCAACTCTCACGCATCGGTTGCTTTGAAATCAAAAGGAGCTGTACATGCGGTAATGGTCAAATCTCAAGCACCATCTTATACCCAGCCGAAATCCACCTATAAGTATAAAGCCGAGCCCATCAAGTACACTCCCTTGGGAGAAACTTATGATGTGATCTTGGACAAATTGCTTAAAGTAGGAGCTATAACCTTGCCTCCTGTTAAACCTCACTCCAGGTTTGATTCCACCTGCGTTATACCTTCTGGGTATAAAGAAAATGAATTCTGTAACTTCCATCGCGTGAAGGGACACAACCACGAAAGCTGACAAGATGTTGAAAAACATAGTGCAGGAAATGGTTGATGCAGGGGATATAACCCTCGATAATCCTAATGCCCCTGCTAATCAAAATTTAAAAATCTTCAACAAACCATTTCCAAACCATTCATCTAATAGTAACACAAACCAAGAAACCTCAGCCGAGGAGAAGAGTGTGCATGAGATCCATGCGGTTTTCAACTCCCAACCAAAGGCTTCCATCGAGGAAATTCTGAATCGAGCCTCTTCACCAATGCAGGGGTCCTCGCACCCTTCTCCTTCATCGGGACAAGAGGACAGCCCCACTATATCCTGTACCCATAAAGGAATCAACCACCCAGAGTTCTCTTCTCACAGAAGAGCCTTCTTACACCACATCCCTATGCAAGACTATGAACGAATGTTATCCAACCTATCTATTTCCCAAACATCTCCTTCTACCACTCTTACTGCAAAAGAAGAAGGATCGCCACTTTTTCTGTCGTCCTTAGAAGTATAAAACCTTCGAGCCTACATCACCAAACTCCTTAACCATGACGGATCCTCTAAAACATGCCCTCCTCCCTATCAGTTCTTCATCGCCTAAATCTTTCCAGGGACTGGTCGATCTCTTAACACCCATTGATACAACGCCTCATTCACCCCTTGTATCACACCCCCAGTGGACCGAAATCATAGCCCACTTCTCTTCCATACCAAAATTCCCATCCACATGTGAAGATTTTCATCCCCCAGAAGATAAACGACTCTTATGGGAACGTTTGAGAACATCATTCTCTACTCAAATGCAAATGACTATTACAGACACCTCTACCATATACCTGAAGTTTTTACAAAAGCTCAAAATGCCTATGTTCTCACCTCCACCCCCCTCATCTCTACCGAATACCTCATCCACCTCTATCAACCTAACCAAACCTTCCCCTATGCTTAAGACTTCACCAATACTCAGCCTAACGCACCCACCTAAATGGTTAGACTTATCCAGAAAATAAAGCCATCAATCCACCTAGGAGACAGACCCAATCTCCTCGAGTCTAATCTATGCCTCCGCCACAACTAAAACCCTCATCCCCAATCACACTAGTACAATAGGTATGGCTTCAACCCTCACTATCACACCTACCTTCTATATTTGGGCCTCACCCCTCCACCTTGCCTCAATACACCATGCCTTCCACGTCTTCTTTAACAAGACCACCACCTTCTGCACCCATACAGAAATCCACAGGCATCTCAACACCATCGCCCCAAGTATCTTGCCTACCTACCAACCCTAAGCAAACTCGATCATCAAAGGACTTTTTTTCCTCCGCTCCTCTTTCCCCGTGGTTGTTTCCTGCCACCACGTCATCTGTGGCCTCATCATCTAACCAACTAAACATAACTTCTGTGTAGAAGAAGCCACGCCTAGTTAAACCCAATCATCAAAATCCCTTACCTAAACCACCACCCATACGAACCACTCGTACCCAACCATTACCAAAACAATCAATAATCTTACCCACTCAATCAATAGCCTCATCTTCATTTGACCCGCTCAAAGGATCTTACGCCAAGATCCTTGATATGCTGGTAGGGGATGCGACCATTTCCCTACCCCCACTCAGACCCTATGATCCATCTAAACCTCTACCTATAGGTTATGATGAATCTAAAATATGTGCCTACCACCGCACACCAGGACACAATGTAGAAGGATGCAAAGCTTTGAAATCCATCCTTCACCAGTTTCCTATCTCGGATAGAAAATCTCAGAAGGACAACTTACGAAATCACCTATACCACCTATCCCCACCTCGCTGAAATCTATCATCATTGCAACCCCACCTCTCGAGAACAATGACTTATCCTTGTCATCTTCCTCATCTCGCATTCATGAGATCAACATGATTAGCATTGCTACTCGAGGTCAGAAAAACAATGGAAAAGCTAAAGAGAGCACACCGGCGGTCTCTCTTTCTCCTTCCGCCATCCTGATCGCACCACCACCTAAAGTGGTTATTCGTGGACCGGCCTATCCAGTCTCTGTTGGAGTTTCCCATCGCACTATGATCAAACAACTTCACCAATCTCCTGTAAAAATGACACTCTATGATCTCATTCAAACATCTGAATCACATCGACAAGCTCTAATTGAGATCCTTCAAGGGATAGAGGTCCTACCTAACAAAACCTTACCCGTCACCTCCATCTTCACACCCAACCACATTGCTTCTCTCACCAAAACAACCTACCTCCACAACCACCTCTGTCCCTGTACAGCAAGTCGCTGCTGTCAGTTTTTCTGAAGAAGAAATTGTCGTCTTTGGTGCAGAAGATCCTGACCCCGCTCTTTTCATCTCGTCTTACCTCCGGGACATCCAGGTACGTCATGTTATGATCGATGGGGGCACTAGCCTAAACATCATCTCTTCCAAAGCCTTCCAACAGATGAATATCCCTCCTAGCTACATGTGTGCCAACCCCACCATGTTGTGTTCATTCAATGATGCTATTACTTCTACCCTAGGCACCGTGATCCTTAACATTCGTGTAGGGCCATGTACCTTACCCAAACTCTTCTATGTCCTTGAGGGAGAATTCCAATACAACATGTTGTTAGGCCGCCCTTGGATCCGGGCTATGGGATGTATTCCCTCCACCTTACATAGATGCATAAAATTTGAGTATGAGGGGAAGTCATACACCGTCACAGCTGACACTTCCCCCTTCAAAACCTGTAATATGTTATACCACCCTAATGATGTGCTTGTACCAGTCAAGACACCCATTGATCCAACCCAACCATCTACTTCAACCACGCCTCAACCATCCACCTTAGCCGCACCCACACCTTCGACCAATGAAACCACCGACGCGAATACCTCTTCCTTCCCCGCAGACAACATCCCAACCTCAAATCCCTTGGTAGGTGTTTTTCAACACCTTACACTGGGGGAGTACCGCCTATACAATGTTAGCACCTTCTATACCCCACAAGAGTATGGACAGTTACATGCGCATCCTACCTACGACCGTCGTGTGGGGGAGGTGATCTCCTATGGACCACCTAATTGCCGCACCAACCTAACGTATGGGGGTGTTGACGCATCCTCTGTCACCCCCGAACCTCCCCTTGGTGTGGTTCCCTTCCAATCATATTTTCAATATCTAACCAACCGTCGTTTCACCCTCACCTTCCTGACGTGCTGTGCTTGGAAAGGTTTTGGTTTCGGTCTTTATGAGCAAGGACGACATATGGTTATTCCCATGACAACACGCAAACAAAAAGATCGTAGTGGTCTTGGGTTTTTTGAACCACCTACACTGAAGAAACCTCGTGTCAATTGTATCCAGGAAGATGACGAAGTCACCCATTCTGAACAATCATCGCCCATTTTACCATCTTCACCCACGGAGTCGATAGACCCAGAATCTATCCCTCCTAACTTTTTTTTTTCATGAATGCTATCTTCCTAGGTCCTCTCACTTATCAACGCGATGGTGAGGACCCATCTTCTCTCCCCCTTTTACATCCATACATGATCGAAGAAGACCTGCCTTCGATTAATGTTGTGGAGTGCCAGGATGATGACTCCATCCTCACCTACCTTGGTGCGGATGACTCTTATATTCAACACGCCTTACCATCTAAAACCCAAACCATGTTGAATGAGTCGACTATAGAAATCAACATCCACACGGAGGATGATCCTCACATTGTAAAGATCGGACAATCTCTCGACGCATCAGAACAAGCCACCTTCACTACCTTTCTCCGTGCCCACAATCAAGCTTTCACTTGGTCCTACGTCGACATGCCAGGAATCGATCCTGACATTGCTGTCCATAACATCACTCTGAAACCAGACTCCAAACTAGTTAAACAGAAGCTGAGAAAAATGCATCCACGCATTGCTCTCTTGGTTAAAGAAGATCTTCAACGACTCCTTTCTGTTTCTTTCATCTTACCTATTGACTATCCGCAATGGATTTCTAATGTTGTACCTGTCACTAAAGTGACGGGGGGACTTCGGATATGTACGGATTTCTAGGGATCTTAACCTCACTTGCCCAAAGGATGACTTCCCCCTACCTAGCATTGATCAACTTGTCGATCTCACTGCGGGCCATGAGATGCTTTCTCTCATGGATGGTTTCTCAGGATATAATCAAATTTTAGTAGCCTCGGCCGATCAACATAAAACTGCCTTCATTACCCCCTGGGGGACCTTCTGCTATCGTGTCATGCCATTTGGCCTTAAGAATGCTGGTGCGACCTATCAACGGGCTATGAATTACATTTTTCATGACATTATGCACACTATCCTTGAGGATTATGTTGATGATCTTCTTGGAAAATCCAAACATCGCAGTGAACATCTCAATGTTTTAACCATTATTTTCGATCACCTGTTACAATACTGTGTTCGTCTTCAACCAAAGAAATGTGTCTTTGGCGTCCTTTCGGGAAAACTCCTTGGCTTTATCATCTCTTTACGTGGCATTGAGGTCAACCCCGCTAAATTCAAAGCTATTTTAGAAATGCCCCCACCCACTAACCTAAAACAATTGCGTAGTTTGTAGGGAAAACTCCAATCTATCCATCGTTTCATCTCACAACTCTCGGATCGATGTCAACCTTTCCATCATCTCCTTAAAAAGGAAATTTTCTTTCAATGGAGCGAGGAGTGCCACAAAGCCTTTGAGGCTCTTAAAAATTACCTCTTGCAGCCACCCGTGCTTATCCCACCTCAGGACGATCACCCTTTCTACCTTTACCTTTCTGCCACCGACCATGCTGTAGGAGCCATGCTCGCACATCGTGACTCTAAGCATCGAGAACAAGTAGTTTATTACATAAGCCATACTCTTGTGGATTACAAAACTAGGTATACACACGTCAAAAAGTTGTGCCTAGCCCTATCATTCGTGGCCACCAAACTCCAACATTACCTCCTGAATCACAAAACTTTTGTCATCACCAACGCTGACCCCATACATTATATGTACACCAAACCTCATCTAAACCAACGCATCACCTGATGGCTTATGCTCCTCACCGACCTCGACCTTGAGTTCGTACACCAGAAATTAGTCAAAGGACAAACTATCGCAGACTAACTCACGGAAGCCCCTTTACCTGGGGAACAATTTACCAATTTTACTTTCCCTGATGAACTCATCACAACTCTTTCGCTCAATGATGTGTCTTATCCAATGACTCTCTTCTTCGATGGATCTAAATTCCAATGTGGTGGAGGTGCGGGCATTGTTCTCATTCCTCTTGAAGGTGAACCTATGCCTCTTTTATTCAGGCTTGATTTCCGCTGCACTAACAATACAATGGAATATGAGGCTCTTGTTTTAGGTCTCCACGTTACGTTACACTTAGGTGTGAAGTCTATTAACATTTTCGGTGACTCTCAATTGGTAGTAAATCAAGTCACTGGCATCTACCAATGTAAAAATGAGTAACTTCAAAAGTACAAACGTTACATAGATTCACTTTTGACCTTATTTACCCATTATACTATCCAAACCGTTCCACACTCAACTAATAAATTTGTGGATACTATGGCTTGCTTGGCCTCACAAATTCTTGCATCACCAACTGACTCTAACATATTTATCTTGGTCCAATAACTCTTTGCCCCATCTTACTTAGTCCTGGATGTTTGTATGGTAAATAATGCATCTGCTGACTCACAGGATACCTGGTATCACCAATTTCGTGACTACCTTACAAACTCTGTTTTCCCACCTGACCTTAGTAGCAATGGAAAATGCACTTTTCTTAAAGGTGTTTCTCGTTATGTCATCATGGGGGGACTCCTCTATAAATGTGGCTTTGATGGTATCCTCCTTCGATGTCTAACCAGCGCTAAAGTCACTCATGACCATCCAACAAGTCCATGACGGAATTTGTGGTGGGCACTTTAGTGGCTTTTCCATGGCCAAGAAAATCATTCACCTAGGATATTATTGGCCTACTCTTAATAAAGACTAATGTGAATATGTTAAGTGTTGTGTTATGTGTCAACAGCATGCCAACCTTCAACATACTCCCAGCCATCTGCTACAGGTCGCACACGATCTTTGGCCTTTCTCACAATGGGGTTTAGACCTTATTGGTGAGATTCATCCACCTTCTTCACAACGTCACCGTTGGATTATCACGGAAACCAAATATTACACTAAATGGGTGGAGGCCATTCCACTTCATTTCAACCAAAAAGGAGAAAATTGTTGAATTCATCAATCATCACATTATTTTCCGTTTCGGTGTTCCTCATCACTTGATAACCGATAATGGAAAATCTTTCAAAAATAAGTTGTTACGAGCCCTTTGTGACAACTTTGGTATCAAACTTATCTTCTCTTCACCCTACTATCCACAAGAAAATGGTCAAGCCGAATCTTCTAACAAAACCTTAACCAAAATTCTCATGAAAGTTGTTAACGATTTTGGTCAAAATTGGCATGATCACATCCCCTTTGCCCTTTTGGGCTTATCATACCAGCATTTGTACTTCCACTAATGCCACACCATTCTATCTGGTGTATGGTACCGAAGCTGTCTTGCCTCTCGAAATACAAATCCCTTCCCTCAGAATATCTCTCCAGGATATTCTCACCAATGATGACTTCCGAAAAGAGCGGTTAGCCCAATTGGAGCTTCTTGATGAGCGTCGTCTTACCACTCTTGACCACCTTCAAATTTATCAAAAGCACATCAAGCGTGCTTATGATAAGTGAATTCATGAGCGTACCTTTAAAATTGGTGATCTTGTCCTCAAAGAGAATCAACATGTAACCAAACTAGAAAAGAGAAAACGTGGAAAATTTGCTCCTAATTGGATTGGGCCTTACATTATCACTCACACTTATGGATCAGGTACTTATCGTTTAGCTTCGCTTAATGGTAAACCTGAGCCTGAACCCCTTAATGCCTTGCATCTCCGACCATTCTACTATTGAATTTAGTGTTACATCACTCCTTATCCACCTTGCGCTCATCCCTTGAGCTCATTTACCACCTCATACACCTTTTTTTCATGCATCTCAAAGTAAAATCAAACCCACGTGGTTTGATCATCACCTCCTCTTAAAGAGGCCTTCTCCTTTTTAGTTTGGTCCATGACTTAAAAGTATCAAAATAACAAGTTCTCAATTATACAATTCTGGGATATTCTTGAGTCAAACTTCCTGCAAAACTAGATGCTTCATGCCAAACAGACATCTAGACCTCCAAGCTATAAACTAGACTGCTCCCTCGAAGGACAGCTATGTGCAAAGCCACATCTACTACTATAACTAGACTGCTCCCTCAAAGGGCAGCTATGTGCAACACCACGTCTGCTACTATAAGTAGACTGCTCCCTCGAAGGATAGCTATACAAAGTCAGCCTCTATCAGAAGCTTCTCGCATTGATCAGCTTCGAAGACCTCAAGAAGCACCTCAAGAACAGACAAAATGCATATCCCATATAGACTTCCCACATCGATCAGTCTATATCCAGAAAAATCAAAGCAGTATTCAAAAGTACTTTTGAGTCATGGACTTGTCTATTTTGGTTTGATTCTCCTCCGTCAGAATAATCACCTTATAACAAGTTCTCTGCGCCCCAGCTATACCATCCACCTCACCTCACCATTCTTCACAATAACAAAACTCAAGGGACGTGCGTATATCTAATATATTGTGATTATACAACTCTTTTCACCTATCGACTTCTCGTTTATGCAAGGTACGTCTAGGGATTCAAGCTCATCCTACGATAATACGTGGTTTGTTTAGCTCTTTTCAACTATGGGAAACTTTTTCCTCTTTTACCCAAATTTAGGATTGTGTGTTGATCTTAATCAAGACATCGATTTCCTATGCTTGGGTAAGTTAACCCTCACTTCACCTATACCCACACCAACACCAACAACATTACTCTACCAACATCAAACTTTTACCAACCAAAAAATTGCCTAACCACAACCAAATCACCTTTGAATTTACCTCTCCCTAGTCCTAAGGGAGAACTACATCGGTCTGACCCCTCCCTGGTACTTTGTGCAATGGGCTATGTAGGCAACACTTAGGAGACATGGGGTCTCCCAAGGTTAGCTCGACCATCCCTTACCATAACCTATGCATGTGTTGTGTTTTCCTTAAAAATGTAAATATTTTTGCATATTTATATTGATAACACTCACCTTTGTCCCTTATCCAAGGTTAATCTCCATTTTTCACCACATCGCCTAACCCCTGGCTTTACTAAATAGCCTTATTTTGAATTCATTGGCCCGACCTAAGGCCGCAACTCACCAATCGGCCCAACCCAAGGCCGCAACCAACCAATCGGCCCGACCTAGGGCCGCAACCAATCAATCGGCCTGAACCCAAGGCCACAACCAACCAATTAACCCGACCCAAGGCCGCAACCAACCAATCGGCCCAACCCACGGCCGCACCCAACCAATCGGCCTGACCCAAGACCGCACCAATTAAGTACCTCGACTCGAGGCCCGTAAATTATGATTCTATCCACCCATCATGTAGTTTGTGTTCAATCGAGCTCACCTGTTCGTGTTTTAGCATGACTAGGATAATTGACTTGTTCAACCGACCAGCTTTTCCTAGACCAAGACCGTGACGTTTATTTCAACCAAACCAACCATTTGGTACTGCCGAACATGCCTAAACATTCTGGTACCTTACCCGTTATATCCCCTGGAGCTACTTCCTATGCCTTGGATACTAGGATTATATCAGCCTTGTTTGGATAAACTATCGACCTTTGCCTATGAATTGCTTGTTTGCTCTTCAAAACATGTACCCTAGTCGCACTACTACATTTTAATGTGCATCGGCTTCCTTGAACTTACCCCACCATCTTACCAGCATCTCATCATCATTTACCCTTTATCAAACCTATCCCTGATTTCATGTCGCCTCAATCTGTGATAGATTTGAGGGGGATTACCTATACCCTTAACTGGGGCAACCATTTTTTTTATTATTGTCAGTGCAGCTTTACAAGACAAGCTACATGACAACAAGGGGAAAATGTAGACACCAAATTTGGGTCTTACGACACCATGTACCCCGTATCTCATCCCGTAACCTAACCCTACCTCACCACCTAAAACCTTACACACTCAATTATTTATTAATTACCTTATAATTAATAAATCCACATCTCCAACCCTGCCACCTCACCTCTCCACCTTACTATGACCTAGCCCTAACCCTAAAATAACCTAATTAAGACCTATGACTTGGTCCAGACCCACACCCATGATTCATCACCCCTCACCCTCATCAAAATGAACCTAATAATGACTCGACCAAGCCCACAACTGACCCCTCAGGAGAAAAGGAGGGAAAGTTGGATATTTTACTAAAAATAGCCAACTTTGACCTAACCAAAATCGGTCCCTACGTGGCTGGTGTTGGTTAGGTAACCACCATCGGTTCCCTGTAAATGACCTCCCCCAACCAAAATGAAAGGATCTGAATCCATTTGCAGGGGAGAGACAAGTGAGAAGGAGAGAAGAGTTTGTAAAGAGAAGCATCAAGCCCAAAACTAGGACTGAGCAACTAGAGCATTGTCACACTCATCCAAACCTTGGGAGAGTCGGAGGATAGCTTCATCAGATCACTTCCGATTGTTGGATCATCCCAACTGGGCCTTGCCTTCACCACTGCATTCTTTGGACCTGCATCCACATCAGAAACTAGTAAGTAGTCTCTTTTACCACCTTGTAGGCTTCTAGACACTACTTTGTGAATTTTTAATTCATAGGGATTATAAGCTCACTCCTGGATCTACTACCCAGCAACAACCTGCACCTAACCTTCGGTCATCCATCTCTATATTACCCCAAAGACAGCTCTCTCACTCTCTGAGTCTTCTCTATCACCCTACTACTCCCCTCAACCATCTACCAACCTTCCAAACCTCATAACCACCTTACACCAACCTCCATTTAAAAATCCCTAAATCACTGCCCCTACCGATATCAGTTATTCCCTATCGGTACCGGTTTTGTAACCATGATCGGTTATCCAGTGACCAGCATCGGTCACTGTGACTTATACCAAAACCAACCTTTCACCTATTCACCTCAAAACAATCTCGTGTCCAGCCTGGTCTATCCCTGTAACTTGATCGGAACATATCAATAACCAGTGACCAAACAAACAACATGACATTCTATTGTTGGTAATTTAGTCTCTATTGCTTTTAGTAACGAGATACCTAAATCGTGAGTTCGCAATAGCTTCTTTATTATCATTTACATCAATTTGTATTAAAAGGGGAACTGACCACCTTCGAAAGGAAGTCTAATATTTCCTGGGCCCAAGGCAGTTCCCTCACTTATTGTCTAACTAAAATCTGGTGGTCTTGCATTCTTATTTACAGGTAGTCCTTCCTAGAAAAAAAGGAGTTCTTCACAATCAGTCTGATCTCTCTACAGTACTGCGCATACCTTCCCAAAAATCAACAGGCATCCCTCCTAACCCTAACCCCTATATGTTTCTCAAGAGAATGAAAGTATAGAAGTAACTCTATTCTGGAACTAAATTCTGAGCCTTCCATACTTAGCTGATTTTAGTTTATTCTGTCTTCATTTTGTACCTGGGACACGCAAAAATCCTATGCTTATTTGAGGACTATCCCTTGTACCCTGGCCCTAGAGTTGTATCGTTTGGACATGTGGAGGCTTCCACTGAACCTTGAAATATGGCCAAACTGCATCCAATCAAAAATTTCCATGTATTACCCATGGACGTTGGGGGAAAAAATAAATGAGAAAAATACACTAGTCATTCCCGACTGTGGGAAGAAAATAAAAAGGAAGGAAAGGAACTTCACCATATGCTCGACTTTAAAATTATTCTCCATGATTAGCAAAACTACAAACAATGCTAGGCTCAACGTGATTCAATACTCCAAGGTACAGACTCAAAAAAATTTGAAAATTGACTTCAAAAGAGGGGAATTTTGGGGCCGACAAAAGCTGGCTCTTTTTGGGGATGACTTAGCTTGGAACAAAGACACAAGGTAAGATCAAGAGTTGTAGATAACTCTAGGGAAAAGAGGACCAATGCTTTATCCATTGGGCAAAGGAGTCGAAGGAAAAACCAATACAAGGCAACACACAGAAGACGGGAAAAGAAACAAA
This sequence comes from Taxus chinensis, assembly GCA_019776745.2. Classification (NCBI taxonomy): domain Eukaryota; kingdom Viridiplantae; phylum Streptophyta; class Pinopsida; order Cupressales; family Taxaceae; genus Taxus; species Taxus chinensis. The sequence goes on along the minus strand of CM034147.1, from coordinate 991,545,039 downwards.
ACAAACCAAAAGGGAATAACATAAATGAAAACAAAGGAGCGAACCAAAACCAAAACACTGTACATAATATACAGAAAGACCACCTAGTCACCTAGAACTTGAACAACTTTAGAGATTGCCCACTATAATGAAGTGGGAGATGAGAACCATCCATGTAATCTAGATAAAAAGATTTATTTCCAGCAAAATGTCTTCTTCTAAAAGGACCAAGCCAAAAAGAATCAAACTTACCATGGATTCCTCGTGGCTCATGTCTTTTGTCCCAAAGCATCATAATGTATCCCACTTGGAAAACTATGGGATTGGCATTATTTTCAAACAAAGCCTTCACTTTCAACTTATGAGTTGTTACCCTGTCAACCACGTGTAATTTTTCCTCATCAAGATTCTGAAGGTACAAAATTCTCTTGTCCAAAGAGCTATTGAAACTTGAATCTTCAATTATTTTCATCAAATGTAAGGCTAGCAATTCCACCGTGACTGGTAGTTGAGTTTCCACACCATACACCACTTGGAAAGGGGACATTCCAATTGTTGTCTTGGGTGTAATTCTATCAGCCCAAAGTGCATCATATAGCTTCTTATGCCAATTCCTCTTAGAATCATTTACAAGCTTTCTAACTATTCTCACCAAGTTCTTATTTGTTGATTATGCTTGTCCATTTCCTTGGGGGTAGTAATCTAAAGAATGAGCAAGTGAGATCCCATACCCATAGCAGAAGTCCATCATCTCAGTAGAAGAAAAAATAGAAGCATTATTAATAACAATTTTGTTTGCGATCCCAAACCTGATCAATATGTTCTCTTTAATGAAGTTGTGAACTACCTCAGAGGTAGTGCTCTTGACTGGGATGGCTTCCACCCACTTGGTGAAGTAATCTGTGGCAGTCAACACATGGGTATGTCCAGCACTAGAATATGGATGAAGAGTTCCAATGAAATCAAACCCCCATTGTTGAAAAGTCTCATAAATCACTACTGGATTTAGTGGCAAAGCAACCAACTTAGGTCTTCTAACAAACGTTTTGCATGCTTCACATTTACCAACCCATTTTTATGCATCTCTGAATAGAGTGGGCCAATAATAACCAGCACGAAGTATTTTATGAGCTATTACAGTAGAGGAGAAATGAACTCCACAAGCCTGGTCATGAAAAGCAGAGAACAACTTCTTTTGTTGCTCCTTATTGACACACTTCAAAAACCTTCCATCTATGCCTTGTTTGAATAGAGCATTCTCCCATATCACATATTGGGCAGACCTAAGTTTGATATCTCTATTCTATTTGGCACTCAAGTGAGAAGTACACTCTCCATAGGTCAGAAAGAGAGCAATGGCAACATACCATACATTTGTTGAGCTGAGGAACAAAACAACAAGGACATCAACTTCATCTTTGGAAAAATCCTTGGCAACTCCCTTAGCAATGAGTTCACACAGGCCCTTACCCTGAACTAGCTTTGTTGGCCTGATATCAATATCATACTCTTGCACCTTTGCTACCCAATTACCTCTATTGATTCCAAATTATTGTTGAGTAAGAATGGATTTTATAGTTGTATCAGGCACCAGCACCACATAATGAGAATTAAGAATGTAAAACCTGAACTACTTGATAGCTTTGACAACTGCAAAAGCATGTTTCTCCATCATAGTTTACTTCAGCTCATGAGTTTTCAAGACATAACTCATGAATGCAATTGGGAGCTCATGATCTTCAACATTCTTCTGGGTTAACACAACAGCTAGGGTATTTTCAGTGGCATAACAATAGATAATTAAATGAAACCATAGTCAGGGGACAAGCAAGTCCCTCCTCTTTAATGGGAGAGGTTCCCTTATTGAAAGCAGGGGAAAAACCTATGTACAAATGTGCAGTCTTTCATTCAATGGTGGTTTCCCGATATCCTGAAATGTGTTTTAAGCCTGGGATGTTATCAATACATGAGGATAGAAGACTTTGAAGAGAGGAGGGAGGTAGAAGAAGACAATAATTTCAGGGAAAAGAGATGGCAGAGAAAACCCTTATATGTATTGTGCAAATGAGATACAGAGTAGAACCGTCCACATTTATAACAGACATAATTCACAGACTCAAAGTTCTAGAGATTGTATAAACTAGAACACAAAGTTTCCAAGCACGCAAGAATTAAATGATTCACAAATCATAACCAAACGGAAAAATAAAGTAGAAGAGGAAGGGAAAAACCTTTGTATTGATTTCTTCCAATTCAAAATTACAGTTCTAGAATAATCAAAATTCTAACCCTTTACAATGGCTTTGAAAGATCATGATATAGCTCATAAGAGACGGTTACAACTTCCTCGAGCCAGTAAGAAATAGTTACAACTTATTCCAATCATCCACGCCCTTTTGAATTCTTGATTTGCAAAGAAACGTTAATGACGAAAAAAACAATTTTTTAAATATATGGTTGTTACATTCTTTTACCAGTTAAAACATGGTCCGTTTGACTTGCTTTTACAACTTCAAATTTGGGCCACCCACGTGGGAGAAATTAATTAGAGCGGGCCTGCAGATGCATTCTACATTTTTTTCCTTTGAAGCTGAACCAAGCTGACACGTTGAGAGCTCCGTCGCTTCCTTCATACTTTGCCAATCTGGGTCTATTTCCTTCTTGACTTATGTTGACCCCTATAAACGTGGAGGGTTGGCGCTCATTTGAGTTTCTGTTTTAGAAGTGCCCCTTAAAATTGCACCAAGATGACACGTCTCCTTCCACCGATCTTGGAATTTTCAATGGCTAGCTTCATTTTCATACTGACTTTAACCACATGGTGAGCTGGCTCTACTTGGAGACTGACCCTTTGATTTCACTTCCAAAATGGCATCATTAAGGCATGTGGCAGATTCCTCAAACCCGCCCATACTTAGTCAAATTTTAACGATCGGCTCTGTCCCTTTTTGGACCTAGGACACGTGGAGGACTAACGCAAGTTTGAGAACTTCCCCCCTCTTTGACTCTTGAAGCTACGCCGATGAGGCATGTGGCGCCATCCGTTGAGCCTTCCATACTTAGCTGATTTTAGCTTATTTTGTCTTCATTTTGTACCTGGGACATGCGGAAAGCATGCGCTTATTTGAGTACTATCCCTTGTACCCTTCCCCTGGATTTGTGCCATTTGGACACATGGAGGCTTCCACTGAACCTTGAAATATGGCCAACCCGCATCCAATCAAAAATGTCCACGTATTACTTGTGGACTCTGGGGAAAAAATAAACGGGAAAAATACACTTGTCATTCTCGACTGTGGGAAGAAAATAAAAATAAAGGAAAGGAACTTCACCATACACTTGACTTTCAAATTATTCTCCATGAATAGGAAAACTGCAAACAATGCCAGGCTCAACTCGATTCAATACTCCAAGGTACAGACTCAATTTTTTTTGAAACTTGACTTCAAAAGATGGCAATTTTGGGGCTGACAACAGACACAAAACAAAATATGAAAAAAAAACATATAAGATGCATCATGAATTTATAGTTCCCCTCCCTCTTTTTGCCTCTTCAACCTGAACTGCAAGCTAGTGGGTATTTATTAATAAAAATGGTACATATCTTTTTAAGCATTCAGGTTTGGTGCATTGGTGTGGGCTTAAGCTACGTGACATAGGACCTGAGAGGTCATCCAAGTTATTTAGATGCAATTATTTAAATAATAACAACAATTATAATAGTAAAATTGCTAAAAATAAATACATAAATAAAATGTAATGAAATTGCAATTAAAAAATAAGATTAAAATAGAATACATAAACAATTAATATAAAACCAAAAAGGGGGGTAAGGGTTTTATTTCTCTAGTTTTATTTTTGTTTTTTTTGCATGTGGGAGATGATCCTACCTTGTGGAATCCACCATAAAAGTTACCTTGTTAGAACGTACATAAAAAGTGGAAGAATTCATAGGGAACCTATGTTTCCTAAAACAAATGCCCCAAAGAAATGTCATCCAATGAAATGCCATTGAATTAGGATATGAACAAAATGAGCTTTTTGAAAATTTTCTTGGCATTTAAAGGCATATATGCACACTCCACAACATTTTTTGCAATCCTCCCAACCCACACCATAAACAAGAGCTTTGAAACAAGTGTCAAACATCCATCAAATCATAAGGGTCTATTAAAAAGGCCTTTGAAATTTTCAAGCAAAGTAAAATCTCAGGTGAAAAGATAGACTCGTGACCTTTTCTAGCTTCCTCCTTTCTCATGTAAAATTAAATTTTTTCAACAGGGGTGGACGTCCATTGAGGCATAATAAATAGTTTTTTTAAGGTTATACTAGCGAGCACATTTTTTATATTTATGTAAAATGTGGAAAATGGGCCTTGCAAAAATTTTAACACCAAAAGGGAAGAATAAGATCTTTGTCATAGGGCATGGAAAATAATTGAGGTGGGTTCATCAAATGAAATGAGTGTGTTCTTAACTTGATCAGTCCAAGTTTTCTAGCACCCTCCAATTGTGACCAAAGTGAGAGCATAGAGGTGGTTGTGCCCAACAATGTAGACAGTGGGAGTCTCAAGTATTTTAGTGTTTGGATGGAGTGCTTGGAACCATATTTTTTCTATTTGTTGGTAATATTTTATATCACTTTATATTTTCATATATTGCCCAATGGAGGCAGTATAAAATTTTCAGCAATTAGGGAAAATAACCTATCAATAGGGCGATGTTCCTCTACATATGAGAGGGAAATTTCCCTTATATGATGGGGTATTTTTAATTTTGGTGATTTTAATTGGAAATCACAAAGGAAATAAAAGTGGGAGAGAGAAAGAGAGGAGAAAGGAGAGAAAAGAGGAGGAAGGGAGAACGCCACAACAAACTAGAAATAAATATTCTTTCATAAGTCTTAGAGATTCATTGTGACTTCCCCTCATGAATGCAAAAAGGGCCTTTTGATAGTCAACTTCAATAGAAGAAACATCCCATTTGTTCATTTTCCCACAACATGCCCTTACAAGGCTTCACCTCCATTTTCACTTATTGGTTTGCGTAAAAATCAATCAGCAAACACAAAGAATGTTTTTTTTTAGGGTTATGTGAATTAAAAAAAGTGGCCTTTTTATTTCTAACATGGTGTTACATGCACTAATTTTGACCCATTAATTGTATTATATATTGTATGTATGTTAGGAGTGTCATTGGAGATTGAATTGCACATTCAAGATTATATAAGCAACTTTATGTATGTTTGTGTGTTTTGTCTCATTTATTGTTAAAGGTATGTTGCTTCACATAAAAATGGCGACACTAGCAAAAACGTTTTATGTGAGGAACCATCAAAAGTTAAGCTCTCCATCATGTCAAAGTATTTTATTTATTATAAGCTCTTCTCTTATACACCATGCAAACACACGGACACAACAACCACGTGTTTAATTAGCATTTTGATAGGGTTTTATAACTTTGTCAAGGTAGCCAATAAGGTGTAGAATGTCATCCATGCAGATGTAATGAGAAATTATGGGAATAATGTTGTAATAGAACTCATTCCATTGAAGTATTTATAGTTTGCATCCACTAAAATTCCATGGTTCCATGTTAATGAAACATAAATTAAGCTTACATGGTAAGCGTATGCGACAAAGTGTTTCATACATGAAATAGTTAGAGAGCATAGTTGTAAATTCCTTTTTTTTTGCATATCCAATGATCGTGGCATTCCTTAAGGCCACAACTCTTGGATTCATTTTGGAAAATAGTTCATGACCCTTGTGTATGCCTTCACATTTTATAGAAAAGTCTATTAGGGCATAATTTTTTCTAAAGATCCCATTTTGGCATAGGATGAGAGTATCCTGACAAAGGTTACAGAGTCTATTTTAATAACTTTGTAAGTACAACATTCGTAAAAAATCCCTTCTCCATTATGTGTTGGTAGATGTGCATACCTTGTTTCAAAGATCCTATTTTATCACGGGAGGGACTATGCTAGCGAAGGTGAGCTGATCAACTTTGTACAATCCATTACATACATATATTGTAATCATGATTGTCCACGAGACCACATCTCTTTTAGGAATTTTGTCAAAAATTCCACATGCATTGTGTATACCTCCACATTTTGGGTACATGCTTATTAGGGAACTTTCCAATACATCTAAAAAATATCTTTCTATTATGCTCTGATGGATGTCCATGTGTTGTTTTGAATCTCCTATTTTGGAAGATGTTGGGAAGATGTTGAATAAAGTTGTTATAAATCTCCTATGTTGGCACATGATGGGAAGGTAACAACAAAGGTTGTGCAGTGTGGCTTTAAATATCCACATTATCCACATTTTGTTGTCATGAGAAAATGATAGGGCCTCATTTAATAACTCTATGGTTATGATGTCTTTAGATGACAACCCAAGAGATTTGAGATCCTCCACAGAAATTTCAAGCATTTCATGTCTCTCATATATGTCCATTGAATACCAAAAGGGCTTCACCTACTGAATTTTTTCTTCAATACAAATTGCATGGGAGACCTTTCAAGAATTCTTTGTTTTCTTTGTTCTCCTAGTTGGTTAGGTGTCTAATCTGAACTGGTTACATGGTGGTATCATTTCTCCATTGCAATAACCTTTCTGTAGAAACCGTAACTTCTATTTCCTTAATCCATTGTTCAAAAGTTTTGATGTTCTTATTGATCTTAGGAGAAATTTTATTTTGTAACATACACACGTCCATTTGATTGTAAATTATCATCATTGGTATTGGAAATTGAATCAATATTATATTTTTGAACCAATGTCCTCATATCCTACTAGACAAGACCAATATTTTCCTAGAGTGTCACATGTTTTTATTGGCTTCCATCATGAAGACGGTTCTTTGCTATTGGATACTTCATAGAGTAGGTGTACATAGTGGGAACATATAATGGATTATGGAGAAATTGGAATATCTTTCTTTACAGATTCAATAGTAGTTTTCATGTGTCGTTACTTCAAACTAAGATCCTTTATAAGATTTTTTATGTCCATGTAGAAATTACCCAAAGGAGAGTTGTCATGGGGCACACAAGATTCCTTCATAAGTCTTAGAGAGTCATTGTGATTTCCCCTCGTGAATGCAAAAGGGCCTTCTCATACTTTGCTTCAATAGAAGAAGCATCCTCGTTTGTTCCTATTCCCACAGCATTCCCTTTCAAATCTTCACCTCCATTTTCACTTGTTTATTTGCCAACTTTGGCACTTAATCGAATATGCATGAAGATCAATCAGTAAACACAAAGATTGTATGTTTTTTAGGGTTTTGTGAATTAAAAAAAGATGGTTTTTTATTTCTAACATGGTATTACATGGACTAACTTGGACTAGTTAATTGTATTATATTGTACTTATGTTAGGAGTGTCATTGGAGATTGAATTACACATTCAAGATTATATATGCAACTTTATATATGCTTGTGTCTTTTGTCTCGATTATGGTTAAAGATATGTTGCTTCACATAAAAATGACGACACTACCAGAAAAGTTTTATGTAAGGAACCATCAAAAGTCAAGTTCTCTATTACTCCAAGTATTCGATTGATTATAAGCTCTTCTCTCATACACCATGCAAACACAATGACACAACAACCACATGTTTAATTAACATTTTGATAGGATTTTATAGCTTTGTCAAGGTAGCAAATAAGGCAAAGAATGTCATCCATGCAGATGTAAGGAGTAATTATGGGAATAATGTTGTAATAGAACTCGTGCCATTGAAGAATTTATAGTTCACATCCACTAAAATTTCATGGTTTCGTTAATGAAACATAAATTAAGATTACATGGTAAGGGTATGTATCAGAGCGTTTCATACATGAAATAGTTAGAAGCATACTTGCAAAATCATTTTTTTCGCATATCTTGTGATCATGGTACTCCATAAGGCCACAACTCTTGGATTCATTTTGACAAATAGTTCATGCACCTTGTTTATGCCTCCACATTTTGTAGACAACTCTACTAGGGCATAATCTGTTCTAAAGATCTCATTTTGGCACATGACAAGAGTATGCTAACAGAGGTTGCAGAGTCTATTTTAACATCTTTGCAAGTATACCATTTGACAAAACCCCTTCTCCATTATGTGTTGGTAGATGTGCATACCGTGTTTCAAAGCTCCTATTTCGGCACAGGACGGACTATGCTAGCAAGGGTGAGCTAATCAACTTTGCAAAATCCAGTACATACGTATACGACAATCACGATTGTCCATGAGACCACATATGTTTCAGGGATTTTGTCAAAGAGTTCACGTATGCCCTCCACATTTTGGCTACATGTTTATTAGGGCACGTGCCAATACATCTAAAAAATAGCTTTACATTATGTTTTGATGGATGTCCATGTGTTGTTCTGAATCTCCTATTTTGGCAGAGGTTGGGAGGATGTTGACTAAGGTTGAAAATCTCCCCTGTTGGCACAAATGGGAAGATAATTGCAAAGGTTGTGTAGTGTGGCTTTAAACCTGCCAATTGCATTTGCTTGAAAGGTTCCAAGACATTTTCAACAAAACCAGTTTTTACATATCCCACAAACATTACAGTTCATGAGACTGCGTTTCTTCGAGACATTTAATCGAACAAATCACATGCCTTGTGCATGATTCCATGTTTTTCATAATCTCCCAAGGCACCTACAACTACAACATCTGACAAAAGTCCTTCCTCCATTATGTGTTTGTGGATGTTTAAACCTTTATTTCAAACCTCCTATTTCAGCAAAGGAAGTGAGTATTAGCAAAGGTGAACCGGTTGCAGTCCCCAATATAATGTCAATGCTTCATGAGGATGTCAGTGCCCTCTGTCTGGCTTTAGACTAGTAAATTGTGTAGCAATCATACAAAATTGAAAATAGATAGCAGGAATATGGAGATAAAAAACGTTGAAGTGCATATTGTTATGCGCTGTGACCAAGACCAGGGGATTGTATATCGGTTTGAACATAAATATACAAAAATCTGTGAGTGCACACCCTTTGCTGTATGCAATGTGCAGTCTCCAATCGGGATTGGGAACACAATAAATGCAAGGACAAAATGAATGACATTAGCAAATGTCTTAATGAATGTGGCAAATCGTTTTCTCCGTAGGAGTCAGTTAGAAGGCCAAGTTACTCGTTTGAATTGCTTATTTCAAGCTCGCTCGTCCTGCCAGTCAGGTGCTTCACCTTGTTGAGAATGGGCAGGTGATTTGAGCTGCTGGAAGGCCATAACAGAGGCCCAGTAACCCGACGTTGAATAAGCATGCCAAAACAAAACATTTAACTTGCATGCAAATTATACTAAAATTCGAAAAACGTTATAAAAATTCTTCCGTTGCCGGGATTTGAACCCGGGTCGTCTGGGTGAAAGCCAGATATCCTAACCGGACTAGACGACAACGGAAGCATATTGTCAGTTGTGAATTTAAATTACAAATACCATTATATAAACTAATGAGAATTTGAGACGCAGTTTCTACTGTAAATTTAAATAAAAATCCCACTAAAAATTTTATACAATAAATCGTTGAGTATGAATCGAACACAAGACCTTCGGATTTTCAGTCTGACGCTCTACTAAGTGAGTTATCCCCACAGATTTAGAAGTAGATGGACACTTTGTTATATTATATGAATTGTTAGGATAGATGTTTCTTCATAAAAGACATTCAACTTGAAAAGACCATTCATTTGTTTGCATTCTATGCATAGATTGAGATATAACTAGCAATTTCACGAGTTGCAAACTACACGGGAGAGAATGACAATGTAAAGTTTGTTGGATTTGTAATTTGTCATGAAATGTATGCTATCTTAAATTGTTTTTAGTTTGTGTGATAGGGAGGAGAAAACAATGTAGTACAACTATAATCATCCGACAAAAAATGCTTCATTTTATGCATTGATGTTGTCCATATTTTTTCGTGATGAATGTCCATACCCTACTATAAAGCTCTTATTTTGCCATGCCCTGCGAGTATGTTGGCAAAGGTGAGCTAGTGCAAATTGAATTTTTATTTGTTGCATTTGGTGAAATAGTCCCAATGGCTCTTGAGGATGACCATGTCTAAATATTATTGACCCCATTTGTCACTCACTAATAAGAAGCTTACAAAGAAAGTTACCAAAATATTTATTATTTATAGTTAAAAACACAAACACATGTAAACGGTATCGACAACATTATACATGGGTTGGAGTCATGACCACAAAATTTCCCTCGCCTTAGAGAATAAGCAATAAAAAATGTCACCCTTTTTTGTGCATATTTTGGCATTTTGTCTAATAGTTCATTGATGCACACGATGGTAGTATGTATGGTCAACGGTTAAAAAAATGCATTCGTACAAAGAAAAAATAGAGCCACTGCAAAAAAATTGTACCATATACAATACCATAGATTGGATAAACCTTTGGGAAAACATGCAGATTGATCACTGAGGAACATACATGAATAATACGAAGCTTTAATGCAATTACAAATTGGCATAGTTTGGGAAAAAGTAACACCAATGTGAATTCTAGTAATGCATTTACACATTTTTAGAAACTCTTCTGCGCATTAAAAGTGAGAACAAGAGAATTAGTAATTCTTGAAAGATTACGAAACATAGCAAGTGTGGGAACGCCATGTGAAGGAACGCTTTAGGATTTTCCCTCTTAGATATAGTCATCCATGTGTAGTTCGCAAGGAACACTCACAACTACAACATCTAACAAAAGTCCCTTCTCCATAATGCTTCGAAAAAATTATAACGGAAACTTGATTTGTAATTCGCTGCAAACGACTCAGATGAAACATAAGCCAGAGTAACAGTGGGGCTACAAACATATCATTGTGGACTCATTTCTATGGAAGGATTCATATTGTTTGTTGGATTTATGAATTGCAGGTGATTCATCAGATTCACTGGATAAAAGGTGAAAGCTTCTGAAGGTGTCACATTAAAATAAGGATTTTGCATAGGTGGGAAGGCGGTAATAGGGGACAAAGGCAAGGCATTTACATTAAACAAAAATGATTGGTCATTCACATTCCATCTTGAAGGTTCTCATGGATTCAAAGGTTAAGTGTCCATGTTTTCCCATGAGTCCACATTGGCTATGCTTTGAAACCAATCTTAGCCTGACTTTCTTCCAAGTTTTTAATGACCAAAACCTTTGGCTTCCCCTGTACACCGTATGTTACTATCTAAGGCCATATCCTCCTTTTCAAAACAAATACATTCATAGAGGGTTTTAACATTGATTTCCCTGTACTTATAGTTCATCCTAAATATGCAAGGAAAGTGATAGAAATTATTGTAGGGGTGAAGACGTTGCAGGTAAATTGTCGTAAAAAAGTCTTTTCTACATACAAAATATTTTTTGTTATTATGTCTTTCTATTACTATTTTGTGCCAGAAAGGTTTTTTTGGCTGTGCCAAAAAGGTGAGCCAAAAAATAATACTGAGAATTCCCTATCGAGGAAAATGACACTTTCCATCTGAGGATTCTTCATAATAAAAACATATCTACCATAAATATATTTAACATACAAAGAAATGGATATATCTCCATATATATAGTTGCATTTAATTCCACGTTAACCTCTTCCAACCGAAATTGGTGTAGAAATGAATTTTAATATCACATATGAAATGGAATTCTTAGCTTGAAAAAATACTACTCTTCCTCCACCATGAATTTGGTTGGGTGGCGCAACCTCAAATTAGTGTGGTGGAGCCATCAACATGTGTAAATGTCAAACATTGGTAGCACATGGTAACAATTCAACTTTCGCTCAATCAACATCTAACACACATAAATTTATGATTCTTTTGAAAAAACCTTTTAAAGCTTGTGTGATTGAATTCATAATTGGAAAGGTGGGTAATACCTACGTTAAAATGGTTCTTCGGATTTTAAAATTGACAACCGATTTTACATTTTCAAAATTTTGAATATATATTTTTATTTATGCTACTCTAATACGAGTACTAGAATGACCATTCATTCTCCATGTTGTCCTTGAAAATGAGCAGTAATCCTTGCTCAGTTGCCACAATATGGCTATCACTCGGCAGAAACTGTCAGGAATATTTAATAGCATGAACGAGGGATCAAATCTTGTTGGAATAGTTAATCACAAATATACGCAGAAAAACTATATGTTACAATCATGAAAGTGCCCCAAGAAATATTAATATCATTGTTATTGTACAAAACATGTAAATACAATGCAAAGGCAATAATGCAAAAGTGGAGATATATTAATCTTAAACATATTTCACAATATAATGCAATTATTGTAGAGAAAATGACCATATAACTAAAGAAGATTAGTGCAAATAACCATCATTTTTTCAATCCTACTATATCAAATCTACTCCTACAATCCTAGAGAAACCACTCACACTGAGTAACCTTAATAATGCATTTGAATTGCATCAATTTTGGTTTACTTTCAGTAGATTAATGTGTTTCCTAGCAATTTTCACTGCTACATAATGTATTGGGTAGCCTCTACCTGTCTTTTTGTTAGTGTGTCTATTTTAATAAAAAATTCCAAACGTGTTCCATGTTGCAAAAGGATGAAACCTGGCGTTATATATAACAAGGCATATTAACACTTAAGGCAAATAGTAATCAGCCAAGACAATACATGACTTGCATCCCAAATGTATATTTAACAGGTTTACAATCCCGACGAGAACAACCACCATCCTCTTCTTAAGCACCAAAAAAAATATCCAAAAGCATAGCTTGTCTTTGCTTCTTTTTCTAAGCACGCTCCTCCTTCTGTTAAATGACAACAAAAACGAATAAATTAAACCATGCTATTTCATGTTATAAATTAATTAATTAATTAAATTTTCTTAACCAACGATTGGCAGTAACTTGATACTGAAATAGAATTTGGCCAGCATACATCAACGTTCAAGAAGATTAACCGTCATTGATTTATTTGAAACTGAATGCATATTAACTATAAAATCTTAATAACATCTATGTGTTCTCTTCTTCCACATGGTAGTAGCCCATTAAAGATGCAGTTTGATTGAGGAGCACTAAAAGCGACAGCCTAGTCATTGCATCCATAAGGAAATTAAAGATAAGTCCTTGAGGAAAGGACGTGTAGGGTTCACATCTACTCAAACCAAAAAATGGTGTCGCATTGCTGGAATTACATTTCCGGAAAAGAGCCTACCGAAATTTGACGTTTTCCAACAGGGTTCTCTTCATAGAGAACACCTTCGGTGAATAAGTGCGCCTCATATATGATAATAAGCTCATCAGATGCTATACCCAACCAAAAAAAATTAATACTAAACTCTATAAGGAAATAAATTCAATATCAAGTTCATGTTACAAACAAATTGATAAAATAAATAAGTATTGAAAACATAACACATATTTTTAGGTTATATAAAAAAATCTCCAACAATAAAATTGTAACAAATATTCATTTAATTTGTAACTTTTTTTTTGGTAGGAAAATGATATGAAGTTAGATGTATGTTTTTCAATAACATGTAAATAGAATAAGTCCATGTTTATATTTAGATTTTGTGAGAAAATGTGAGTACAAAGATCAAGTTGAAATACACGCACATCAACTAAGTTGCACTAGGGCCCAAATTTCTATATATAGGGCACTTTAGTCGTATCACATATAGAATAGATGTATGATGTGGTAGATGATGGTAGATCATATCATATAATCTGAGGCTATATATATCTTGTTGGTATGGGGTGCCCCCCCGTCCCCGCCCATATACTTATTCGAGTATATAGGGGGAGGGGGGTTAGGGTGGGTTTGTTATTACCCCTCCTCACCGAACCTCTTTATATTTTTGGGGAGGCCATATATCTATATATCTTAGGAGATATAGATAGGCCCCTGGGTTGGAGAACCCTCTCGAAATGTGGCTCTAGTCTCAGGGGAAGAATAGCCCCTTCCCTATAGATATTATCTCTTTGGGGGGAACCACGGTGTAGCTCCAAGTAGTAAGCAAACAAACAACCACTATGAAAATTGTGCATGCAGTAAAAAGGTTTGCTCATTCTCATAGATCAAAAAGGAAGTACAAATAGGAGTGTTGAGTAACTCCCACTACAAGACCCATCATACCTCCACAAGGGAGAAAGGAGTTATAATCCAGAAATGGAATGTAACTCTTGTATGATGTACTGACGCACACTGACGTGAATGAAAAATTCTATGATGGAATTTTTCATGCCTCATAAACTCTTAATGACACCTAAGACCTATGAACTCACCTAAGGTGAGATGACTTACCATGTGTGAGGGAAAAATCTAATAAGAGGCAAATGAAATCCCTCACACCAACACCCCCCTTCATCATAGCCTAGGATGAGACATGGCAAGTCAAAAAGAGAAATGGGTCTCGGCAGCTACGCCTGATGAGGTACCCATGTACAATAAGGATCTTGAGTAATGGAAGAAAACCCAATGGGAAAAACTTCCACTTACAAGAGATAAAAGACTCCCCTCAACAACCTAAGAAAGATGTGTCATATGGGTCCCGGTAACTAAAGGCTTGATAAGTTACCCATGTACAAACAAAAATATTTATAGAAGAAGAAGAACAGAAGAAGGAGACTAGAAAGACTGAAGAAAATGTGAAGTTACAGTGGACCTCACCCCAAGAAGAGAGAGAAAGTAAGGATACTTGGCTTCAACGAAGGGTTTAGTAAAGAAGAATACAACCTAATTTGATGTCTACAACTCTATGAAGTCTCCAAGAAGAGTGTCAATGATGTGGTATTCCTCCTGTAGATTGAATAATTTCCATCTACATTGAACAATGTTTATGCCCTTAGGAAGAACCAAAATGGAATACTGAAAATCCACCCACTCCATGAAGGAAACTGAAGGCAACATTAGGAAGAACTCTGAAGTTGGTCCATAAGTGAAGCATGACATAGGTCTGGTAAATAGGTGCTCAAGAATTGAAGGTAATGCCACTGATGTATAATTGTATGAGTATGGGTATGGATCATTCACCGAAAAAATGCCCATATCAAGTGAAGGCACAACCCCCACACTAGTATAAAAAAGATCCACAAATAACAATGGATCAGTGATGTTCTCTAAAATAGTAGAAGTGACGGGAATCCGAAAGGGGGCACTCCTAACAATGGAGATGAAGGAATCCTCCAAAGTACAAATGTGTGAAGGCTCAAAAAATGGAAGAGAAACTCCATGTACTACAACACAAGTAGACTATGTGAAAAGAAAACCGAGGTCTAGCTGATACTCATCCCAAAATGGTTCTTCAACAAACAGAAGATAAATGTCTGATAGATATGAATCATCAACATAAGAAGTAAGAGGAGTATAAGAAGCCTCATACAATTATTATGGAATGGACATATATGTTATTAAGGTATGAAGCTGGGAATATGTATGCCTAATGTCTGATGGGTAAAGAGGAGGTTCAATATTCTTTGAAGGGTGACCAAGAGAGGGAGAAGAGGTATCCTCATCAGTACTCTTGTCATCAGAACAATAAGAACAAACCTCATTATCACAAATATGAACAGGAAAATCTATGTCAGCAGAACTATCATCACATGAAGTAGGTAAGGAAACAACTGTATTAGAAGAAGGAACAACAACAATAGTCTCTGAAGGGTCTCCAAATAATGACTAAATAATTCTCCAAATTATGCAAGGACACTCTGTGTATGCCACACGATAGTAATTATGCAAGGATTCCTTAGATTATTTTATGTGTCTGTAAGTGACCATAAACCTTATCACAAGTGTTGAGCCAGTCTTCAAGATGATATGGATCACTGGGTGCATGTACTTGTCCATACAAAAAATAATAGATGCCTTTGTGAGTAGGGTAACGTTCCATGCTTAAATTCCTGAATACATAATTATCTCTACTAAGAAGAAGTGGCAAAGGCTGTGAAACAATCCTATGAAGCTCAAGTCTAGAAAGAACATCCTCCGCGGTGAATTTGTAAAGAGAGTAAATTGCAAAAGAGTGACAAGGATAAACATGCTCGAATGGATGTTGGACTAAGCTGAAAATGCTTCCTAAATGCAAGAAAAGAAGGGTGAAAGAACACACATAAGGTTGCAAGATGTCAGACTCAACCAAAAATGTGTCTATATACAATTATAGCACCCCAAAAAAATATACAATCCCCTATTTGCGGCACTTTATAAAAAATGTGTTGGTTACAATAGGGTGTGTTTGTGTGACATGAAATAGTTGGCCAGTCACTTTGTAGTAGATGAAACATTGTGCAAGAGTGGAGGCTATAACAAGTTTCAGTTAAAAGCAACGAAACAACACATAACAAGCACAAAAAGGGAGAAAACAAGTGAAAAGGGGGAAAATACAAAGTTTTGTGTGAGAAAAAGTGTCTCACATTGCAAAGGGGGGGTCCCTTGTCATAAGCCTATGGTGGACACACTCACGAGCCCACAAGAAATAACAAGAGCACTAAAAAGTAAAAATGACTCCGAAAGATACAATGGACCTCCTGACGGGTGAAAAACCCACCCAAAATGCACTACAAACCTCCACAAAGGGCTCCAAAGGAACGTTAGTGAAAAAACACCAATAAGATGCCTCTGGAAAACACACAAACACCTCCACAAGCGTGTGTTATTGAAAATCCCATAACGCTAGTTTTCAAATATTTTTGCCCAATTTAATTTTAATTTCTAAAGGAAAATAAAAAATTAAAAGTGTTACTTAAAAAAAAAACTAGGCCCTAATTAATTCAATAATTTGATTAAAAAAATTACTTCCTTTTGATTATAAGACCCTAATATAAGCTAAGTTTTAAAATAAATAACCTAATTCTAATTAATATAGGTTGTGTTATTAACAAAAAATATAACCTAAACTAAAATAAAATAAGCTTATAAAATAAGTGTGGGCTTTAAAAAAGGATGGTAAAGCATAATAAATTCAATGTGGTCAATGGAGAGGTGAGTAGGCTCAAACGAGATCCCTTGGCCTAACTCACCGAGTGAGTAAGCAAGAATCCCGAGCGGTGTCAAGGGAGGGGCTTGAGGTGGTGTGAATAGCAGGAAGTGTTTGATGGATGACTCGGTAAAGGGTTTGCAATGGAAAAATTGGGTGGGATAGAAACATAGGGAAGGAAAAATATTGTAAGGTGGATGAGCAAGGTGCAGACCAAGAAGGGTTAACAGGGCGGGCTAAAAGATGAGAAGGTGTAAGCTCATAGGCCGAGACACGAAGTAAAACATGGCCGAGTCGTTAGGAGGGGGTATGGGTAAACCGAGAAGGGGACGACCTAGTAACCAACACACTCGACACAATCCCAAAGTCACTATGGTGAGTAGGGTCCATGGAGCAAGGTGAGTTGGGTGCATAAGGGCTGAGCCAGCCAAAATAGGGTGGATGAGCTGCAAGGAGCTTGACAATTAATCTTGGGTCCGATGAAAAACACCAGATAATGCGATTGATATGGTTTGAAAACAGGGGTTGAGCCTAGAGACGAGTTTGCAAACATGGTCTCTCCCTATTCCATAAAGACCCTGAGTGGGTTGTGTTTCTTTTCCTTTAGGAAGATGGTTTTGTAGAGAACACATTTCCTCTTTCTTAACATGTTCACCTTCTTAAACGAAAAGATCCAGATAACTATGTTGAGATATTTTTTCAGTGACGAAATACTATCTCCCTAAGGATTTTGTGAAGTCTTAGGATAAGTTGCTTATGCACAACTAGAAAATTGGGCCAACGTAATGCATGTAGTTGATTGTAGTGTCTATTCACTATATCCTTACTTTATATATGTCAAATACCAAAGTACAAAGTCAAATAATTGACTTTCATGGTAGATATTCAAGTATGGAAACATAACTTTCTCAACTTGGAAAAAGGTAAACCTGAACATAATAAAGATTGTATTATTTCTCATTTAGAGTGGATTAAAGGGAGATATAGATGCACCCTTCTCATTTGTACAAGCTTTATACATGGAAGAGTTATCCGATGGATCAAACTTAACTTAATACCTAATTGTTTAAAATTGCTAACTAGTTTGTACTGAGCTAACTCTATTACATACTTAATGAATGGATTGTGTAAGTAAAGAAATATTTACTTCAATTATGGGAAAATTGAATGAGGTGTTACATAACAAATTAATGTATGTTTTATCAAGAGAATGAAAAAAATCAATTAAATCATATGCCGATTTTTTTTCATGTGATTGGTACTGACACTACATCATCTTAATTGTTCGGCCTAAAATTTTGATAAGAGGAATGGTTTTTTTTGGATTCTTGGGCTATGCAAAAACATAATAGGCTCTCTAGACTTATCTTTAGGATCACAGAATTTTATTTAATTTGAAAAATAAAGTAAGGAACCTTTTCAAGGAAGTCAACTTTAGGCGGGGAAAAATTCATTAATGTAAGGCTTGAGAATTTTCTCCTTAAATTATATCTCCAAAGACATCTCCCAAGAACAGTACAAGGAACACACTTTGTGAGCGGATTCGAAAGGGATCCCAAAAATGAAGCTAGGGTACATGGTCAGCCTAGTTGAAATATAATTCTTGCACCATCAAAAATTATTTTAATATCCACCTAGCCTAAAATGTTCAATATTGTTAGAAAAATATGTTTTATTCCTTTCCTCAAACTCGCTAAATACCTCTCTTCATAAAGCCTCATGATTAGGCTCTCTGCCACCACTAAGAGTTCTTTAAAATTGCATCATGGGGTGGTTGGATTTGATATTTTATTTGTATATATTTCTCTCTCATATATAAACGACCTCTTTCCTACCTGCAAAAGCCTAAATGCTCCTGCCACTGTGGAAATAATTTTATCACTACATTATTTGCATAAGCTTTATATGCCATTTGAAGAATGCTTGGAGAAATTGACAGCGGAGACTTAAAAAAATATTGCATGCATCATTCATGAGTGGTTTCTTGGGTTAGATGATAGTCTTGGCGTCCAATTTAAGATTCCATGGGTGGTGTTCAACACAATAAGAACCATGAGAGCTTTTGTGCTACAATACCTCTCAATTAATCACATATCCTAATTAAAATTGATGACAATAGCACGATAGATATTTTCACCCATAGTCTATATATCAATATTATCTAGTCACTTGTAATGATGCTCATAAACAAAAATTATCACCCACATGCCATTTGTTACAACACATTGACAAAATTATGTCGTCATGAGGGAGCATGGTGTTGTGTCACTTGTTAATAAAATGAAAGGTGTCCAAGAAAAGTATGTATGATTTTTAGAGGAATCCACTTGTAAATCCATCTAGCCCAAAGCTCCTCTTTTGCATAAGCCCCATGAAGGGGTTGAGAATAAATTGAATTGTGTCCATTGGATACATAGCCAAGAATAAATATTTTTCTCATTTGGATATCAAATATTTCTCTTGAAAGGCCAAATAAAAACCCACACTAGGGGCATCCAAACTAATGAGAAACCTTTCATTTGGAAAATCTAATACTTTTGTGGTAATAACCTAATACCTACAAGTTTCTGCTAGATGGATTCGTGGATGCAATGAGAGATAACGGAACGATGATCCAAGGGTGGGTACCTTCCTAGCTAATTTTGTTCCATTCATCCAAAACGTATTTTATGTGTCATTGTGGATAAAATTCTACATTAGATAACATCTACACAAGAGTTCTGATGGTGGTATGGCCCATGATTTTTGACCAATTGATCAACATGAAATTGGTAACGAAGAAATTTTGTAAATAAAATTGCAGATCTTCGATGTATGGGATGGATTCTTGATAGTGATATCATGACCCAATGTCAAACACCCTCTTTACCTTCAACAATACTAAACCAAAGTTGTCGCTCACCATAGACAAAGACCTATCATGATGTCAATTTCCTAGGAAAATTCCAAGGTAGGCAACAATGTGTCCAATCGGATATTTTTTTGGTGGGTTGTATTGTGTTGATGCCACCTCATAGAAATGTTTTGAATCCCCTTTCCACCATGTACCACATTGGTTGCATAGAACAATTTTTGGACTTGTTTGCATGTCTTTTTGCTTCAAGGCCATGATTTTGTAGAGAAATCCTTTCGTAGAGATCCCAAGAAAAGGTGGACCACTGGCCAGCTACTAAATCATCCCTTATTAGTTTTTGGGAGGACATGTAGATGGGTGTGGTAAAGCCATATTTCAATAACAAAAAATGTGCACCTTTAAATATTATGCACTTGTTAGTATTTGGCCACCCTTGCTCATAATCATATTTGCAACACGCCTATCAACATAATAAGGATGCCTATTAATCATTCAAAAACATTTTTAAATTTTAATTCTAAATTAAAAATAAAATTAAGAAAATTAATTTATTTTAGAATTTGTTTCTTATTTGAATAAATAACTTAAAAAAAAAAATCTAATAAATGAGTTGATATGACGTACACAAATTCATAGAGGAACGTAATAAAAGCTTGTAATATTACATAATTAATGGAAATTTTCAATGAAAAAATATTAGTTCAACCATAAATGAATGAAACAATATGTTAATCCATTTATGTGATACTTTGGTTCCATAAGTACTAATGTAGTTACTAAAACCATTTTTACATTGATTGTTGTCATATTTTCAATCTTACACCTGCACTCGCCCGGTTTGTTTTGTCATTCTGTGTTTTTCTACTTCTAACACCCCAGGCTCCCTAGTCTCATTATGGGTGCCCGGATCCTCTTTACACTTTACTTGCACCTTTTGGGAACTTTCTAGCTATTTTATCTTTTTATTTTTCTGGTGGTCGTCCTTTTCAGGGTTAATTATGAAATTAGAACAAGAGAACCATATAAATATAAAGTTATGAGACCATAACGAGGGACCAAGTACTAAGCACTTATTATCACCATCTAGAATTAGATCCATCAAAGGCACCTAAAGCTATAATTACATCCATCTAGCTCCATCATAAGGCACAAAAGGTTGGTTCATCTACATCACACTTCATAGGAGGGGAGACTATTGTTTCCATGCACATATTTATTACATTCTACATTTAGTTATTGATCACTACTTCAAAAAGTGTGACTGGCACAAGAGAAACCTAGGGCATGATTTACGCGCGCGCGCGCGCGCACAAGCACACACACACACACACACACACACACACACACACACACACACACACACACACACACACACAGAGAACTACATTGGGCCTAAGATGTAGTGCAACGCTTAGTTAGTAATTCCACCATTGTGATCATTGAGTCCACATTCTGAACCCTTCATATGAATCTTTATTTTTTAGGGGTTTTATACTTTTCTTGGGGTTATGCAAGTGTCTCCTTCATCTCCGATTTACAGCGACATCCAACGTAGTTCGGTGAAGTTAGTGCAACATGCAAAAAACATGGGTAATCACCTAGCGACACCTCAAAGGAGGGGTTTAGGCCATTTTTGTAGACCACGGCACCCACATATCAAACTAGGGCACCCAAAAGAACCTCTGTCCTTCTCTAGGTGCCCCAGTCTAGGTAGAGAGCTTAGATCAGTACTTTCTTAGGCTTATGTGTGGTCATTTCCTCCTCCTGTTTTCCTGGTTCACACTATGACACAATCTGGTACCTCCATCGAATCATCTAAGGATCTCTTAACCCTTCTTACACATTAGGGTCTTACACATTAGGGTTTCACATTTCCATTTACTTAGTCATTTGGATCATTTCCTTTATTTATTTATTTGTTATTTACTTCTTTGCATAACATTAGATTACACTAGAATATTCCATTTTATTTTAATCATTTTGGCGAATCTGTACTCTCTCTTCATGCTCTTAGGGTCCTCATTCTTTGTGTATCATTCTAAAGTATAGTCATCATGAGTATCTCAATCAATGATTATTTACTTGCACATCCTGATGTAAGACATAGAGTCCAACATCGTTTTACTACTACTCGCATTCATGTTGATATGCATCCTAATTTAGTCTATCAAAATTTTGTAGATGAATTTATCAACACATAGCATTCAAGTCTAATCTTCCTGTTGATCTTTTTATAACACTTTTGACAATGATCCACCCTTGCATATCATGATTCACATTTACAATATAGGTGTTAAGCACACTTTTGTTGACAATGGATCCGAACTCAACTTATGTCCCATGTCATTCCTTGAAAAGACAGGTCTTTCCACTCATGATGTTAGTCGATCATCTATCTTGCTTCATGCATATGATGGTTCAGTTTTCCCATGCATAGGTCATGTTGTTCTTCATATTAGTGTAGGGTCAAAAAATCTCAACAAACTCTTCTTTGTCATTGACTTTCCGGTCTCATATAGTTTTTTTCTTGGTATGGCATGGATCCATGTCATGCAAGTCATTTCCTCTAATGTACATCATTTTGTCAAATTTATACATGAAGGTGTTGAATATAATGTGCTTCGTGACTGTGACACTTAAAAATATTGTTACCGAGATCTTAATACCACTCTTCCTATTCCACACACTGATACTACAGATGACCCTCAACCAATGGATGAACTACCTCATTTTCCACCACTTGAGGGTGTTATTTATGTCATTGATGTGGTTCCTTCTACCCCACCACCTCCCCCTACCACTAATGCTGCTATGGTCATTTATCAGGGGTCCCTCTCTACATCAAATGTTTTTTTAGCTCCTCCACCTTTTCACATGCCATATTGTTGGTCCGAAAATCTATTGCTTGGGCAGACCTATGGATAAACGAGCCAACAATGTGCAGGGCATAGCCCCTCTTTGAGTCAGCAAAGCGAAACTGGTTTATTGCTATTCTACCAGCAGGAATCTGTGCAAGTCTCACAAATTCTGCCTTCGGGGGTTTGGGATCTCATCCCAGTAGGGGTGTTTCCGACTGTGAAAAGAAAGGAAAGGAAGAGGGGATGAAGAAAGAGCAGGTCCGAAGGGAGAAAAGAAATGAATTCCAAAGCAGAAAGGTCAGAAGGTTTATGTTTTGGGATTGGTAGTAAACAAAGCCAAACCTACTTACATAAACGAGCAAAGCAATACTGATGATGAATAAATGACAATAAAAAAGAAGCATATCCAACAGAATAAACACACAGATCTAACTTTAGAAAGATCTAATGCACATAACACATGTATTCAGCACAAAGTCTAAATATTGTATTAATATTTTTCTTCTGTTACAAAAATCTCAAAGTCTTTTTTCCTCACTTCTATTTTTCATTTGAAAGATATTCATCCATCCATAATACAACAAGTATTGGGGTATTTATAGAAGAAGAAGAGAAAAGAAGGCAAAAAGGAGCCAACAACTTATTTACAAAGATATTTACAAAATATCTAAAAGTCATGTTGACTTTTTACAACTTGATGGATGACATCATCCCATGATGCAATATGGATGATGTCATCATTTGTATCAACATACTTCAGATATTCTCGAAAAGAAAGCCGAAGAAGAGAGAGAGAGAAGAAGAAGAAGAAGCTACTCGTCGTCGTCATCCTACGGCTGAAAGGGGGTGGATTGCTTTTGTTGTTGCTCAGGTGACGAGATATGGAATTGAGAGCGGTATTCCATAAACTTGTTGATCATTGGCCCTAGCTGATCCTAAGAAGGATCCTTGTGCCTATCACTGATCACCTCACAAGTCTCCCGCTCATCTATGAGTTTCTCGGGGAGCTTGGAGTAGTCTTTTTCCACCTCAATGAGTAGCCCAATGAAGTCTCGGCAGGCCAGCAACTTGTTGATAGACTCTGCGTCAAAAGTGACCTCTGGCCCTATGCCTTGAGAAATGATCTCTTTGAAGATCTGAATGGACTCCTCAGCTTTTCTTAAAGTAAAGGAAGGAGTAAGTAACCTTGGCGACATGTTAAGAACGATTCGTTCCATTTGGTGCATCGCGTCCAGGGCTTCTTCCTTTACTTTGTCAATCTTTTCCAGGACAAATTCTAGCTGATCCACCCGGTAGTCTAGAGTGGACATGATTTTGTTGAGGGCCCTGGGATGGTCGAAGACGCCGAACTTAACCAGATCTTCGACTGAACAGTCGAACATTTGTTGGAAGGTCTCGTGCTGAAGTCTAGCATGTTCCATCTCTTCTGATATGGGCCCTGCTAACGCTTGGAGCTCTTTATTCACCTTATTGATGTTCAAATACAAGTTAGAGAACTCGGCGATTAATTTTTCACTGTCTTTGATGATTTGTCTCCTCCAAGCGGAAACGGCCATACCCTGCTCACCGATTTTCGCGTACTCATTAATTTTCTCCTGGCTGAGAAGCTCAGAAGTCTCAGCGGCAGTTGTGGGAGGCGCACTACCCATCTTCTGTAAGGCTTGGAGCAGATATTTGTTTTACTCTTTCAATTGTCTTTTCTCTTCTTTTGTCTTTTGAAGCTTCTTGCAGAGGGTGTCAACTGCAGAAAGGGCTTCCCCATGAATGCTTTCAGAAGATGTCCCCATTGTGACTTGGGTCACAGTAAAATCTGTCGAAGACAGATCTTTTTTCTCCTTGAGGGGATTGGGATACGTGATCTCCATAACCCTCTCTCCCGCAGCACTTTGAGAGAAGCGTGTGACGGGTTTCTGCTTCTTTGCCCCCTTAGATGGGATTACAGAAAAGTCCATCGGAGCGATGGGAACTTTGCTTTTTTGCTGACTTAGCTGCTGGGAGATCTAGGCTGGACCTATGGGAGAAGGGCCGGAAATGGAAAAGGGGGCAGCTACAGTAGTGGAGGGGGAAAATGTGGAGACACGTGGAGGCGGCATGGAGAGAATAGCCGAAGAAGTGCCCACGGGAGGAAGGGAAACTGCAGCTGCGAAAGACATAGGAAGGGAAGGGAGCTCAGAGATGAGGGAAGAAATGGAGGAGGAAAGATCGGTGAGGGAAGAGAAGATAGACGAAGAGGCGAGGGGAACAGTAGAAGAAGGGGGAGAGGACACGACCAAAGCGATGGTCGCTTGAGTCACTCGAGGAGGGGAAGGAAGAGAAGAGGAAGGGACAGAAAGGACCTCAGTTGTTGCAGCAATGCCGACTTCTTGAGTGGATGGGCCTATTGGAACATCCTCTTCTACTTCTTTCTCTGGAGAAGCCAGAGTTATAACCTGTTCGGGTGCCGTGGAAGGAGGACTTACTGGAGCTTCTTCCTGAGTGGTGCTGGATTCACCTTCTACGCCTTTGCCCTTACCTTTAGGCTGCTGTTTGGATCGAGGAGGTGCGTTACCCAATGGGGAGGTTGTGAAATCAACCCCGAGGTAGATTAACCCGCTCATCTGGCACCAATGCTCTGTTCTGCGCAGAGTCTCCTTAACCCTCTCCTCAATTGTCTGAGGTGCCTTAGTTCTATCAATAGCTGGAAAAGGCCAATTGTCCCCATCCGTGTTAGTATATACTTGGTCTATTCATCTTCCGTAGTCTGGAAGCCTTTGGGGACAATTGCTACCCCATATTGGATGATTTCTGCCAAGGCTAAGCGAGAATGAGCCTTTCTCCTGAGCTCAACCTCATGGATGATGTCAATGTAGATGTCCTCGATCTGGGGGACGTGGATTGGATCAAGTTTCACCCTTGGTAGTCAATTCCTTGGGTCAAAGGTAGGCCTGGCCGGGAAATCATGTCTCAAATTAAGCAGCTCCAGCTCTGCGAACATGTCCTTTGCCTTGTGGTGGGTAAGGCATGTATATCGGCCTACTGTGAGGGGGAAAGGAGTTCCACCCTTATTTCTTTTCAGGCACTTCTCGTGATATGTGATCAGTTGTCTTGATAGCTCCAGCAAAATCAGCTTAGGCCCAGCATACCTCGGCAATCTGGTCAGCTCTCCCAAGAAGTTGGCTACTCTCATATAGGTGAATGTGGGAAACTGGGTGAACAAGGCCCCCCATTTCTCAGTAGCTGCCACTATGCTTTTGGTCATGCGACCATAAGTCATATTCAGCCTCAACAGGCAGATGATGTGATAGAAAAACACATCATTAATCTTTGTGAACTGAGAGATGCTATTCTCCAGCCTCAATTCTGGGTAGTACTCATATATTTTGACCTGGGGCCAAACTCCACTTCGCATCAGGCCTGGGTAGTCTCTCTCTGATGCTGCAGCGTAGACAATATAGGAGTTCATATAGAATCTTCCCGTTGTAAGAAATTGTTGAAGTTGTTCAGAGATTGTGCTGCTTATTATTTCTCCCTAGCAAAAGCGCTGATCGGGCACGTTCTTGTTCATGGTCTCTAAGTATCGCAACATCCATTTATGGAAAAAGTGGGCGTCAGGAAGCCCAAACACTCTACTCAGGAATGTGATAGTGTCGATGAGCTCCTCTGAGAAGTCGCTGCGGTGGATGGTTTGAGGCCATCGGGTCACCACCTTTTCATTTTTCAAATAGACCTCATTCATCAGCTGCATACACTGATCTTCGTTATCATCCTAGGCCTTAATACAATCCTCTCAGCTGACGGCCACAAAGTGCAGGTGATGAGGGATGCCGAGTATTATTTCAAAGTGGCGGGCAGTGAGGTTAATGATGACCTCGCCCTTGTCATTCACAAAACACCTTGTGTCCTTGTAGCACTGGGAGATCACCATCATGAATTCATTG
Organism: Taxus chinensis; assembly: GCA_019776745.2. NCBI lineage: Eukaryota > Viridiplantae > Streptophyta > Pinopsida > Cupressales > Taxaceae > Taxus > Taxus chinensis. The sequence goes on along the minus strand of CM034147.1, from coordinate 991,518,459 downwards.
TTGATGGTGCTGACTGGGATTCCCCCAGCGAAGTGTAGGTCACTGCCTATCAGTTTTTCCATCCATGGACTTCTCGTTACCTTCTGAGTTCTGACCTAGAATTCCTCCATATCAATGTGACCCAACTCTGAGTCCCTGATATCTAGGTCGCATTCTGCCTGGGAGTCAGGCATTCTGACTCTCTGATACTTGTATTTCATCTCTTCTTCTGTAAGTTTAGCCTTGCCTTTGGATTTGGTAGGTCTCCTGCTTGATGTAGACATATGTTCTTTTGAGCTTAGTTGTTGATCTGCACGAAGAAGAAGCGAGACCCAATCCAAAAAGGTTGTATTAGCCATTTGACCTTCCATTGAAATGTTAACAAAAGAAAGAGTTAGTGATTTTGAGGCTCAGGGTGTAGGGCACATGAAAGCTGCAGCTTACAGGGATAAATAGGTAAGGCGCACAGAAAAGAGATGTTACAAAGGTTAAATCAGCACCAAAGGTTTTAAAGGGCGCATGGAGATTTGGTGTTACATAGAGAAAAGATGCGCCACAGGTGCATAAATCGTTCATGTTGCATGGGAAATGGGGTGCGCCAAAGGCGCATGTACCTTTTGTGTAACATGAACTTTTCATGCCGCAAAGGCAGCTTGGCGCAGCGCACGGAGGGTTTACATGACATGAATGTTTTTTGTGACGAGGAAAGTGCCTGCGCTTTTATAACTTCATACTTGGTACAGATTAAGTCGGTGTTGTGCAGATGCGGGGTACGCCAAAGGGGCGCATGTTTATGCGATGAAACAAGGAAGGTTGGTGCGCCAAAGAGGGCACAAGGCTAGCGCTTGCAGCATGTGAAGGAGGCGCGCCTTGAGGGCGTGAAAGTTCTTGATGCAACAGGAAAAATGGGTGCGCCATTGGTGTGGATTTTATTCATGTTGTGAGGGGGACAAATGCGCCAAAGGCGCAACTATTTTTGATGTTGCAGGTCGCGCCGATGCACCAAAGGGAAAAACAATCTTCTTTTTCTCCATTTCTCTCTCTTCTTTGGCAGGGTTATTTGGGAAATAAAATGGTTTAATCAAAAGGGATTTAAACCATGCTTTTTAGAACAACTTCCCTTACCAGCAGATCTGGAAAGAGGGGGAGGAAAATGGAAAGACAGCAAAAAGGGGGGGGCTAGATCAAATTTCAATATTTCCAAACTAAAACTAGACCACCAAGCACACAAAGAACCAAAAATGTAAAACACACGAGAGAGATAAGAACCTCTTACCAGATAAATAGTAAAAACGTGCACACGGGTCACAACGCGTTGAAAACGATAGGGAAGGTGCTGGCAGGCTCAGAGAATAGAAATCACGTGTTTTTACGTCTGGTGACAATGACATTTGCAGGCGTGCAAATACATATATATATGAGTCAGCAATAAATGCGCCACCAACTTTGCAAAGGGTGCATGAAAGTTGTTGTCGACATAGGAAAGCATGCGCCCTTTGGCGCATGAAAGCATCTACCAGCATGGAACTAAGTGCACCCTTTGACGCACCAAAAGTGGTGTCGACATGATATTATGTGCGCCTTTGGCACACCAAAAAGTGGCGCAACAAAGGGGTTGCTAACACGAAGGCGCATGCGCCTTGGCACACGCAGGGAAGACTCAACATATCAAGGCACACGAAAAGGTGTGTTGACACAATAAAATACGCGCCAAAGGTTTTAAAGGGGGCACACCAAAAAGTGATGTTACATAGCAATTCCATGCGCCCAACCAAAAATACTAAGTTTGGAAAACCAGATTTCCCAGAAAAGGGATTTTGCAACATTCCGAACGCAAGGGATCCCTAATGAGGGATTGGGAAAAAAATTTCGGTATGGTTATCGGTAAAATTTCCCTTGTCAATTTTACGGGATAACAGCTGGCTCTTTTTGGGGACTATCCCTGAGCAAACTTGGGGGTAGAGAATCCCAGATCTCATGTGCCTATCCATTGGGTAACAGAGTCCAAAAAACAAGGGCGACCGGAGGGAAGAGCAAAGGAAACACAACAAACCGAAAGCAAACACACAACGAAAACAAACACACAACAAAAGCAAACTGTACAAAGAAGAGAGCAAGCTCTACTTCCTGAAAATTTTCAGATGCTACCCGCTATAAGGAAGCGGGAGCTCAGTTCTATCCAGATATGAGAGATAGAAGCTATTCTCTCCGTTGAGCTACGTGATCTTGAAGGGCCCTCTCCACAGGGAATCAAACTTTCCGTGCATGCCCTTTGGCTCTCTTTTGCTTGTCCCACAGAAGGACGAGGTCCCCTACTTAGAAATCCCTTTGCTTAGTCTTTTTATCGAATAATCTCTTGACTTGATTCTAATGTTCAGTGATCATGTCGACCACTCTTATTCTCTTTTCTTCGAGCTCTGTCAAATACATAATTCTCTTTCCAAGAGAATTTTGGAAAGTTTCATCTTCGATAGCTCGTGCCAAGCGCAGAGCAGGAAGTTCAGTAGAAATGGGAAGCTCGACATCAGTGCCATATAACACTTGAAAAGGTGACATACCGAGAGACCTCTTGGGAGTAATACGATCGGCCCACAAAGCATCGTACAAAGACTTGTGCCACATTCGCTGATTCTCATCTACTAACTTTCGTATGATGGTCATCAAGTTCTTGTTACTGGATTCCGCCTGACCATTTCCTTGAGGGTAATAATCTGAGGCGTGAGCCAAAGTTATCCCATATTCATAGAAAAAACTAATAACTTCCCATGAGGAGAAGTTAAAAGCATTATCAGCAACAATTTTGTTTGGAACACCAAACCTGACAATGATATTTTCTTTAATGAAATTGCAAACCACCTCAGAAGTGGCATGCTTGACAGGTATGGCTTCCACCCACTTGGTGAAGTAATCCATTACTGTAAGGACATAGCTATGTCCGGCACTCGATTGAGGATTGAGTGCACCAATAAAATCAATTCCCCATTGCCTGAATGGTTCGTTGACAATAACGGCCTTAGGAGAAAGGCAGCCAACTTGGGCCTGCCGACGAATTGCTGGCAAGGTTCACACTTTGCCACCCAGGTGGCTGTATCTTGGAAGAGCATCGGCCAATAATACCTGGCTCGAATGATCTTATGTGCTATCACGGAGGAAGAGAAATGACCCCCATAGGCTGAATTATGAAAACTTTTGAGTAACTTTACCTGTTGTGGTTTGTCAACACATCGCAAAAAGACGCCATCTATCCCACGTTTATATAAACCGTTATCCCAGATGACATATTTAGTGCTCTGAGCTTTACAGTGCACTTCTCCTTTGTAGTTAGGTGCATTGGGCATTCGTCGTAGGTGAGGAAGAAAGTGATATCGGAATACCATTCATCACTAGTCGCAACAAATAGGACCAAAGGCAGCGAATCGGGTTTTTCCAGCCGGTCCTATGCTTCATCGGTGTAGTCACTCCTTTCCTCAGGGTTTTTCTAAATATTTGTTTTCAGCCATAAGCTGACATAGGCCCTTGCCCCTCACCAGCTTGGTTGGTTTAATATCCAGGTCATACTCCTGGACCTTTGCGATCCAATTTCCTCACAAGCTTCCTAACTCCTGTTGAGTTAGAATTGATTTCACCGCCATGTCAGGGACCAGCACCACCGTATGAGAGTTTAGAATGTAATACCTGAAATTCTTCACTGCTTTGACAATGGCGAAGGCATGCTTTTCCAGTTGAGACATTTTTAGTTCGTGAGGCTTGAGGGGAGAGCTCATGAACGCAATCTGAGATTCAACATCCTCCGAATTCTTTTGAATCAAGATTGCGGACACAGTATGCTCAGATGCGTAACTATACATGATGAAGTCCTTGGAGAAATCGGGACATACCAGGACTAGTGCATGAGCAACAGAAGCTTTTATTTCTTCAAACGACCTTTTCCCTTCTTCATTCCATCTGAAAGTTGGTGACCCCTTCATCATGTTCAATATGTGACGAGTCTTTTCAGCAAAGTCAGGAACAAAACGCCTGAGAAAGTTCACCTTTCCGAAGAAAGAATGAACACCAGTCTTGCTTGTAGGCAGAGTAAGGCTTTGAATAGCCTTAACTCTTTCGGTATCTATCTTTGTTCCTTCTTTGCTAACCACATGCCCTAACAACTTTCCTTCCGTGACTCCAAAAAACAGACTTTTTTGGGTTTAGGGAGATCCCATGTTCCCGGCACCTGGCCAATACTTGCTCCAAATGATCACAATGATCATTTCGTTGTTTAGAGAACACGGTTAAGTCATCTAGATAAACCACGATGATTTTCCCCATCATACCTTTGAATGCAAAATCTATGGCCCGCTGAAAAGTGGCGCCAGCGTTAGTTAGGCCAAAAGGCATCCTGTTGTAGGCAAATGTACCCCAAGGAGTAGTGAATGCTGTTTTAAATTGATCTTCAGGTGAAACCTCAATCTGGTTGTAGCCTGAAAAACCATCAAGCATGGACAACATCTCTGACCCAGTTACTACTTGCAGAACTTGATCCATTATCGGAAGTGGGTAGTTGTCTTTCAAGGAAGCCTGATTCAAATTGTGAAAGTCTATGCATATGCGTATCTCGCCATTTTTCTTGCGCACTAGCACAATATTTACTACCCAAGTACTGTGATGGATAGGAAATATGATTCTCGCATTCAGCATCTTCTGAATTTCAGCCTAGATAGTACCCGAGATCTTAGGATTATAGTGCCTCTGCTTCTGGCGAAAGGCTTTGACATCTTCTTTCAACAGGATGTCATGCTGAATGTCCTTTGGCTTAAAAGACTTTAGATCGGCATAGGACCATGCCAACACATCCATATATTTCTTCAGCAACTTGACAAATTTCCTCTTCTCTTCAGGCGTGCAACATTTTCCAATGTTCACAAATTGCGGGTGCTCTACCAAACCTATATTGACCGGTTCGGTTTCTGGGGATGAGTTAGGGTTATCTCACCTCTTCTTTTTCACAAAACGGTCATGCCTGTCGAACAACTGCTCCAGAGAAACTAGGCCCTTTGGGATTTTATTTCCTTTGAGCTGACATATGCCGTCGTTCCCTTCAGATTCATCGTCTTGATCGGTGACTGATTCACGGCAAGTGGAAGTAGATCCTTCAAAGTGCAATTCTTTAAAATTTTCCGCCTTCTCTAGAAAGGTAATGAGTTGATTATCATCGTTGAATACTTTCTAGTGCTAAGAATTGTCTGGCACGCTCGGGCGGAAAACCACCTCAATGGTGTATTTGTTTGTTTTCAAACCTGGGTGAGGGAGCATGAGGGATGCTGAAACAGCCAATGAATCGGCCATGTCATTTTGGGCTCTTGGAATGGATTCAATCTAAAAAGCATCAAACTCTTCAATGCTGTCCCATACCGCATTACGGTAATGCCTGAGCCTTTCATTCTTCACTTGGTAAATCCTTTTAACTTGATTCACAACTAGCTCCGCATCGCCTTGCACTTTCAGATTCTTAATCCGTCTTTCTTTTGTGGCTTGCATGCCAAGTAACAAAGATTCATACTCAGCAGTATTATTTGTGTTAAAAAACTGCAACTTGAAAGAGAGAGGAATGACTTCTTCCTCGGGAGATATTAGCATTGCTCCGGCGCCACATCCACTGGTTGCACAACTGCCATCGAACTGCAAGGTCCAGATCTTATTAAGATCTCCTTCTTGAACGAGAACAACCATTTTATCAGACTCAGTAGACAAGAAATAGTTCCCCATCCCTGATGATTCAAAAAGGATTTGGGATCCTTAGAGCTCGTAACCAAGTACTTCTTTTGTGATTCCGGCTCCAAAGTCTACATTAAACCTTTGATGGGAATTCTAGCTTTAGACCAATCCATATGAATTTCCCCACCAACTTCGTTGTAAAAGCTTCTTCCCAGCAAAATTCCGTAGGCTGCTGGAATGTCAGCAACGAGAACTGTCATCTTTACTCTCTTTTCTGGGAATGCCGCAAACGCAAATTACGCGTCTTTGATTTGGCCAATCAACAGAACCTGCTTGGTTTCCAAGGAATAACATCTGCCAAAAGGCTTGGTAAGAGTGAGGCCCAAAGCATGGGCAACTTTTGCCGGCATGACGTTATCAGAAGCCCCGAAATCAATTATGCAGTTACTCAACTTGTGACCATTGATTAGGAGGGAGAGATAGAAAGGCTCTATCTTACCTGATGCCGATGTTGAATCAACATTTATGTGGGATTCAGGGGGAGTGGAAAGGATTCCTTTTGGGGAAACCTGCTTAGATACAACAGCTTGACTTTGAATATACTTGGTCAATCTTACAAGCTATTCGGGATTTGACTGAAGATACTTAGCTTCAGACATTTGGATCTTGGTCTTTTTTGCATGATCTATGATATCAAATGCGGCCAAGGGTTGCGTTGGTGAAGGAATGAGTCCCTCACTTCGCGATGGTGGAATAGGATTACTGGTCTTGATAGGAACATGAGAGGACTGATTTGGAGGAGAGATGGGGGGAAAGATTTCCTTGTAAAAGACTTGCCAGGGAGTTGAGTAGGAAGAGGATTACCTCTTTTAACAATGATCGGAGGCATGTTTGTCACAGCCTTCTCCTGCTGGACATGGGCAGAAACTTCCACTTCTTTTCCTTTCGAACGAGTAAAAACAGCGTATGACTGTCCACTTGCATATCCCTGGGTACCCTCTTCTTCATCAGATTCTTCCTCATCAAATTCCATATACCTGATAGTAGAGTCGCCAGTCGGTTCACCGACATCTTGATCATCTTCACCCTGAGACGAAGGTTCTTCATAATACTGCTCTTCTTCTTCGATTTCGGCCAGAGCGTTGACCGGAGGAGCCTCAAGCGCCAACCGCGGAGCAGTTGCGGGTAAGCGTGGCCTTTGTGAAACATTGTTAGGAACGAAATTCCTCCGCGGAATATCCCAGTATGAGGAACTGGGGGAGGCCTGGGCCAACTGCTTCTTTAATGCAAGCAAGTCATTCGCCATCTTTTGAAAGGCTGGATCAGACGAAGTAGTGGGCGAAGGGCCCAAAGATTTAGGATTGGATGATTCCTTTTTCAATTTGCCAGATATTATCAAATTATCTTCTATTCGAATGGCAACAGCTTGGGTGAGAATCAAGGTGGCCACTCGTTCTTGAAGGAGCAAGAAACTAACTTTCGAGCTCATAGCATTTACAAAGAAACACTTTTGATTTTCTGGTGTTGGAAGCATGGTGACAGGGACACGATTGATTAATGCATTGAACCTAGCGATAAAATCGTGCATGGTTTCATTTGCCTCTTTCTTCAGGTGAGTGATCTATGATAATAATGCAAATGCATCTTCTGAAGGTTTGTACCTGTCTTCAAAAGCATCTCGCAAGGTGGCCCAACTTGTAATAGATCCGGCCGGCAAATGCTGAAACCATTTAGCTGCGGGCCCTTGTAGAGTTTCCAGAAAAAGGTGAACCGACACATCCTCATGAGTTACATCTAGGATACTGCATGACATAATTTATGCAGATATGTGGGAATCCATGCTTTGATTTCCACTCCCGTCGAATTTAGGAAAATTCTTTCGGTTTCCGTGAGGGAGTGCGTGAACTGGATGTGGTAAAGCCAAGGGACCCATAGCATTTTCCCATGGTACCACCATTTGAAAAGCCAAAAAAAGAACACAAGCTGGAAGCACGGTTCCACCGAGCAGTAAGGCGCTACAAAGGGATGTGGATGCCCCTTGCGAAAGATGTTTCCTCCATGGAGGTGAGACACTCCTGGATGACCGGTCGGTCAAGCTTAGTGTTGAAAAACATGCCAGTGTTACACTGAAATTGTGCCTTTGAAGCAGATCGAAAGTAGGATCGACTTCTCCACAGGATTTCCTGCTACGAGTAAAGGGTTCACCTTCCAGTGTGTCTTTCCGATCTGCGATTTTGTAGCGCGGGTTCAAACTTTCTTTTTGGTTGTACTCGCTGATTTTCTGGCTTTTCTGGCAAAAACCAGCAGCATGTACTTTTCTAAATATTTAAAAACTATCCTCTTCAGAAAACCGATTGCGGTTAATGACAAATAACAACGAGGATAAAACGGCAGAGATGATTAGTAAGCTAATTTTCGGATCTAATTTATAAAGGGTTTCAAACTTTTGGCAAACAGTCAAAAACTCATATCTATGGCAAGAAACTGATTTTTATAAAAACTCAGCGAACTAAAGGTCTTTAACTAGGCCAGATCTATGGATCTCAGAAGAATTTTTTTTAATTTGAGTCACTTTTGCAAACTTTTGGATTTTTGACAAAATATGCAGATTTGCAAACAGGCAGCAATTTTCTTATTTTTTTGATTTTCTATCCTACCACCATCATAGATCTGATAGATCTATTCTATCCCCAGTGGAGTCGCCAAAAACTGTTGGTCCGAAAATCTGTCGCTTGGGCAGACCTATGGATAAACGAGCCAACAGTGTGCAGGGCATAGCCCCTCTTTGAGTCAGCAAAGCGAAACTGGTTTATTGCTATTCTACCAGCAGGAATCTGTGCAAGTCTCACAAATTCTGCCTTCGGGGGTTTGGGATCTCATCCCAGTAGGGGTGTTTCCGACTGTGAAAAGAAAGGAAAGGAAGAGGGGATGAAGAAAGAGCAGGTCCGAAGGGAGAAAAGAAATGAATTCCAAAGCAGAAAGGTCAGAAGGTTTATGTTTTGGGATTGGTAGTAAACAGAGCCAAACCTACTTGCATAAACGAGCAAAGCAATACTGATGATGAATAAATGACAATAAAACAGAAGTAGATCCAACAGAATAAACACACAGATCTAACTTAAGAAAGATCTAATGCACATAACACATGTATTCAGCACAAAGTCTAAATATTGTATTAATATTTTTCTTCTGTTACAAAAAGCTCAAAGTCTTTTTTCCTCACTTCTATTTTTCATCTGAAAGATATTCATCCATCCATAATACAACAAGTATTGGGGTATTTATAGAAGAAGAAGAGAAAAGAAGGCAAAAAGGAGCCAACAACTTATTTACAAAGATATTTACAAAATATCTAAAAGTCATGTTGACTTTTTACAACTTGATGGATGACATCATCCCATGATGCAACATGGATGATGTCATCATTTGTATCAACATACTTCAGATATTCTCGAAAAGAAAGCCGAAGAAGAGAGAGAGAGAAGAAGAAGAAGAAGAAGAAGAAGCTACTCGTCGTCGTCATCCTGCGGCCGAAAGGGGGTGGACTGCTTTTGTTGTTGCTCAGGTGACGAGATATGGAATTGAGAGCGGTATTCCATAAACTTGTTGATCATTGGCCCTAGCTGATCCTGGGAAGGATCCTTGTGCCTATCACTGATCGCCTCACAAGTCTCCCGCTCATCTATGAGTTTCTCGGGGAGCTTGGAGTAGTCTTTTTCCGCCTCAATGAGTAGCCCAATGAAGTCTCGGCAGGCCAGCAGGTTGTTGATAGACTCTGCGTCAAAAGTGACCTCTGGCCCTATGCCTTGAGAAATGATCTCTTTGAAGATCTGAATGGTCTCCTCAGCTTTTCTTAAAGTAAAGGAAGGAGTAAGTAACCCTGGCGACATGTTAAGAACGATTCGTTCCATTTGGTGCATCGCATCCAGGGCTTCTTCCTTTACTTTGTCAATCTTTTCCAGGACAAATTCTAGCTGATCCACCCGGTAGTCTAGAGTGGACATGATTTTGTTGAGGGCCCTGGGATGGCCGAAGACGCCGAACTTAACCAGATCTTCGACTGAACAGTCGAACATTTGTTGGAAGGTCTCGTGCTGCAGTCTAGCATGTTCCAGCTCTTCTGATATGGGCCCCGCTAACGCTTGGAGCTCTTTATTCGCCTTATTGATGTTCAAATACAAGTTAGAGAACTCGGCGATTACTTTTTCACTGTCTTTGATGATTTGGCTCCTCCAAGCGGAAACGGCCATACCCTGCTCGCCGATTTTCGCATACTCATTAATTTTCTCCTGGCTGAGAAGCTCAGAAGTCTCGGCGGCAGTTGTGGGAGGCGCACTACCCATCTTCTGTAAGGCTTGGAGCAGATATTTGTTTTGCTCTTTCAATTGCCTTTTCTCTTCTTTTGTCTTTTGAAGCTTCTTGCAGAGGGCGTCAACTGCAGAAAGGGCTTCCCCCTGAAGGCTTTCAGAAGATGTCCCCATTGTGACTTGGGTCACAGTAAAATCTGTCGGAGACAGATCTTTTTTCTCCTTGAGGGGATTGGGATACGCGATCTCCATAACCCTCTCTCCCACAGCACTTTGAGAGAAGCGTGTGACGGGCTTCTGCTTCTTTGCCCCCTTAGATGGGATTACAGAAAAGTCCATCGGAGCGATGGGAACTTTCCTTTTTTGCTGACTTAGCTGCTAGGAGATCCAGGCTGGACCTATGGGAGAAGGGCCGGAAATGGAAAAGGGGGCAGCTACAGTAGTGGAGGGGAAAAATGTGGAGACACGTGGAGGCGGCATGGAGAGAATAGCCGAAGAAGTGCCCACGGGAGGAAGGGAAACTGCAGCTGCGGAAGACATAGGAAGGGAAGGGAGCTCAGAGATGAGGGAAGAAATGGAGGAGGAAAGATCGGCGAGGGAAGAGAAGATAGACGAAGACGCGGGGGGAACAGTAGAAGAAGGGGGAGAGGACACGACCAAAGGGATGGTCGCTTGAGTCACTCAAGGAGGGGAAGGAAGAGAAGAGGAAGGGACAGAAAGGACCTCGGTTGTTGTAGCAATGCTGACATCCTGAGTGGATGGGCCTATTGGAACATCCTCTTCTACTTCTTTCTCTGGCGAAGCCAGAGTTATAACCTGTTCGGGTGCCGTGGAAGGAGGACTTGCTGGAGCTTCTTCCTGAGTGGCGCTGGATTCACCTTCTACGCCTTTGCCCTTGCCTTTAGGCTGCTGTTTGGATCGAGGAGGTGCGTTACCCAATGGGGAGGTTGTGAAATCAACCCCGAGGTAGATTAACCCGTTCATCCGGCACCAATGCTCTGTTCTGCGCAGAGTCTCCTTAACCCTCTCCTCAATCGTCTAAGGTGCCTTAGTTCTATCAATAGCTGGAAAAGGCCAATTGTCCCCATCCGTGTTAGTATATACTTGGTCTATTTCATCTTCCGTAGTCTGGAAGCCTTTGGGGACAATTGCTACCCCATATTGGATGATTTCTGCCAAGGCTAAGCGAGAATGATCCTTTCTCCTGAGCTCAACCTCATGGATGATGTCGATGTAGATGTCCTCGATCTGGGGGACGTGGATTGGATCAAGTTTCACCCTTGGCAGACAATTCCTTGGGTCGAAGGTAGGCCTAGCCGGGAAATCATGTCTCAAATTAAGCAGCTCCAGCTCTGCGAACATGTCCTTTGCCTTGTGGTGGGTAAGGCATGTATATCGGCCTACTGTGAGGGGGAAAGGAGTTCCACCCTTCTTTCTTTTGAGGCACTTCTCGTGATATGTGATCAGCTGTCTTGACAGCTCCAGCAAAATCAGCTTAGGCCCAGCATACCTCGGCAGTCTGGTCGGCTCTCCCAAGAAGTTGGCTGCCCTCAGATAGGTGAATGTGGGAAACTGGGTGAACAAGGCCCCCCATTTCTCAGTAGCTGCCACTATGCTTTTGGTCGTGCGACCGTAAGTCATATTCGGCCTCAACAGGCAGATGATGTGATAGAAAAACACATCATTAATCTTTGTGAACTGAGAGATGCTATTCTCCAGCCTCAATTCTGGGTAGTACTCATATATTTTGACCTGGGGCCAAACTCCACTTCGCATCAGGCCTGGGTAGTCTCTCTCTGATGCTGCAGTGTAGACAACATAGGAGTTCATATAGAATCTTCCCGTTGTAAGAAATTGTTGAAGCTGTTCAGAGATTGTGCTGCTTATTATTTCTCCCCAGCAAAAGCGCTGATCGGGCACGTTCTTGTTCATGGTCTCTAAGTATCGCAGCATCCATTTATGGAAAAAGTGGGCGTCAGGAAGCCCAAACACTCTGCTCAGGAATGTGATAGTGTCACTGAGCTCCTCTGAGAAGTCGCTGCGGTGGATGGTTTGAGGCCATCGGGTCACCACCTTTTTATTTTTCAAATAGACCTCATTCATCAGCTACATACACTGATCTTCGTTATCATCCCAGGCCTTAATACAATCCTCTCGGCTGACGGCCACAAAGTGCCGGTGATGAGGGATGCCGAGTATTATTTCGAAGTGGCGGGCAGTGAGGTTAATGATGACCTCGCCCTTGTCATTCACGACACACCTTGTGTCCTTGTTGTAGCACTGGGCGATCACCATCATGAATTCATTGTTGATGGTGCTGACTGGGATTCCCCCAGCGAAGTGTAGGGCACTGCCTATCAGTTTGTCCATCCATGGACTTCTCGTTACCTTCTGAGTTCTGACCCAGAATTCCTCCATATCAATGTGACCCAACTCTGAGTCCCTGATATCTAGGTCGCATTCGGCCTGGGAGTCAGGCATTCTGACTCTCTGATACTTGTATTTCATCTCTTCTTCTGTAAGTTTGGCCTTGCCTTTGGATTTGGTAGGTCTCCTGCTTGATGTAGACATATGTTCTTTTGAGCTTAGTTGCTGATCTGCACGAAGAAGAAGCGAGACCCAATCCAAAAAGGTTGTATTAGCCATTTGACCTTCCATTGAAATGTTAACAGAAGAAAGAGTTAGTGATTTTGAGGCTCAGGGCGCAGGGCGCATGAAAGTTGCAGCTTACAGGGCTAAATAGGTAAGGCGCACAGAAAAGAGATGTTGCAAAGGTTAAATCAGCCAAAGGCGCATAGCCAAAGGTTTTAAAGGGCGCATGGAGATTTGGTGTTACATAGAGACAGGATGCGCCACAGGCGCATAAATCATTCATGTTGCATGGGAAATGGGTGCGCCAAAGGCGCATGTACCTTTTGTGTAACATGAACTTTTCATGCGCCAAAGGCAGCTTGGCGCGGCGCACGGAGGGTTTACATGACATGAATGTTTTTGTGACGAGGAAAGTGCCTGCGCTTTTATAACTTCATACTTGGCGCAGATTAAGCTGGTGTTGCGCAGATGTAGGGTGCGCCAAAGGGGCGCATGTTTATGCGATGCAACAAGGAAGGTTGGTGCGCCAAAGAGGGCGCAAGGCTAGCGCTTGCAGCATGTGAAGGAGGCGCGCCTTGAGGGCGTGAAATTTCTTGATGCAACAGGCATGGGATGGGTGCGCCATTTGGCGCGGATTTTATTCATGTTGCGAGGGGGACAGATGCGCCAAAGGCGCAACTATTTTTGATGTTGCAGGTCGCGCCGATGCGCCAAAGGGAAAAATAGTCTTCTTTTTCTCCATTTCTCTCTTTCTTTTGCAGGGTTATTTGGGAAATAAAATGGTTTAATCAAAAGGGATTTAAACCATGCTTTTTAGAACAACTTCCCTTACCAGCAGATCTGGAAAGAGGGGGAGGAAAATGGAAAGACAGCAAAGGGGGGGGCTAGATCAATATTTCAATATTTCCAAACTAAAACCAGACCACCAAGCACACAAAGAACCAAAAACGTAAAACGCACGAGAGAGATAAGAACCTCTTACCAGGATAAATAGTAAAAACGTGCACACGGGTCCACAACGCGTTGAAAACGACAGGGCAGGTGCTGGCAGGCTCAGAGAATAGAAATCACGTGTTTTTGCGTCTGGTGACAATGACATTTACAGGCGCGCAAATACATATATATATATGAGTCAGCAATAAATGCGCCACCAACTTTGCAAAGGGCGCATGAAAGTTGCTGTCGACATAGGAAAGCATGCGCCCTTTGGCGCATGAAAGCATCTGCCAGCATGGAACTAAGTGCGCCCTTTGGCGCACCAAAAGTGGTGTCGACATGATATTATGTGCGCCTTTGGCGCAACAAAGGGGTTACTAACATGAAGGCGCATGCGCCTTAGCGCACGCAGGGAAGACTCAACACATCAAGGCGCACCAAAAGGAGTGTTGACACAATAAAATACGCGCCAAAGGTTTTAAAGGGGGCGCACCAAAAAGTGATGTTACATAACAATTCCATGCGCCCAACCAAAAAGACCAAAAAAGACTAAGTTCGGAAAACCAGATTTCCCGGAAAAGGGATTTTGCAACGTTCCGAACGCAAGGGATCCCTAATGAGGGATCGGGACAAAATTTTCGGTATGGTTATCGGTAAAATTGCCCTTGTCAATTTTACGGGATAACACATATTCATCATGGAAACCTCTCTTCACATGCACACTCTTCATGAATGATTCATATTGGTAACATATTCCATTTGATCTTACTTGCGATGACATTGTATGTACACATGAGGGCTTGACTCGACTAGGATTTTCATTTGAGGACCTCTACCCTCCACCACATGCTCCTCAACTTTACTCTAGGTTTATTCACATCACCGCCGCTTATGACCTATGTGTATTTAATCTTATATTCTTCCTTTCGCATGGTTTTTTATCTACACCACTTACATTAGGAAAATCATGGCTTGATTACATTAGGGGTACTCTAGATCCTGATCATACATATATATCATTCCCCATGCCCTTTAGACATGTATTCATTTGCAACAATTATTTTCTTGGCTATACATAGAATCTTACTTATTGGTATGTGCATGGGTGTACCTTACCACCCTGGATAACTAAAATATGAATATTATAACCTAATCTGATGATATTATAGGATTGGGTAAATGAAAAATTAAGTAAAATGTGTATTCAAGTAAACTAAGCATAAAAGTATGAAACCCTAATTGTAATATAAAGGAAATTAAATACTTAGTTGGTTCACAATGTTGTTGAGGGTATGCTGAGCTAGAAATATAGTAAAATAAAAGTACATACTATCACAATCGTGCTAAAAAAATTATGTGATCGTCGAATAATCTTGGACTAGAGCATTTGTGAGGACTGGAGCACCCAGGCTTTCCTATCCTTCTGGGCACTGTAGTCCTCGCAAGTTTTCAAGGATCTAAATTTTTCTGGGTCATAAGGGTATCAAAAATATTCCCCTTTTGTCACTCCGAAGTCACACCAAGATCAATGGATTTACCAAAAATCCTACAATGAAGAAAACATAAAGCCAAGTATCAAAACCCTAAAAAATAAGAATACAAATGAATGGGTCAGACTAACCTCATCTGCCACAATAGTGGGCTTACTAAACTAAGTGTTGCACTACATTTCAGACCCAAATGTAGTTCTGATGTGTGTGTATGGCGTGCTCTAGGTACTCTTGTGTCAATTTCAAGCACTTTGTGAAGTAACGAGTAATAATAACTATAGAAAATGTAATAACATACGTGCATGAAATAGAATAGAATCCTCCCCCTATGTTGTGTGTTTTATACATATTTCCTAGCCCTTATGCATAGCACTATGTGGATGTAAGTGATGCAATGGATGCAACTCTAGATGGATTGATAGTAGTATGTGACACTAGGGCCCTCATTATGGTCTCATAACTTTGTATTTATAGGGTTCTCTTGTTCTAATTTCATATTTAATCCTGACATCACTGACTAGGAAAAAGATAAGGATGAAAAATGGGTAGAAAGACCCCAAAAAGAAGCAAGAAAGTGGAACATGGATCGAGGTACCCCAGGTTGGACCAAGGCACCTCGATGTGCCCCAGTATAGGCCTGAGTGCCCCGGTTTAGGCTAAAATGACATGATAATTGTGAAATAGGTGGATATGTGTAGGAAAATATGTGGGAATGATGAGATAAAATATAAAAGAAAGATGGCAAAAATATGGGATTAATTAGTATTTTCTTCACTTGAGAACCCTTTAAATAGTAGTATAAGACCAGGATAAATAATGCCTAAAGTGCATGATTTTGTGTCTACATTTTTCCCCCACTTTATGTTGTTGAGCGGAACACTCAGTAACATAAAGTAGATAAATATGCGTACCAGATATCCATATAGAGTGTAGAAGAAGACATGCCGATGGATTAGACTCAAGTGTGGAATGAAAAAAAGAAAAAGTGGAGGAGTGTGGATTGTAAAGATGAAAAATGCGCATAAAAAGTGATGAGAGCGAACCTAGGGCAGAATGCTTATGTAGCTGCTGCGGTGTATAGTGTACCTGCATGGTTAGTAAAGGCAAGTGTCGTCGTGGTGTGTTGTCGTTGTTGTTGTCATCATCATCATTGTTGTTGCCCCTAATTTGACTTCTTGTTTCTCATACGGCCAGACCTGCAAGGAGAAAATGATCAAGTAGTCAAATATGTATGTATGTAAAAACACTGTGTAAAAAATGCATGTGTATATAAATGTGTAAAGTACGCAAATGTAAAATACATAAAAAGTAAAAGTGTAAATGGAACATTGCACCTAATCCATGTCGAGAAAAAGGGTGTAGAAGGATATCCTTTATTGTCACAATTTTTTTGGGTGATCTCATGCCACCCTGGCTGAAGAAGTATAGGGAGGAAATGCTTTATGTCCTCCAACCTTTAACTGCTTCTACTGAAATTTGTGAAAACATCTTTGTACTATCCTAGTTTTTTGGGTGATCTGATACCACTGGACAAAGTAGTGTAGAGAGGCACACCCACTCTAACCTCCAAGCCTGTAACTACTTCCGTAGAAATGCCAAAGGAAACCATGTCCTGTAGAGGTCGTTGTGTATAGAGTTCGTAGACTGGTCTGAACTCACTCGTTGTATATAAACCCACAATGCCAAGGGCGGAAAGTGCATTGTACTGAACCGGTGTAAATAAGTTATGTTAGTGTGTAAAACTCTCAATGATGCCCCCCTCTTTGGGGGCACATGTAACATCACTGAAAGGAGAATGTGGCCCCAAAAGAGGACCCACCGCACTCTGAGCTGTAGAACTCTTCCCTATAGGGGTAAAGGGAAAGTTCTTGGTAGATACCAAGGTGCGCACAAAAGGGGATGGCTAGCCAAAATAAGTGTTAGTCTGAAAACACATGCATGTAGTAAGACTAGTGTAAAATACGTAGACAATGTAGTAACTACCAAATAAAGTAGTGTAAATATGCACAGAAAAAAATTAGACCATAAAAAGTTGGGTTGAAAACATGGGACATCACTCATGATGTCGCAATACACATAAGGCCGTCATGACCACAAACAAAAAACAAGTTCGCACACAAGAAAAGGGAAAATCCCGCATACAATGGCGAACCAAGTAAACAAGTAGAAATAAACAAGAAGTCATGGAAACATGTAAACCTATAAAAAAAGTGTTGCACATGGAACACCCGTTAGCATGTTAGAGCTATAACCAATATGTCAAAGTGTGTATGAGAAAGTAATATAAGATAATAAAAATGAAACAATAACACATGGATAAGATGAATGTGGATGCCCCTAGCGACCGGATATAGGAAGGTTAGAAGGTGAGCATTAATGCCACGTGTAGAATCTTATGTATCTGAGATCACACTAAACAAAGGTGTGAATGTCAAGCATGTGTGTATGATAATGACATATTAGAAAGTAGTCTAAAATGTGTATTAAAGTGATCTCATGCTCAAACACTAGCAAGCAAGAGTAAATGCCCCCAAGACAATGCAGTATGTTGTGGATGGATTGAATGGGAATGATATGAGAAACATGCCCCACGAGTGAATGGAAGTGTATGAAATGAGGTTCATTTTGTTTTCCCCCTCAATAGTCAAGAATGAACTGTAAATGAAAGTGCATCATCGGGAAATGGTCAAGTGGTGTTGGTTGTTTCTAGTGTGTTGTGATGAGTGTGTATATGTAATGCCGATGAAATGTGACATGTGGAGATATGTGCATGAACCATATAGCCGAAGTGTATATCACGACTTGTTGAATAGATGAGTGATGATTTAGCCCTAAGCGTATATCACTATATGTTGAATAGGATGAAGATATGTGATGATCTAGCCTAAAGTCGTATGTCACTACGAAATTAAAGGAAGGAGTAGTGATGTAACCTAAGGTATATACCACTAAAAAATGATAGAATGGGTGATGATTTAACTTAAGGTGTATGTCACTAATGCTATAAACTTTGCATGATCGTGTTTTAATGTCACATGAGGAAACTCTGTCGCATGGTGAATGTAAGGTCCATTATATTAGTAAACCCTCGGCAGTCAAGTATGGACTGAGGAACTACCAGTGCGTCATATGATGGTGAGGGTGTGGGAGGAAATAAGGGATAAAATGTGATGATTTAACCTGAATAATCCCACACAGAATCGCAACAATAAAAAACTAATATGAAGAAACCCTCTTATCAAGTACCGAGTACCTATAATAAAAGTGCAGAATAAAAGGAACACAACATCTAAGAGACAATATTTAACATGGTTCATCCCAATTTGGGCTACATGCACCAATAATGCACTTGCTCAAATTTTGCGTACAAGCCACCTCTTCTCTCAATTCAATGATGACCTAGATCTTTTGTGGAAGCTATGCTCAACAAACTCTATAGAATTCACACCTGAATTCACATACATTAGCAATGTTACATCAATCCTGTATGCATATGCACAAAACCACATAAATAGTAGTGATAACTGTAAAGCTTATTTACCAGTTTTACAATACCATGGGTACTTAATCCAACCCATAAACCTATGGGTCAAAAATCCCACCCATATGAGAAGAGCATGTTTCCCAAAATATTGGGCTACATTTTTCAGTGTAGGCCAAAAACATTGAACTAGCTTAATCTTATGATATTGTAGCTAGTAGGTAAATGATACAATTAAGTACAATGTGCATTCAAGTAAACTAAGCACAAAATTATGAAACCCTAATTGATGACAATATAAAGGAAATAAAATACTTACCTGGTTCGCAATGTTGTCAAGGGTATTTCAAGATGGAAACCTGATAAAATGGAAGTACATATTGTCACATATCGTGCTTAGAAAATTGTGCAATCATCAAATAAGCCTAGACTAAAGTATTTGTGAGGATTGGAGCGCCCGGTCTCTCCCGTCCTGGGCACCCAGTAGTCCTTGCAGGTTTTCAGGATCTGATTTTTACCTGGGGTCGGAAGGATGCCAAAAATATTCAGAGTATGAATTTTGTCCGCTCCGAAGTCACACCAAGATCAATGGATTTGCTAAAAACCCTACAATGAAGAAAACAACAAATCCAAGTATCAAAACCCTAACAAAATAAGAATGCAGAATGAATGGGTCAGACTGACCTCAACTGTCACAACAGTGGGCTTACTAAACTGAGCGATTGCACTAAATTTTGGACCCAAATGTAGTTATGGTGTGTGTGTGCATGTCGTGCCCTAGGTGCTCTGGCGCCAGTTGCACTTTGTGAAGTATCGAGTCAATAATAACTATAGAAAATGTACTAGCATGTGTACGCATGGAATAGAATAGAATCCCTCCCCCTATGTTGTGTGTGCTGATGCAAATCTCCTAGCCTTGATGCATGACACTATGTGGATGCAAGTGATGTAATGGATGCAACTTTAGATGGAGTGATAGTAGTATGTGACGTCTAGTGACCCTCATTATGGTCTCATAACTTTATATTTATAGGGTTCTCTTATTCTAATTTCATAATTAACCCCGACATGGCCGACTAGGAAAAAGATAAGGATGAAAAATGGCTAAAAAGACCCCAAAAAGAAGTGGGAAAGTGGAACATGGATAGGGGCACCCCAGGTGGGACCAGGGTGCCTCGGGGTGCCCCGGTTTAGGCTAAAATGATAGGACAATTGTGAAATGCGTGGATATGTGTAGGAAAATATGCAGGAATGACAAGATAAAATATAAAAGTAAGATGGCCAAAAGATGGAATTAATTAATACTTTTTTCACTTGAGAACCCTCTAAATAGTAGTACAAGACCGGGCTAAATAATGCATAAAGTGCATGATTTTGTGTCTACACACCCTTCACTAACGAAGAGTATGCTATGGGTATGTATAACTTGCGTCTTAATGGCTCATTACATGATCAACCTGACACCATTTCTTATCAGGTCTCTAATGCTTATCCATATGACTTTGACCGTGAAACTGACGATCTCTTATATGACATTACATGATGGATTATTTATCTCCTGAAATTGGGGGGCATAACATCCAAAAATACCCCCACATCCTAGCATCAACATGCATATCATACTCACATCCACATTCTAGCATTCACATAGTCATCTATACCACATACATTGTCATTACCCTATGACACACTTTTGTGCTTTGGTTCACACTTGACTGTTGCGGGAATTTTCTACACATGAACCTCACACACTACACAATATGTACTACACATTACGTCTATTCACACATCTTAGAGTATATCTCACATTTTTCATGCTACAATCATTTGTATTTCAACTTTTGCACATCTACACCTCATACTAGTGTTTATCACACATGTGTCACACTTTTATCGTCTACAAGTATAGCATTACATATTATTCATCATACATACTACATAGCGTGCATTGTACCCTATTAAGCTAATTACACACCTTGCATTGCATATTTACATATTTTTCTCATCACATGGTAGTATCTTCTCATCACACATACTACATATTCTTATACGTGATGCACTCACTACCCCGATGTCACACTCTAGTCTCATGGCCCATACTGCACTGTTGAGTGTATATAAAAAAAATGGACCACATCACACCCACATGTTTCTCATTTGATCTTCTCATGTGACATTCCTAGGATTAGTGATATACGCCTTAGGCTATCGTTTCACTCCTCCTAGCATCATCTCGTGATATGCTACCTCATCACTTTCACTTACATCATTTAGTGGTATACGCTTTAGGCTAAATCACCACCTCCTTTCTACTTATCTTATCATGATATATGCTTAGGTTATAGAGCATGCATGTGTTGCATCTCATCACCTTGCACTCATCATAGCACACTACATACATTGCATACTTCGACCATTTACTAATGACACACTCTCATTTTTGGTTCATTCTTAACTATTGAGGGGGCATATTAAATGAATTTCACTTCATACAACTCCATTCACTCGGGGGGCACGTGGTTTCTATCATCCATTTTACATTCCATTCCATCTATCCACAACATACTAAATTTTATGGTTGCATTTACTCTTTCTCGCACTTGTTTTAACATTTTCACTTTACTATACGTGTTAGATAGATCTCTTGTATGTCATTATATTTACCATACACACATGTGCGCTCATGTTCTTTTCTAGTTGTGATCACAGACACAAAGCTACTACACGCAACATTGATGCTTTATACACTACCTATTGGGGGCATCCACATTCGTACACTACAGGTGCTATTGTTTCATTTTTTTTCATAGCACACTAATTTGGTTTATATACGCTTTGACATACTTGTTATTTTTCTAACATGTTAACGGGTGCTTCATGTGTAACATTTTTTATGTAGGGACATTTTCTTCCATACTTGTATGTTTGTTTACTATTGTTTGTTTTGTTTGTAGGTTTTCCCTTTGTCTTGTGTGCACACTTGTTTATTTGTATGCAGCCACTACGACCTTGAGTGTCTTGCGACATGGTGAGTGATGTCCCATGTTTACAACCCACTTTTCATAGTATATGATTGTCTCTTTGAGTGTTTACATTGTCTAATTATGTTCTCACTCATACATTGTTTGTTTTTCTTATACGTGTTCTCTATATGCATGCTTATTCATACTAACACTTGTGTTTTCTAGCCACTTGTTAGTGTGTGCCTTGGTCTGTACCAAGCACATTCCCTTCCCTTTGTAGGGCAGAGTTTCAGTTACACGGTCAGTCCTCTTTTGGGGCCACATCCTCCTATCCACGATTTCACATGTTCCCCCAAATAGGGGAGGCACCATTTCAGGTTTTACACATGATACCTATATAGTTCAGTCTACAGTATCATAATACAGTCTATAATTTTTTTGTCCCCTCAAAAATTTCCTTCTTTTTCCAAGTCTAGACTTAGAAATTTTCAAGTTGTTACCCTTTGAAAATGGTCTAATTATGAGTATTTTGAAATTTGGGACTTCCCAAGGGATCAAGGATTCTTAGAAACACCTTCATCATATAGAGAACTCTTTCCCCTTTCCAGAAAGGTAAGGAAGTCCTCCTAACTCCTTGTATTTTGTAAGTTATGGCTCGGTGCGGAGTTTGGAGGGGAAATTTTCCTTGTGCAGGGCCCGCAGAGGTAAGGAGGAAATTTTGACACTTAGCTCATTTTGGATAAAAAACATAAAATTCACAAAGATGTCCTGCATGCCCGTGGAGGGGAAGGAAGTGCATTGGCAGAGGCATAGAGGAAAACTTGGCACTTAGCCTTTTTGTGCTAGAAGACTCAAAAGTCACAAATCTGGCTCGCAAACAATGCGAAGAGAGCACCACGTGTCTTAAGCGCAAGGTAGAGCAACGGGGCATGTAGGTAAATTGGGAAATTTTCCCAATTTAAAATTTAAAATAAAAAAATGGAGCCGCATATCCATGACTAGTCAGGGAGTGCCATGTGTCTTCGGAGCGGCAGGGTGCACAGACATTTTTGGGAAATTTTTCCCAATATGAAATCAGAAGGAAAAAAGGCAAGTCTTCGGCCCACGGATGAACCAAAAGGTGCCACATGTCTCAGAGCGGTGAGGTCACAAAGAGCTTTTTGGGAAATTTTTCCAAAAGGGAAAAAATTTAAATTTTGACCCCGCCAACCCTAATTTTGACTCTGTTTTTTACCAGTTTTTCCCTAAATCTTGAAGAGGGACATATGTTTCGATCTAGATCTCTGTTTTTTCACGTTTTTGGTATCAATGGAAAGCTATGGTAAAATTATCCACATGAAATGGACACTTCATATTTTAAATTTTTATGGATTTTTGTGGTAGAAAATTGAGAAAACGTCACTGGCATGTAAAAAAATGCAAAAAAGTTTCCCCCGACTTCGGTCCAATGTTCTCCTACCACCTGGATGGCCTGATTTTAAAGCAATTAGGGCAAAGGACCAAACAGTTCATATTCGCGAACTGGAAAATTGAAATATGAAATGTATTTTGCACACAGTGAAACTCTTTTTTGGGTTCATCATAAGTGTTTTCTTTGCAGGCAGAGGAACCTGGAAGAGGGGACAATGATCAGAATTTGTTTATAACCACCTCTTGGTAATTTTGGGAAGTTGTAACTTCCCCTAGCATGCTATTTCTTGTCCTTTGAGATTGATTTTATGATGTCTGGTAATCAAATTTGGAAACTGGAAGCATGTTTTTGTGAACAGAAAGGACAAAAATGATTGGTTAGTCTTCTTCTATTCTCCTCCTTTGCATTTTTCTTTTATTCCCATTCATTGTACAAGTTTCAACTCTAGAGATCAATAAAAAAGGAAGGAATTTTATGTCCCCTCGATGGAAAAATTGATTAGTGCTTTCTGACTAGCATGTTTTATTCTGTCTTGTGCTCAGAAATTGCAAATTTTTTCTTTCTTCTATTAATTAATGCATGTAATGAAACTTCTAGTCGATGCGTATGGGCATCTAACACTCTACCCACAACATTGATTTCCCCCTCCTTCATTCCTCACCTCCCTCCCCTTTCTTAAATCGATTTCTGCTATAGAAAGGAGTTACTATTATTTCCATAGGGATAGTGGAGTTTTCCTATGGATCTCTTAGTTGAAAAACCACCATAAATCCACTTTGGTTTTACATGCTAAACAATGGTAGCTGCACCATTCAAATGTAGAGGGACTTTGATTCCTATAGTAATTGGCTTGATAATCCACAAATTTTCCACCAAAACAAATTTTCTTGCCAACATTTTTTGGCGCCCCACCATGGGGTAGAGTTTCAGACATCTGCACCCAAAAATGACCATAAGGTTTTTAAAATATCATTAATTTTTCCCCTCAAGTCTGAAATCCCTTGTGATCCAAAAATACAAAAAAGATTCAAATAGAAGAATTTTACAGATTGAGTAGCCATGTGAATTGCATGGATGTAACTCAAAATTCTTTAAAACCCTTCTAGAAAACCTTCTTTGCTCTTTCATATCCAAATGAAATCATTTCAGACCTGAAAGAGGTTACTTGGCATATTTGGTAGAGTGTAAATCACCTCACCTTTGCTACAAAATTTTGGGCTATGAAAGAGAAGACAATAAACTTTCAAGTTGGTTGATAGAAGGTATACTCACTAGATAAGGAAAGGAGGAGTGATTGACCCTACTTTTGAGGAGTTGGAGAGAGAAGAAGCAGAGCTTATAGCTTAGTTTGATAGAGAGGAAGAGACTAGAGCTCAACTTGAAGAAATTTCAAGACTCCAAGCTGCAACAGAGGAAAGAGAAGTAACCCTAGCCATTGAAAGAAGCCAGAAATAAAAATAAAATGGATGATAATGAATGTGAAGCATGTACACCCAATGTACCATGGGGAAGAAATATTGGTCCACTTTCTCTCCCATGAATACTCCATGATCTATCAAGAGGTTCAAGAAAGAATTTTCCCAAATTCAAAGGAGATGGCTCTCAACTCCCTGAAGAACATGTAGCAGCCTTCATAACTGCTTGTGGTGTGTTAGGTGTTGAAGATGAAGATGTGTCGGTTAAAATTTTTGTGGAGTCACTCTCAGGAGAAAGCTGCTTGAATGGTTTTACATGCTTTCTGCAAGATCTATTACTGGTTGGAAAGATATCAGAAAAGTCATTTGAAAACAAATTCAAGAGCATTGAAGATGGTCAAGAGTTGTTGGTGTAATTAGTCCAAATAAAGAAATAAAGCTCTGAATCCATGAGGGAATTTGTAGCAAGGTTTGACAGATTGACAAGAAGAGTCTCTGAAGATGTACTATCCTCCTGAGAACCACTTGAGAAGATTCTTCATCAGTCATCAGTGCATTGCCATCAGAAGTTGGTTTCTTCCTCAAAAGAGCCCAACCAAACACACTGAGAGAAGCTCGAGGCTTTTCCATTGAAACTGATGATGAATTGATGCTATCTGGAAAGGTGAAAGGACTAAATGGGAAGTAGAAGGGTCAGAGTTCAGCTTCAGTAACTACATATCCTATGTTCCAGAAAATGGAAAATGATCTAGTTGCCTTGAAGAAATAGTTGTCCCAAATGACAATGAGAAATTCTCCAAGGAGGCCAAACTTCCCTGATAGACAAAGAATTGCACCACCTCCTCGCCAACTTTCCTTGAAGCACCTCCTGTCAATGTTATCTGTGACACTAGAGAATCAAGAGAGGATGATGAAATTGATGAAATTGAAGGAGAAATAGTAGAGGATTACAAAGGCTACCTTGAAATTGAAGAAGTTGATATGCATAATGGGCTTGTTCGAGTTTGTTGATGATGGGGAAGAAGAAGAGGAAGCCCTAAGATTCTCATGTGTTGTCTTCACTCGAGCTCAATCCAAGAAAGATGCTCTACCCTTCGTGGCTCAAAAGGAAAAGAAAATAAAGAAGATCCCATTCTAGCAGCCACATAAAAGAATATCATCAGCAGAGGCTCACCATTACCACCCTCAATGGATTCAGCCAAAATGAAACCAGGCCAAATGGCTGCTAGAGATTAGGGTTGTTATATCTAGTAAGTCATGTTTCCCTTCTTCTAGTTCACAAGTTATTACAAACACTCCTCCCTCCAATGAAGTCTATCCTAAGTCAGCCAAAGTTCCTCAAATACAATTTCCATGTAAACCTTACCCTCACTCTAGGAACTTCCCACTCATCCAACATTGTACCATTCGATTTTTTGGAACATGCAACTAAGACCAAATTCCAGCTCTCAGAGATTGAATACTTGCAAACACACCTTGTTTAGTTTGATAGACTAATCAATGTTGTTCAGAGCAGTAGTTCTATACTTTCAAGCTTAAATTATAAAGTTCTACTCCCGACACCACCTACACCACCTGCTCAAAACATGCTAGCCCTAAGTGCTTTCAAAACAGACAAGGTGGAACCCTTCTACTTGTCTCTTCTCATGAATGATTTTGATCTCAACAATTGCATCATTGACTCCAGAGCTTCTGATAACGTAATGCCACTCAAAGTTGCCAATGCTTTCAGCCTGACACTAACTATAGTTAACAAATCTTGTTACTTAGTGGAATCCAAGCAAGTACCACTAGTAAGAAGGATAAAAGATGCACAAGTGGCTTTGGCTGAATACCCTGATAAGAAAGTACTTCTAATCATCTTAGTGGCAGACATTACAGCATCTTTTGGCATGCTCTTGAGTAGAAGTTTTTATAGAGACCTTGGTGGGGAGATAAAGATGGATTGGACCTCTGCAACTATTCTAGTGAAGGGTGAGATGAATAAGCTACTTCTGGTAAGAAAAATGAAGTTTACAGTAATAAGTTCTAATGACCCAAGAGCTAATATCCTCTTTCAAGATTGTGGATTAGGAAACTATTTCCTTACTTCACAACTAGAAGAAGAATTGCCACTTTCCTTGGAATCAAGAGAAAGATCAGGTTTGGGACTATGAGAGTTTTATGGAAGCCATTCCAAAGCAGGCTCAGGGGTTGGTTTTGTGTTGTGCTCTCCTTCCAATGTGATGCATCCTTTTGCATACAAACTATAGTTTGACAACACCAACAATACAACAGAATATGAAGCTCTCCTCTTCGGAATAAGTGTAGTGGAAGATATGGGAATAAAAAAGTTGAGATGCCTTGGTGATGAAAAAGTGATAGTGAAGCAAATCCGCCAGAAATACCAAGTGAAGAACCCAAGGCTCAAGCATTACAGGAATAGAGTGTGGGATTGCATTGAATTCTTTGATGCATTCTCTATTGAAGCCATCCCAAGACAACAAAATGAAAGAGCTGATTCTCTTACAGTATCAGCATCCCTATTGACTCCTCATCCTTCTTTTGGTAAGGACAAAATAACCATTGAGATGGTTTTCAGACTAAGTGTACCTGATAACGCAGATCACTGGCAAGTTTTTAATGACGACACACATATTTTAGTCTTCTTAGAGCAAAGAGACAACTTTAATAATCTCTTCTTTGATGGAAGTGTTAATCCACATAGAGAAGTTATGGCTGAAAATGCATCAGAAAAAATTGAAAGAGTGGATGATGAAGGCATGATCAGATTGAAAGGTAACAAGATCCCCAAAGGTCTAGTCTCTTTGGAGGACCTGTTTGACAAGCATGATAGATTTATTCATGAAAAAGAAAAGCTATCTTCTCGATGTCCATCTGATTTTGACAAAGAAAACATTGGGACTTCTGAAGATCCAAGGATGGTCAACATTGGAAAATGTTGCTCACCTGAAGAGAAAAGGAAGTTCATTTATTTTCTTAAAAAGTACTCTGATGTGCTGGCCTACTCTTACAATGAGCTCAAATCTTTTCAACTAAAGGAAATGCATCATTCCATTCATTTGAAGAAGGATGCTAATCCCTTTAGGTAAAAGCAAAGACCATATAATCCAAAGATTTCTGATGTTATCAAGGAAGAAGTGAACAAGATGTTGAATGCCAGAATCATTTTCCCCATTCACCACTCAACATGGGTGGCCAACATTGTACCAGTTAGAAAGAAAAATGGGGAGATCAGAATATGTGTAGATTTCAGAAATTTGAATCAGGCATCTCTCAAGGAAAATTACCCTCTTCCAATCATGGATCATATCCTACAATAAGTTACTGGATCTCTTTGCTTGATGGCTTCTCAGGATATAATCAAATTAAAGAGGCCGAAGAAGATTGTAGAAAAATAGATTTCACAACTCCTTGGGAAACTTTTGCTTATAGCAGGATGCCTTTTGGCCTGATCAATGCGGGAGCTGCATTATAAAGAGCCATGGACCTAGCTTTCAAAGATCTCAAGTATTACATTGTCATATACCTTGATGAATTAACAGTGTTTTCAAAGAAGAGAAGTGATCATATCTTCCACTTAGAACAGATTCTTGCAAGATGTAGAAAACATGACATTTATCTAAATCCCAAGAAGTGTATCTTTTGAGTCACAGAAGGCAAGTTGTTGGGACACATCGTGAATAAACATGGAGCACATATTGACCCTGAGAGGGTAAATTATATTCAAGCACTATCTCTTCCCACCAGCAAGAAAGGAGTGCACTCATTCTTTGGGAAGGTAAAAAAATTTCACCGCTTTGTCCCCGAATTTTCTGAACTAACAAATCATATCACCTCTATGATGAAGCATCAAGAAAGTTTCAAATGAAGTAGTGAAGGAAAATAATCATTTGAAGAAATCAAGAAGGCCATTGCCAAAGCTCCAATGCTGGTATCTCCAGATTTCAGCAAGGAATTCATCATGTACTATTATGCCTTCGAGCACACTCTTTCTACTATCCTAGTTTAGAAGAATGATGAAGGATTGGAAGCACCTATTGCTTTCATGAGCTACCCTTTGAAGAAGCATGAACTAAATTATAGTCAATTGGAGAAGCATTCATACGCAGTGGTCAAGGCCGTGAAGAATTTCATAATTTACATACTCAACTCTCACACCTTGGTGATGGTCCCCAGAAGTGCAATCAAGTCCATTTTGACACAATAAGATCCCGAAGCCAAAAGAGGAAATTAGATTGCAAGGATCTAAGAGTATGACCTGGAGATTAAGCCCTATAATTTGGTTAGAGGAAATGGTTTGTGCAAGTTGATTGTTGAAGATGAATCTCTCAAAGTTCAGGTTGGAGAAAGAGATGACACTCACCCAACCTGCTCAGAAGATTTCCCACAAGTTCTCTTTGTGAACACTACAAAGGAATGGTATGCAGACATCGCTTTCTTTCTTACCTATGGGGACTACTCTCCTCATTTAGATTACAAACAATGAAGAAATCTCAGGCTGAAAGCAGCCAAATATGTGATTATTGGCCTTCTCTTTTTGTTGGAAGAACTCTGAGAATTCTCATAGGTAGATATTATTGGCCTTATCTTTTTGCTAATACTCGGAGCTAGGTTTCTAAATGAAAAGCATGCTAGCAATTTGTTGGAAAACCACAGTTAGTTGTATTGTCTCTCAAGCCTATGATTATTGAAGAACCATTTCAACAATGGTGGCTGGACTTCATTGGCATGTTGAATCCCCATTCAAGTGTTGGGCATACCTATGTGATCACTGCCATGGAATAATTCACCAAATGGGTGGAAGCCATTCCAGCCAAATAGGCTAGCTCTGAGGTTGTCTGTAATTTCATAAAATAGAATATCATTGTTCGTTTTGGAGTTCCTTATAAGATTATAGTAGACAACGCTAATTATTTCTCTTCAAAGGAATTGACATAATTCTGTTATGGATTCGGGATTTCTCTTGCTCATTCTTCTGACTACTATCCTCAAGGGAATGGTCAAGCTGAGTCAAGCAACAAAAATATTGTGACCATTATCTGCAATCTTGTTGATGAGAATCAGAGGAATTGGCACAAAAAATTATATGATGCATTGTGGGCTGATAGGATCACTCCTAAGAAGGCAATAGGCATGTCACATTTTTAGCTGTTATATGGAGTTGAAGTAGAGATTCCTATTAAAATTGAAATTCCAGATCTCAAGCTACTTCAAACAGTGGAAGAAAGCCAATACAGAAATTCAATTGACAAGAGGATCCTTTTCCTTGAGAAGCTAGAAGAGAGAAGATCCCAGGTAGTGGACAGAATCAAAGCACATCAGCTGAAAGTGAAGAAGCTCTTTGAAAGAAGAGCCAAAGCAAGGGAGTTCAGAGCTAGAGATTTGGTTCTACTTTGGGACAAGAGAAGAGAACCAAAGGGTAGTCATGGAAATTTTGATTCTTTGTGGTTGGGTCCATTTCAAATTTAGGAAGCTTGTGGTGAGAATGCCTTTCTCTTATCATACTTGGATGGAACTCCATTGGGATTGCCTAGAAGTGGGAAATATTTGAAGTTGTACCATCAGTGAAAGTGAGTTGTCCCTAACCCTGTACCATAGTTTTTTTTCCCCCTTTTCTATTGTGTGTGTTTTGGTTTGTTTTCTAGTTTGGTGTGGTTCTAGTTTGTTGTGTCCTTCCTTCTTCCTTCCTTCTTCCTTCCTTCAGTATTGTACATGACTCTACAAGGCCCAATGGATAAGGAACTTGTCAACGTTATATGTTTTAAAACTTGATATTCTAGAT
The DNA here is from genome assembly GCA_019776745.2 of Taxus chinensis. Taxonomy (NCBI): domain Eukaryota; kingdom Viridiplantae; phylum Streptophyta; class Pinopsida; order Cupressales; family Taxaceae; genus Taxus; species Taxus chinensis. The sequence continues at coordinate 991,488,406 of CM034147.1, read as the reverse complement.
CCTCATGCCATGTTTTCTCCCTGTTCAATCCATGCCATGTCCCCAAGCTAGAGACACTGTTGTCCCCTCAAAATTTTCCTTCTTTTTCCAAGTCTGGACTTAGAAATTTTTGAGTTGTTACCCTTTGAAAATGGTCTAGTTTGAGTATTTTGAAATCTGGTACTTCCCAAGGGATCAAGGATTCTTAGAAACACCTTCATCAGATAGAGAATTCTTTCCCCTTTCTAGAAAGGTAAGGAAGTCCTCCTAACTCCTTGTTTTTTGCAAGTTATGGCTCGGTGGAGTTTGGAGGGGAAATTTTCCCTAGGCAGGCCCGCGGAGGTAAGGAGGAAATTTTTACACTTATTCCGTTTCGCTAAATAGTGAAAAATTCACAAAGTGACCCACAGGCCTGTGGAGGGGAAGGAAGTGCATTGGCGGAGGCATGAAGAGAACATGGCACTTAGCCCTTTTGGGCAAAAAAACTCAAAGTCACAAAGCGGCCCGCAGGCCCGTGGAGGGGAAGGAAGAGCAAGGCGGAGCGGCGGGGCACAGAGGTAAATTGGGAAATTTTCCCAATTTAAAATTTAAAAGCAAAAAATGGAGTTGCATATCCGCAACCATTCAGAGAGTGCCACATGTCTTTAAGCGGCGGGGTGCGGACATTTTTGGGAAAATTTAGCCAATATGAAATCAGAAGGAAAAAAAAGGCAGGTCTTCGCCTCACGGATGAATAAGAAGGTGCAACATGTCTAAGAGCAGTGGGGATACGGATTTTTTTGGGAATTTTTTCCAAAAGGGAAAAATTTAAAGTTTGACCCCGCTAACCCTAATTTTGACTTTATTTTTACCAGTTTTTCCCTAAATCTTCAAGAGGCCATATCTTTCAATCTAGAGCTCATATTTTCATGTTTTTGGTATCAATTGAAATCTGGTGAAAGTATCCACATGATGGACACTTAAATTTTAAATTTTGATGGAGTTTTATAGGAGAAAATTTAGAAAACATCTATGGCATGCAAAAAAAGTAAAAAAATTTCCCCCGACTTCGTGTTTCACCTTTTTCTTAGGTTGTTTCTTTGAATTGTTGACGAAACAGATAGGGTAACGGGCATAGGAGGAATACCTATTCAAATGTCATTCGTTGGGTTGTTGCGTGCGTATGACTTCCAAATCCACAGCTGATCGTGAGAGCTTCCTTTTGGCTAGGAGGAACTACCTATAATGAAAACAAGACCACCAGAAGGAATTAAACAATATGGACAGTGAACTACCTAGCGTAAGCTAGATCTGGGAAGTATGATACTTCCTAGATGGCTGTCAGTCCACTATTTTAAACAAATTAATGTTGTAAACAAAGTAAATCCTATTGTTATTTTGAAATGATTTTGGTATCTCACTTAAAACACAATAAGAAAATAGATCTAATCTAACAGGCTAAGCTAGAATAGAATCTAAAGGTCAAATGGTTAGTTCTGGGTTCTACAGGTCTTATAAAGGTCTCAGGTAGGTCACAGGTGAGTGAGGGTGAGGTAAAATTAGGTGGGTAGGTCTCTGTTTAAGGCTGTGTGGCCAAACACAGAGACTGGTGTCGGTCAGGGGTGACCGACAGTGGTTAGGTATAACCAGTGCCGGTTACTGTGGGATCTAGAAATGTCACAGAATAGGGTTTTGGTCTCCTTTGTGGTTGCACAACGGACTTTGGTTGGTAGGGACGAGCTATTGGGTGACTGGAGTAGGATTTTGCAAGGTTTTAATGAGTCTATGGAGGTGAAAATGTTGGAGAAGGTCAATAGGGAGCAAGATAAACAACGGGTGATAAAATAATGGTGAAATGAAATAACCAGGAAAGTATGATGTTGTACTTACTTGGATTTCATTCCTAAAGGTTTGTGTGTAAAGAATGGAGGTGCTGATGATGGGTTTGAAGGCTGCAAGTGATCACCAACTGAATAAAAGCTTCTGCATGGGTTGCATGCACACTCCTCTTTGCTTAGATAGATCAGATCGTGGCAGGGATGGCTGTGTAGGAGAAGATGCTCAATCTCCTTCCTTGGATATGAATTCTTGCTAGAATATTCTCTCTGAAGATGCGTTATCTCGCTGAGATTTTTTTCTTTCTTTTCAAATTTCTCCCAATGTTTTCCAACCTTGAGAATAAGGTAGTTTAGGGGTTAAAAGGGGTAACCGATGGCGGTCCAGCTTAACTAGCGACGGTTAGGGGTAACCGACATCGGTCAAGGTGAGGATTTCCTAGGTTTACCAAACTTAGGGAGATCCTCCTGATTTTCTTGGATCTCATGTCCTTAACCCATGGATTAGACTCGAAGCCTCTTGTGAGCATGCGGGAATGTGGTTAGAGGGAATGTAGGCATTGATTTTTAGGGTTTGGGTAAGTCTTAGTTAGTTATGGGAACTTGCTAAGAATAGGTCTTAGGTTGAGTTAGCTTGGTGAGGTGTCTAAGTGAACTATATGTGTAGATATTATTTAAATAAGATATTTAAATAATGAATATAGTGAGGATAATGCATTAATTTAATTAAATTAATATTAGTGGGGTGAAGGGGGTCATGGCTAGGTAACTGTAATAAAGGGGGCTTATACGTCGAGGGACAAAAGGGGAGTGTGACCTAATTTTAGTGTCTACATTTTTCCCCTTTTTGTTGCGTAGCTTGTATTGGTAAGTGATGCTAACAAAAATAAGATATGGTTGCCCCATGTGAGGGTGAAGGTGATCCCCCTCAAACCAGGAACTAACGAGGCAGCAGGCTGAAGCGGTGAGTGGTTTGATAAAAAATAAATGTGAAGAAAAGGCGAATGGGTATAGGGGAAAGGGGTGAAAGGTCTACTTGGGTGGTCTAGGTAATGGGTTAGGGTCAAAGGTAGCAACAGTCAAATGCACACACACGTATAAACTGCAGCATGCTACCGGGTTGAAGAGCAGGAAAATCTACATCGTCTAAGGTTGATAGGTTTATCCAAACAAGGTTGAAGTGAATCCGGTATCCAGGGTATAGGATAAGGTCAGGAAGCACAACGTAGGTTAGGTGTAGGAATGTTTAGGTATGTTCCAGTACACCAAAGGTAGGGTCAGGATAAATAGTCATGGCAATAGGCTAGGTAAGGTCATTAGGTCAATAAACACATGTAATAGTGTCGCAAGGTATAGCGAACACATGAGGTCAAAGGTCACTAGCGATGGTCCAGGTCCAAATATCTAGGTAACGACATGGGTAAGGCCAAGGTAGGGGTAAAATAATGAGTCCCCAAAGGAGGAAAAATGGAGGTAGTAAATGAGGAGGTCAGGAAAGGTAAGGTTATGGGTTGGGGAAAGTGTAAAGGAGTAAGGTAAAGGGTCAGGTAAAATGGAAAAGTAGGTGCAATGTGTAGGTAAGGGTGACCGATGGAGGTCATGGATAATCGACGTCAGTATAGGAAAACCAACGACGGTTAGATAGGGCACGAGACCGATGCCAGTCAAGGGGAAACCGACGTCAGTTAGGTCGGTGTTTAGTATAAAAACAAAAAAATCCACGTTTTTAATTATTCATTTGTGAATTACGAAGTGAAGAAAGGACAAAAAAGAGAGAAAAGTGAGAAAAGCATCCAGAGGTTATGGACCAGTGAGCTGGCAGGGTGAGTTGACGGTGGTTGGGTTGGTTAGTAGTGGCTCCATGAGATCGTAGTGAGGGATTCGATTGGCTAGAGTGTGTGGGTAGATATTCGGTGATGGCAGAGGCGGGAGAGGGATTAGGCGGACCACCAGCACAGTGGCCAGACATGCCACCGAGATGGTGGCAGCACAACGAGGTAAGTGCCTAACTCTTTAATGTTAATGAGATAGAGTAGAGGGTGTAAGAGTTGTTTATTTTTGGATTTGGGTGGGTTTGTGTATTTTGTGGGTGAGAAAAAAAAGTTAAATCGGGTATGGGGGGAAAAATGGGCAAAAAAGGGGGGGAGGGGTAGGAAATTAGATAGGTGGGGTGGGTAGGGGTTTTGGGGTAGTTTAGGTCAGTGTAGGTGGGGTAAAACGGATAGGTGGGAGGGTTTACAAAAAAGGGGGGTTTGGGAAGTCGCATGATTTTTTACGCGACAGTGACTGGCGTCGGTCAAGCTTGGCTGGCATCAGTCAGGTAGAATCGAGATCGGTCACCTAATAGGTGACCGATGCCGATTACATGGTAACTGTGGTCGGTCAAGTTGAACTGGTATCGGTCACCAAATAGGTGACCAATGCCAGTTTAAGGGTGACCAAAGTCAGTTAGGATGAACCGGCACCGGTCGGGATTTTAGGCAAAAGGGTCCAAAAAAATGATGTAGGTTAGGTGGTTGAGATGGGTAAGGTAAAAATAGGGTGGTGGGTAATGATAAGTGATAAATAAGGTCATGGTAAAGGTAAATTAATGTTGTGTTTGGATTGGATGCAGGGTCGATCGCAGTTGCATATGTGAGACAGGGTTCTGCCACTATTGGTGACATTGCACAGCCTAGCGAGCCCATTGGAGCTGCAACACGTGGAGGTAGTGGGCCTGAGTGGTATTCGGCACTACTGACATGTTGTTTGGTAACCTAGTTTGATGGTCATGCTCATCGATAGATGGGACTCCGCAACACGTTCCACCTTCTGACGGGTGAGATGACCATCACCCTGGAGGACATGTTCTAGATTCTAAGGTTACCCATATTGGGGGCCCAAGTGTATTCTATCTCCTCCGAGGCCTCAGAGGAGCTGATTGGGACCATATTTGGTGAGGGGGCAGCAGAGTTGAGCTTCCATAGTGCCAGTTTGAGCTATGCCGAGATGTACCTAGCCCATCCAGATGAGATGAGGCTAGTAGTTTTATTGATGGAGGCAGTGTGCTGCTATGCACTGCCTGATGTAGAGGGTGGATGCTTTCCCCGCTCACTGATGGGGGTGCTCCATGATATGATGGTGCATGAGACATGGTTTTCCTGGGCACCAGCATTTTTGGTGCAGCTATACAGAGAGTTGTGGGCGTATGGGCAGCCACGCAGGTTCATCCTGTGTTGTACATTTATACTGCACTACTTGGCCTACGAGCACATAGTTTGTGTTTGACCTATAGGGATGCCCGAGTAGATGCATTCCCACCGAGATGTGTGTGGTTGGGATATAGGAGATGGGTGTCGGTTGTAGGAGAATGGAGGTCAGATAGTCCGACATATGATGTGGCCCATTTTCGGTAGTTGTTGGAGGGGTTATCCGGAGTGGACATTATCTGGAGGCCATATGTGGGATTCCCCTCATATAGGCACATGCACGAGGAGCTAGTTAAGCTCTAGCTAGAGAGGTGGATATAGGGTCACCGCGCCAGGGAGGATGAGATTATCCCGGTCGACAAGGTCCGATGGTAGTTCGGGCTCGTACAGGATATTCCTTTGCCCTTCCCAAAGTATCGGAGAGATGACATGGAGAGGCCTCTCCCTCTACCACAGCCTACAGTGCCTATAGGAGAGGAGGAGCAACCAGTGGATCAGTAGATTGATGACACTGGATGCACAGATAGGTACAGGCAGTGGTGGGTAGCTCAGTTATGAGCCATACCACTGAGACCAGGGCAACCAGATTTAGCTACTGTGACAGTACAGAGAGACACCCTACAGGGGCAGGTAGTGATGTTGATCATGCAGATAGGTATACTACAGACACAGCTGGAGGGGTCAGAGGCAGAGGTAGTGGAGCTACGAGTACAGGTGGCCAGTTTAGTAGGCCCAGATGATGGAGGGAGAGGGTGGAGGAGATGGGGATAGAGATGGTCAGGTGGCAGCCCTACAGGCTCAGGTGGTAGGATTACAGGGCCATTTGGCCATAACCCAGGCATAGATTGGGGTCTTACAGGACCCATATACAAGCACAAGGATAGGGGCACGACCACATGTGTAGGGAGCTGGTCCCAGTTCACAGGCTGAGCACAGGGCAGGTATAGGGGCCGAGACCTATGGGACCACCTCAGACCGTGCCTATATCTAGGTTACGGGATGCCCTAGGTGAGGTGTGATACTATCAGGACCAACTCATGGTAGCTGGGATAGACTTCCTCTCATATGGAGAGTACAGGGCACAATAGGCATCCAGTGAGAGGACAAGATCCCACACACATAGTGTGGAGAGCACAGAGGGTAGTGAGCTCTGAGGCCCGATCAAGGAGAGGCCACCAGTGCTCGACAACCAGAGCTAGGTGATGTGCTAGCAGGGACACAGGAGGCCGAGGGTGTAGGTGACACAGAGATGGAGGACATCCAGTGAGATGTCTGATATGCGGCCACCCTGAGTTTTGATGTATAGTAGTGATTATTTTTTATATATATGTGCGGCCTATTTTTGATCACATGCCTGCATGCTGAAGACAGTGAGGATGTATGAGTGATTTTGTTGTATATTGTGAGCATATACTGGCCTGCGTGCCAAAGATTTTTTGTATTGATTCATTCATTCTTTGTGTATATATATGAGACTGGCCTAACATGCCGATGACATTTTTTATTGTATATCAGCCTACGTGCTGACATTTTTGAGATGATGGCCATGATGAGATAGGCATGTATTTTGAGATACACAGTTATTGATTTATACGATGAGATTCATGGTATTTGGTGATGTGTTAATATGTTTATGAGATATTGGTTTTATGGCTTGTGTTAGATGAGATATGGATTTGTTATTTTGATATGAAAGGAAATTAGGTGAGTTAGGCATGATGGAGTCAGGTCAGTTTAGGCATGGATCGAGTCAGGTTATAGGCATGGATTGAGTCAGGTTGGTTAGGGCATGGATTGAGTCAGGTTAGTTTAGGCATGGATCGAGTCAGGTTGGTTTATGATTCATTTTTTTGCAATGAATGATACTATGGGTCATATGTGAAATGTTTTATAATCTATGCATAGTGATGATAGAGAGATGGTAGGTGTAATAAATGTATAAAATGGTAAGCAACTCGTTATGTATGTGGCTTAAATTTCTAATTTTGTTAGAAAAGGGGAACTAAGTGAAATGTGAGGTAAATGGTGAGTTAGGCATGGTTGATGAATTGTTTAGGGTAGAGAATGGCTGAGCTAACCTCTAAGGGCCCCATGCCCTCGAGAGTGCTACCTACATAGTCCCAGTGAAAAGGGACCTCAGGCTGATGTAGTTCTCCCATGAGCTAGGGAAGAATATGAGAATGAGTTGGTAGGGTTTTGGGCCATGTAGTGGGTTTAGGTTTAATAGGTGTGGGTAGATGATAGGTAAAATATTACAGGTGAAGGTGATTATGGTGAAAGGGGAGGATTACCCCAAAGGTAAGTGTCAAGGACCAAGTCCTGTATAAGGTAATCAAAATGTAAACAAAGATGGTTAAAAGATAAGAGGGGGGCAATAAAGCCAACTAATTGGGTAGGATCATACCGAGTAGATCATACCTTGAAGGGGGTGGTGAACACAAGACCCGAAAGGTATTGCACGATTAACTGTTCTATGGTGAAAGTAGTCACAGGATCACCAAATGTTGAAATTCCAAGATGTCCCTTGAGGTGATTTAGGAAATGAAAGTGGAAATGGTAAGGTGGGTGAAAGATAGTTAATTGTATATGTTGTGAGTGACAGGTCTTGTGGGTAAGAGGTCCGAGGTCACAATGGGCAAGTCCATGACTAAAAATTTTGTTGTTTTGATAGACTGATTGATGTGGGAAGTCTATATGGGATAAATAATATGGTACTCCTTGCGGTCTTCGTGAAGCTGATCGATGCGAGAAGCTTCAATTTCTCTCATTTTTTTTGAAAGCTTCACATAGATATCCTTCAAGGGAGCAGTCTATTTATAGTAGCAATTTGGTCGAGAGGAAGATGTCCTTTTGAGGGAGTCATATTTTTTATTAGAAGTTTGACTGAAGGAGTGTGGTCCCATTGGAGGTCTTTGAAATCATGGACAAGACCAAGGTGGAGGATAGGACTCTTGTTCAAAAGGCAAGGTGGAACGACCTTGGGATCTCATCCAAAGATAGACGAAAAGTATCCATGAGAATCATGCTATGTGCAGTGTCATGGTACACATATTCAAGAGAGGATAACAAGTGATGGGTACTCACATGATTCTTGTTTAATCATTAGGGAGGTGTATGAAGTGGATAGCGCTCAAGGGACAAGCCTGTAAAGAGACAAAGGGTGAGGTAGGACAACAAGTCAACAATAGAATGGTTGAATATGAAATGTGTTAAGGGGCTCAGGTTCAGGTTTACCCTTAAGTTAGGACAAACGATAAGCACCTGATCCATAGGTATGAGTTACGATGTATGGTCCAAGCCAATTAGGAGTGAATTTTCCCCGTTTACTTTTTTCTACTTTGGTTACGTGTTGATTTTCTTTAGAGACAAGGTCACCAACTTGGAATGTTCATTCATGAACACATTTTTCATAAGCACGTTTGATACGTTGTTGGTAAACTTGAAGGTGATCCAGAGCGTTAAGACAACATTCGTCTAATAACTCTAGTTGTGCTAAGTGGTGCTGACGAAATTCATCATCAATAAGCATGTCATGGAGAGAAATGCGGAGTGAGGGGATCTGGACTTCGAGAGGCAGAACAACCTCAGTACCGTAGACCAGAGAAAAGGGTGTGGCCACAGTGGAAGTGCAAATACTAGTGCGGTATGCCCATAGGGAAAAAGGAATGTGCGTATGCCAATCCTTCCCAGTATCGTCAACCACTTTCATGAGAATTTTGTTGAGGGTTTTGTTAGTGGATTCAGCTTGGCCATTGGTTTGTGGGTAATAAGGTGATGAGAAACTAAGCTGAATGCCAAAGGTGTCACAAAGTTTTTGCAATGTTTTGTTTTTGAATTGTTTTCCATTGTCAGTGATGAGGTGATGAGGGACACCAAAGTGAAAAATGATTTGATGGTTAATGAACTCACATATTTTCTTGGCTTTTGTGGAGATGAGTGGTATGGATTCCACCCATTTTGTGTAGTATTTTGAGTTATGATCCATTGATGGCGTTGGGAAGAATGAGGATTGATTTCTCTGACAAGATCCAAACCCCATTGAGAGAAGGGCCAAAGGTCACGAGCGACCTGTAAGGCATGACTGGGTGTATGATGAAGGTTGGAGTGTTGTTGAAATTTCACACAGCGTTTGACATAGTCACAACAATCATGGTTAAGGGTCGGCCAGTAGTATCCTAGGAAAAGAATACACTTAGCAACAACAAGGCCACTAAAGTGACCTCCACATATGCCATCATGAACCTCCTTAATGGTATAAGGAATTTCAGAATTTGTGAGGCATCATAAGAGAATACCATCAAAGTCATACTTATAGAGGAGTCCCCCCAGGATGATGAAATGGGAGACCTTTTTAAGGAAGGCGTGTTGTCCGTTACGGGTGAGATCAGGAGGTAAGATGGAGAGGGAAAGGTAGTCGGAGTATTGTTTATACCAAACGTCACTCGGGTCAGGGGTTTCATTTCTGATTGAGTAAACATCATGAGGTAAATAAGAAGGTGAATGGAGGCATTGTATGGTGACAAATATTTTGGAATCGGTAGGGGAAGCGGGTATTTGGGAAGCTAAGCAGGCCATGGTATCAGTAAATTTGTTGGTTTAATGTGGGATGGTTTGAAGGGTGTAATGATCAAAGGTGGTCAAAAGTATGTCTACGTGATGTTTATACTTTTGGAGTATCTCATTACGACATTGGTACATACCATTGACTTGGTTTACGACCAATTGTGAATCACCAAAGATGTGGATTGATTTGACATCTACGGCATAGGTGGCCTAGAGACCTAGTACGAGCGCTTCATACTCGGCAATATTGTTGGTGCATTCAAAGTCTAGTTTAAAAGACAAAGGCATGGGTTCTCCATCTAGAGGAATGAGGATAACACCAGCCCCCCCCCACTAACACTTGGAACCATTAAAGAATAGTGTCATTTGGTAAGGGGGTTCATCCAAGGAAAGAGTAGCAATTGACTCATTGGGAAAGTCAAAATTAGAGGGTTGGTCCCCAGAAATAGGTGTGTCAGCCAGTTGGTCGGTGATAGCCTAGCCATTGATGGACTTTTGATGGATGAATTCAAGGTCGAGGACGGCTAATAGCATAAGCTAGCGTGCAGCCCGTTGATTTTGATAAGGTTTGGCATACATGAAGTGTAAGGGATCGGTGTTGGTCACGACATAGGTTTTGTGGTTGAGTAGGTAATGGTGGAGTTTGGTGGCAATGAAAACTAAGGCTAAGCAAATTATTTTCTGGATGGTTGTATCGGGTTTCATAGTCCAAAAGAGTATGGCTTATGTAATAAACCGCCTGCTCCTTATGTTGTTCATTGTGATGAGCGAGCATGGCTCCTAAGGAATGATCGGTGGCTGATATGTATAGGTAAAAAGGGTGATCGTCCTTAGGTGGAATGAGTACAGGTGGTTGGAGAAGGTATTATTTTAGGGCCTCAAAATCTTTGTGACAGTCATCATCCCATTTAAAGGAGACATCCTTCCTAAGCAAATGATGAAATGGTTGACTTCTGATCAGATAATTGTGAAATGAAATGGTGAATGGACTGCAATTTACCTTGCAGGCTACAGAGTTGTTTGAGGTTAGTGGGTGGAGGCATTTCTAGAATGGCCTTGACTTTAGTAGGGTCAACTTCTATACCATGGAGGGAAACAATAAATCCCAGGAGTTTTCTTGAGAGAACGTGAAGATGCACTTTTTATGTTGGAGGCAGACGTAATATTTAATGAGGCGGTCAAAGATGGTTTCGAGGATGGCGAGGTGCTCGGCATGACGTTTAGATTTGGCCAAGAGATCATCCACGTAATCTTCCAATATGTGATGCATGATATCATGGAAGATGTAAGTCATAGCACACTGATATGTAGCACCAGCATTTTTAAGGCCAAAAGGCATGACTCGATAGCAAAAGGTTCCCCAAGGGGTAATGAATGTGGTCTTGTGTTGATCTTCTGGGGCAAGCAAAATTTGGTTATATCACGAGAAACCATCCATGAGTGAGAGCATCTCGTGACTAGCGGTGAGGTCAACCAGTTGATCAATACTGGGCAAGGGAAAGTCATCTTTCGGGAAGGTGAGGTTGAGGTCACAGAAGTCTGTGCAAATGTGGAGTCCCCCTATTTCTTTAGTAATAGGGACAATGTTAGAAATCCAACGAGGATAATCAATGGGTAAGATGAAGGAAATGGAAAGAAGACGCTGAAGTTCTTCTTTGACAAGAAGAGCAATGCGAGGGTGCATTTTCCTTAGCTTTTGTTTGACAGGTTTGAAATCGGGAACGGTTACGATATTGTGGACCACTATGGTGGGGTCAATACCGGGCATGTTTGTATAGGACCAAGTGAAAGTGTGGTTATGATCTCAGAGAAAAGAAGTGATGGCTTCCTATTCAGCAACATCTAAAGATTGTTCGATCTTTAGGATGTGCGGGTCGTCCTGAGTATGAATGTTGATCTCGATAGTCGATTCATTCAACATGGTTTGTGTCTCAGAGGGTAATGACCGATGAATATATGAGTCTTTTGCACCAAGGTAGGTGAGTATGGATTCATCATCCTGACATTGAATGATGTTGATGGTAGGTGTGTCATCATTGATCATCTCAGGATACAGGAATGGAAGAGTGGAAGGGGCCTCGCCTTCGCGTTGATAAGTCAAAGGCCCCAAGGAAATGGTGTTTATGAAGAAAAAAAAGTTAGGAGGGATAGATTCGAGATCCATCAACTTTGTTGGTGAGGGTGGTGATGAAGGTGGAGAAGGGCTAGAGCCCTTAATGAGTTCGATGCGGGCCTATTTGGTAGGAGGTTCAGGGAAGCCGATACCACTATGGTCATTATGTTTGCGCGTGGTACATGGAATAATGGTATGGCGGCCTTGCTCATAAAAACCAAAACCAAAACCCTTCCATGCACGGTGGTGCAGGAAGTTGTGGGTGAAATGGCGATTGGTAAGTGATTAGAAGTCAGCGGAAAATGGGTGGGGTTGTGATGGTGGTTCAGGTGTGTAAGTGGTAGTATCAAGTCCCCCATAGGTGAGACTAGTATGAAGATGAGTAGGACCATAAAGGAGGCATTCTCCTATACGGTGATCATAGCTGAGGGTGTTGGTGAAGGCTTCCATACTTGTGTGGAGTAAGGAATGTGTTGACACTATATAGGCGGTACTCCCCCAGAGTGAGGCGTTGAAAAACACCTTCCAAGGGATCAGTGGTTGGTATGTGGGTAGCTGGTATGGATGATGTGTTCAGAGGCCAATGCGGAGATGGATTTAACGGATTGGGAAGCTAATGGGTCAGCCGTGGAGGTTATAGAAGTGGTAGGAATGGAGGAGGTATGTGTGGTAAAAGCAACGGCTATACTAGTAGGTAGAGGTATAGGTGAAGTGGTAGTGGTTGCGGAGGTAGATGGCTTGACAGGTATGAGCACATCATTAGGTCGGTAAAGCATGTTGCATGTTTTGAAAGGTGATGGGTCAGCTGGAATGGTATAAGTGTGTCCTTCGTGTTCAAAATTCAAACAATGATGCAAAGTGGAAGGACCACAACCCATGACACGGATCCAGGGTTTACCAAGCAACAAGTTATATTGGAATTCCCCCTCCAAAATGTAAAACAATTCTGGAACAGTGCAAGGGCCCATGCAAACGTGAAGGATGACAGTGCCTAGTGTGGAGGTGATAGCGTCATTGAATGAATGCAACATGACCGGATGTTTATGCATGTAATTTTCAGGTATGTGCATTTGAGAAAATGCATGGGATGAAATGATGTTAATGCTAGTGCCTCTGTCAATCATCACACAACATACCCGTATGTCATCAATGTGGACAGAGATGAAGAGGGCTGGGTCCGGGTCATCATTTTGGTATGGCGTGATCTCTTCCTTTGAGAAGCTAAGGGAGGCCACTTGGTGAACAAGGTGAGGTGAGGATGAAGGTGGTAACTTGGTGAGAGAAGCTACATGATGGGGTGTGATAATGGAGGCTACGGGTGTAGGGTCATTGGGTAAAACCTCGATAGATTGAAGAACCTCCATGAGAGCTTGACGATGGGATTTTGAGGTTTGGATGAGGTCGTATAAGGACATTTTGAGGGGACATTGGTGTAATTGTTTGAGCATGGTGCGATGTGTGACACCATTAGAAATGGGGTATGTGGGGCTACGGATAGTTATCTTAGGTATGGGTGCAGATGGTATGTTGGGTATAGGATTGGTTGGTGAGTCAGCTACTTTTTCTTTGCCCTTCTGTGCACATGTAGTGACGTGTACCATGTTGATTTGAGGGAATTTGGAAAATGGAGAAGGTGTAGGGTGAGTGGTATAATGACATGAAGGGAAAAAACCTACTGGAGGAGAAAATCCTTGTGAGGTCAGTTGGGCACAACGACACTTGGGTGGTGGCGTAGCAAGTTCTTTGATGTGAACCATGTTAATTTCAAATCTTGAGGGTGGCTCTAGGAACTATGAGGGTGGAGGTTGTGGTTGTTGAGTGGGTAGTGTGGGAATGGGTGTTGGTGAAGCAGGGTCCTTGTCAAGAAAATCATCGTCGTCAAAGTGGTTTCTGGTGGACACAATTGGATAAGGATGTTTTCAAGGCCTTGCAGTTCTCCACATCATGCCCTGGCACACAATGGTATGCACAAATTTTAGTATCATCAAACCCTTTAGGATTGGGTTTGAGGGGGTTGTAAGGTCGGAGTGGCAGTAATGTGATAACAGAAGTCTCGAGGAGGTTGGTTAAAATTTTGGCATAGGACCCTGCTAATGGATCACAATGGGAAGGTTTGGGTGTAGGTGTGGTTGGTTGTTAGGGAATCATTTTGGAAGATTAGAAATAGGTCAAGCTATGGGTTTAGGTGTTGATGTGGTCTGAGGTATCAGTTAGGTTTGTTTAGGTAGGGGTACAGTAGATGGACGGGTAGGAGGGTGCGGGATTGTTTTGACTACCCTATTGTGGGGTAGTGGGGTTTTGTTTTTGGGTTGCATCTTCTTGGGTAAAGGTGGTGTGGGTGTACAAGGTCTAAAAGGAAAATCAAATGAAGGAAGAGGGTGAGTTACCCACAAGGATAGCAGGGGTGCTATGAAGGTAGATGACATCATACTTGGGGTGTTAGGGACAATGACTAAAGTGTAGTGGGTAATGAAGCAATAGCTGAAGGGATTGGAGGTATTGGTGGTAAAGAGATTACAGGTGTGGGTATGAGTTGTGTTGTGTGCATGGGTAGGTTAGAGGTTTGTGAGGAAGGATTGGGTTGTTATGTTATTGGTTTATGGATGGGTGAAGGGTGCTTGATCATGTTGGGAAGCTGAGGTCTGAAGGCGGATAGGACAAGTGTGGTGTGATTGGTGCGGTTGGGGTATGAGGTCGATGAGTTTGTTTCTTTAGTTTGGGTGAGATTAGGTGTGATTTTGACATTGGAGTATGTAGCTAAATCTAGTTTAAGAGGTGAATGAGCGAGGCTGGTGGTTGGGGTGACCCCTAAAGGGGTAATAGGTTTAGTGGAGGAAGATGTTCTGGGTATGGGTTTGGGTCTAGATACAGGTCGGGTTACGGGTAAGGGTGTGGTGTGAGTGCTAATGGGTATGATGGAAGGCGTTGTGATAGCAATGGTTATATGTGGTTTGATGGGTGGAAATGTGTTTGGGTAGATAGTGGAGGTGTCATCGAGGGATCTCTGCATCTGTGTTGAGACAGGGAGTAAGAGGCGTCCCCATAATAAATCCCTATCCACATAATCTAAGTGATCGGCCAAATGAGAATGACACGTTTGTGGGTGGAGTTGGTGAGAACCTATTGGGAATTCCCATAAAATGTATCTTAGAGATAGGGAATTGGCTAGCTTCAGCTTCCATGGGTAAGAGAGTAAAAGTAGGTCTTTGGATGTTGGGTAGCCAATGGGGAATTCTCACCAAGCGGCAAAGGTATCTCCATTGGATCTATGATGGGTGGAAGAGATTATGGGGGCTTCTCTATAAGTGGAGGAATGGATAGGTGCTCCTCTGTAGGTGGAGGAGGTAGTGGGTGCTCCTCTATGGGTGGAGGAGGTAATGGGAGCTCCTCTACGGGTGGAGGAGGTATGGTAGGTAAAGGCTCTCTAAGTGGTGAAGCTAGGGGTGAGAGGGGCTCAATGTTAGTGGAAGACTCTTCCATTGGTGATGAAGGAGATGAAAGGTGTTCCTCTATTGGTGAAGGAACAGTGAGGTTGGTTTAAATGTGGAAGGAGGATTTCGGGCTAAGATTTCCTCTATGGAAGGGATGTGAGGTAGTTGAGAGGTGATGGGTACCTCGTTAAAGATTGCGTGAACCTCACTGGTATGGGTATCATGAGTGGATGTCTCACTGGTTTGATTGGATGAAGGGGCATGGTTGGGGAATGGTTTTTTAAAGATTTGCAAATTTTGGTTAAGGGTGGCATTGGGATTATCCACAGTTAACTCGCCTTTCTCGAGCATTTCTTGGACAATATTCTTGAAAGTGATTCAGTTTCAGTCACTATGACCCTTCACTCAGTGATAGTTACAGAAATCATGCTCTTTATACCATGCGGGCATGGGGCAAGAAGGGTCAAAACCAGTGTGTGGTTTTATGGGTGGAAGGGTGATGGCCCCTTTGATAAGATTTTCTAAGATAGAAGAGTAAGGTTCCCCAATTGGAGTATATTTTCACTGCTCTTGTCTGAATCGAAAAGCCTGGGCATGTGATAGATTAGATGAGGGTGTAGCCTGATTGGATGGATGAGCTAGGCCAGCACCACTACGTGAGCGGTACCCTTAGCCTTTAAATAATTGGTTGGTGGTTTAGAAGAAGAAGAGGTTTCATTCAACTTGAATGTCGAATTATTATTTCGTAATTGTATTTTCTTCTCTTTGATGGCCTGAATCTCTAATTTTCGTGCCATAGTGAATGCCTCATCGAATGTTCGAAAATTTTGGACCTGCAAGGTCGAGGAGATATATCTGCGCAAGCTCATGTGAAGAGCTCGATGAGTTCAATTTGTGGTAGGTGGAAGGTAAGTTGATTGATCAGGCTACACCAGCGAGCGACAAAATTTGTATAGATTCATCCTTGTACTAACGTGTGGAATATAGATCGGTCATGGTAACCTTCTTAGCAATATTGATAGAGAAATGATCCAAAAAATCTTGGGCTACCTAGTTGAATGAAAATATAGAGTGTTTAGGTAACCCACTATACCAATCTAATACTAGTCTAGTGAGGGACATGGGAAAAGTTCTCAAAAGCAGGGCATCATCATGAACAATCAGATAACACCCATGTTTGAATGAGCGCAAATGTTGTTGTGGGTCTTCCTTGCTATTGAAGCGGTTGAATTTAGGCATTTCCCAATGCACAAGGTATGAACGGATGGGAATGGATGGGTGAATAGGCTCGTTGCAAATCTCTTCATAGGTGAGAGTGTTGTGGGAGCCAGAAACTGATGCCTTCAGTGTCTGCATCTTGTCCAACATCAATTTAATTAGGTCATTGGTGGGTTGTGATGATTGGATGCCTCCTATAGCATGAGGAGGTTGGTTTTGGGCATATAATGGGGGTTGCATTCCAGTGTATGGGGCTTCCATGTAAGGTGGTGGAGAAGAAGGCAATGAAATAGGAGGTACATACCTGAAATGAATAACAAATGAAACATGTGGTGTTTGGTAGTATGTATATGGGGGTGGAAGGGTCGTGGTAACCCTAGTGGAAATAGGGGCTAATGATTGTGGAATGGAAAGAACCACATTTTGAAATGGGGTAGGAGTCATTGACACTGGAGGTGGGAATGTAGCTATAGGTATGTGTGAGACATGAGGGGAAAATGAGGTTGTGTTTGGGGTAGTCGTCAAGGGTATGGTGGATGTGACGGATGCCACAGAGACAACAGACATGGCAGTCATAGCGGGTATAGAACCTAACTGCAAAACAACTGGGGGTAAGGTGGATGCAGGCAGCACGGAGCCAGATGGGGCCAATGCGGAAGTGGGTGTGAGATTCAGGGGGATAGATATGGGCATGTTGTATATCAACTGACCTGAGGCATCTCAAGTGGATGAGTGGGAGAGGTAAAATTGTAATGCGGCAGGGTTCTGGTCAAGGAGTCATGCGAACTCCTCGTCTCCGGTAGCGATAGCAGTAGGCTGGATGGGATCCATGGCTAGTGATAAAATAAAAGGTGGTGAAGGACTAGGTGGGAGTGGTTGGCAACTGGCATGGAACACGAGGGCACTTGCTTGTCTTCGGGTCAGCACCATGTGAATCAGTATTGATCAGGTAGGGTTGCTTCTCTGTAAATGACACAGAGAACAACAAAAACAAGTGAATCTGGTGATAAAAAATGGATGAAGTAACAAACAGTGGGTGGAATGTGAAACAGGCTAACCAATGCCGGTTAGGGAAAATTGACATCGGTCAGGGGTAACCACTGCCGGTCACTGTAGAAAATGGATAGTGAGTAAACAACGAGGCAGAAGGCAAAATTTGACAAGTATGCCAAATCGGAAGACATTTAAAACTTCAATGAGAATAATGACAATGCTAGAGACTGTGGAAAGTGGAAGAAAGTGAAATGAAAATGTCGTTTTGAGTAGGTTAGTAAAAGGACCTGGAACCAATGTCGGTTGGGTATAACTGATGGCGGTCAAAGGTAGCTGATGACGGTTACTGTGAAATTGAAACAGTGATGGAAGAAAGTGGTTGTGAATTAAAATATGATGTAGAATCAGACCCATAATTCTAGAAATGATGATGATATGGCCCAGGCACACTTAGGTGAAGCCAGATTACACCAGCTATGATGAGGAGTATGCAAGGATGAACAAAAAAAAGTGATGAATGTGATCTTTCACCTCAAAACACAAGCCAAGCAAAAACACTAAGAAAATGCTGATCCTAAGAGTGCCCTTTCTATTATGTTTGTTTAGCTTATGCTATTTAGGGACTGACACATGAATTGTGAAATAGTTTTTTTGGTGAGGATGTCTTCCTACAAAGAAGGAGATCTAAAGGGTCAGGTTTCATGTATGTTATGGTGGGGTCGGGCTTTGCTCTCAAGTATGACTCGACAGAGTAGCGAGCTGGCTGCCCACTATGTCATGATCGTGTGATCACCTATAACTTCTTCCATGTAGGATGTTGTTTAAGAATATATGTTTTTTGCATTTTCGTGTGGTTTGGTAAGACTCAGAGAAAGAGGAAAGGATAGAAGTACTTTTCCATGATTCATTTGTCAACCATTAGTTGGTCATGACTTCCAGCGTATAGTTTGCCCTCAATTAATGTGAGCTAATGCAATAAATCAGAATGGCATGCAATTGTTTTAAACCCAAATCAAAAATGTGAAATTGGATGACACAATAATATGAAGAGGAAGAGGGATACTCTTTCACTACAATGTAGAAAACATGAAGAAATGATTCTTTTTAATTTAACCAAAAGAAAAGTTTCCTTTAGAGCAAATAGAAAGAAGAGATATGGATTACCAGGGAAGAAAATTGGTGTGTATGCTTTTTAGAAAGGAAACAAAAACAAATTTTTTTCCTAGGAATGAATAAAATGCAAGGAACCCCGGATGGGTCCCACCGGGTGTGCCAAAATGTTTCACCTTTTTCTTAGATTGTTTCTTTGAATTGTTGACGAAACAAATAGGGTAACAGGCATAGGAGGAATACCTGTTCAAATGTTGGTCAATGGGTTGTTGCACGCGTATGACTTCTGAATCCATAGCTGATCGTGAGAGCTTCCTTTTGGCTAGGAGGAACTACCTGTAATGAAAACAAGACCACCAGAAGGAATTAAACAATATGGACAGTGAACTACCTAGCATAAGCTAGATCCGGGAAGTATGATACTTCCTAGATGGTTGTCAGTCCACTGTTTTAAACAAATTAATGTTGTAAACAAAGTAAATCCTATTTTTATTTTGAAATGATTTAGGTATCTCACTTAAAACACAATAAGAAAATAGATCTAATCTAAAAGGCTAAGCTAGAATAGAATCCAAAGGTCAAATGGTTGGTTCTGGGTTCTACAGGTCTGATAAAGGTCTTAGGTAGATCACAGGTGAGTGAGGGTGAGGTAAAATTAGGTGGTTAGGTATTTGTTTAAGGCTGTGTGGGCAAACACAGAGACCGGTGTCGGTCAGGGGTGACTGATAGCGGTTAGGTATAACCGGTGTCGGTTACTGTGGGATCTAGAAATGTCACATAATAGGGTTTTGGTCTCCTTTATGGTTGCACAAAGGACTTTGGTTGGTAAGGATGAGCTATTGGGTGATTGGAGTAGGATTTTGCGAGGTTTTAATGAGTCTATGGAGGTGAAAATGTTGGAGAAGGTCAATAGGGAGCAAGATAAACAACGGGTGATAAAATAATGGTGAAATGAAATAACCAGGAAAGTATGATGTTGTACTTACTTGGATTTCATTCTTGAAGGTCTGTGTGTGAAGAATGGAGGTGTTGATGATGGGTTTGAAGGCTGCAAGTGATCACCAACTAAAGAAAAGTTTCTCAATGGGCTGCATGCACACTCCTCTTTGCTTAGATAAATTAGATCATGGCAGGGATGGCTGTGCAAGAGAAGATGCTCAATCTCCTTCCTTGGATATGCATTCTTGCTGGAATTTTCTCTCTAAAGATGCATTATCTCACTGAGATTTTGTTCTCACTCGTCAAATTTCTCCCAATGTTTTCCAACCTTGAGAATAAGGTAGTTTAACGGTTAAAAGGGGTAACCGACGGTGGTTCGGCTTAACCGACGACGATTAGGGGTAACCGATGTCGGTCAAGGCGGGATTTCCTAGGTTTACCAAACTTAGGGAGATCCTCTTGATTTTCTTGGATCTCATGTCATTATCCCATAGATTGGACTCAGAGCCTCTTGTGAGCATGCGGGAATGTGGTTAGAGGGAATGTAGGCATTGATTTTTAGGGTTTGGGTAAGTCTTAGTTAGTTATGGGAACTTGCTAAGAATAGGTCTTAGGTTGAGTTAGCTTGGTGAGGTGTCTAAGTGAACTATATGTGTAGATATTATTCAAATAATATATTTAAATAATGAATATAGTGAGGATAATTCATTAATTTAATTAAATTAATTAAATTAATACTAGTGGGGTGAAGGGGGTCATGGCTAGGTAACTGTAATAAAGGGGGCTTATACGTCGAGGGACAAAAGGGGAGTGTGACCTAATTTTAGTGTCTACACTTCACTCCAATGTTCTCTTGCCATGTGGATGACCTGATTTCAAAGCAATTAGGGAAAAGGATTGAATGGTTCATATGAGAACTGGAAAATTGAACTATGAAATGCATTTTTACACGTTGAAACTCTTTTTTGGGCTCGTCAAAAGCGTTTTCTTTGCGGCAGAGGAATCTGGAAGAGGGGAAATGATCAAATTTGTTTGTAATGGCTTTGGGTTGAATGTTTTAGTGATTTTTTGAAGTTTTTGTGAGGGATGGAAATCAAATTTGGAAACTGGAAGCACGTTTTTGCGAACAGAGGACAAAAATGATTGTTAGTTTTCTTCTATTCTCCTCCTCTACATTTTTCTTCTATTCCCACTCATTGTACAAGTTTCAACTCTGAGATCAATAAAAAAGGAAGGAATTTTATGTGCCCTTGATGGAAAAATCGATTGGTGCTTTGTGACCAGCGTGTTTTATTTTGTCTTGTGTTTAGAAATTGTAAATTTGTCTTTCTTCTATTAATCAATGCATGTAATGAAACTTTCAGTTGATGTGTGTGGGCATTTGACACTCTATCCACAACATTGAACTCCACCTCCTTTATTCTCACTCCCTCCCCTTTCTTAAATCGATTTCTGCTATAGCAAGGAGTTATTATTATTGCCATAGGGATAGTGGAGTGTTCATGTGGATCTCTGGTTGAAAAACCACCATAAATCCACTTTGGTTTTACATGCTAAACAATGGGAGCTGCACCATTCAAATGTAGAGGGACTTAGATTCCGATAGCATTGGCGAGATAACCACCAATTTTTCCCCAACAAATTTTCTCACCAACAAGTTTGTGAGTGGGTTCAGACCAGTCTATGAAACCCATACACAATGGATTTTACAGGGTAAATTGTCCTTAATAATCTAGGGAGTAGTTACATGTTGGAGGATACAATGGAATTTTTTCCCTACACTACTTTGGCTAGTGGCATTGGATTGCCCAAAAAAATAGACAGTACATAGATCTCTTCACTTGTCTCGGGGAAGCAGTTACAAGTTGAAGGATAATACATATTTCTCTCTACACTACTTCGGCCATAGTGGCACGAGATCACTAAAAAAACTCGCACTACATGATACTTTTATGCAGGTACACTACACATTGGCATCTACATACAAATTTTCATCCTAGGTTCACTCTCATCACTTTTTACACTTTTTGCATCTTTAGTCTCCACACTCCATCTTTTTGTCACTCCACGCTTTTTCTAGTCCTTCAACACATTTCTACATCACTCTACATGGATTATCAAATATGCATCTCTATCTACTTTATGTTACCAAGATTTCCACTCACCAATAGAAAGTGGGGTAAATGTAGTCACTAAATCATACACTTTGAGTCAATATTTAGTCCCAATATCATACTACTATTCATATGGTTCTTGAGTGAAAAGAGTAATAATTAACCCATGTCTTTGGCCATTTTTACATTTCTTGTTGTCATATTTTCTATCTTACACCTACACTCACCCAATCTATTTTTCATTCTGTGTTTTTCTACTTCTGACTGGGGCACCCTGGTCCCATTTAGGCGTCATGAGCCTCTTTACACTTTACTTGCACCTTTTGGGCACTTTCTAGTTGTTTGAGCTTTTTATCTTTTAGGTGGTCGGGCTTTTTGGGTTTAATTATGAAATTAGAATAAGAGAACCATAAAAATATAAATTTATGAGACCATAATGAGGGACCAAGCACTAAGCACTTACTATCACCATTTAGAGTTACATCCATCAAAGGTACCTAATTCTACAATTACATCCATCTAGATCCATCACAAGGCACAAAATGCTAGTTCATCTGCATCACACTTCATAGGAGGGGAGTTTATTGTTTCCATGCACACATTTATTACATTCTACATCTAGTTATTGCTCGTTACTTCACAAAGTGTGACTAGCATAAGAGCAACCTAGGGCATGATTTGCACACACACACACATATAACTACATCGGTCTGAGATGTAGTGCAACGCTCTATTAGTAAGTCCACCATTGTGGCTACTAAGGATATTCTGACCCCTTTATATGCATATTTCATTTTTTAGGGGTTTGATACTTGTGTTGGGGTTTTGCAAGCCTCTCCTTCATCTCTAATCCGTAGTGACATCCAACGCAGTTCAAAAAAATTAGTGTGATATGAAGAAAACATAGGAATTCATCTGATGACACCTCAGAGGAGGGTTTCAGGTCATTTACGTAGACCAGGGCACCCAAATCTCATACCATGGTGCCCACAGGAACCCCTTGTACTTCTCTAGGTGCCCCATTCCAGGTAGAGAACTTGATATCTATACTTTCTCAGGATTTTGTGTGGTTATTTGCTCCTCCTGTTTTCCTGTTTCACATTGCAACATAGTCCAGTACCTCCATTGAACTAGCTAAGGAATTCCTAACCCTTCTTTTAGATTAGGGTTTCACATTTCCATTTACTTAGTCACTTGGGTCATTTCCTTTATTTATTTGGCTATTATTTACTTATTTGAATAACATTAGAATACACTTAAATACTCCATTTTAGTTTAATTAACTAACAAGAGGTTAATTTTATTGTTTTCATGGTTAATTCATAATTTTAAAACTTTACATTATTTTGATGTTGTTGGATACATTGGTGGAGGGAATTTAAGATTGTACAATGATAATGTCATATGCCCATGATACAAACATCCAAATGGTCTTTCTCACATGATCACCATGTTAGAGATCTCCAACACACTTGCCAATGAACTGTAAACCACCTATCGCTTCCACACCACATTCAACACTGTAAAAAAATGTTAGTAAGGATGGATTTGAAAATGTTTGTATCACGATAAAGCTTGGGAAAATAAAGCTTTTTCTGTCATGTATTCATGGATGTCTAATAATGGTCGTCCATGAATGACTAAATGCATCAATTCCTTTGTTTAGGATTTCAATAGTAATCAACAGATCCTAAGGATGCGTACATAAATGAACATTTTAAATGCATATTCACCATCCATCCCTCTCAAACATGTTAGAGCCAAGGGTTTTCACTCCACTTTGGAAAATTCCTCTTTGCATAATAAATACTAGCAATCGTACGTGAGATGTCTGATGGAAACATTGAAGGGGGTCCTATGAAGGAGTCAAATTGAAGGGAGAGAAATAATGGAAGAGGAAGAGGGTTGAAGAGGAAGGGGTTAGATGGTAGAGAAGTGCTAGGGTGGAAAAAATGGAAAGGGGAAACAATGTGAAACTTAACTCTATGACAACCCTATGGAATATGTGTCAATCATTTTAAGGAGAGCATGGGTGTTGTTCAAGACGATGAAGCAACGACTTATAGATATCTCTTTGAACCTAATGAGAGGCCAAAAAATATTTCTGAAGTGAAATTTTATTTGTAGTTTCATCCATTGCATTTAAATGCATGGAGATGTGGAGTGGATCTAGCATCGAACTATACAATGAATCCATGCGATGTTTTCCCCATCAACAATTACAATGGCACTGCCAATCAATAATCACTGAAAAAAGGGAGAGGTGTGGGTTGTCATGGATTTTGATTGGACAGGCTAAATTAACTACCTGCATAGCCCGCACATATTCCATGGATAATATTATTCCTCTCCAAGAAATATCGGGTACATCGCTTGGACTAATCACACGATCTTGAAGTGTCCAAAAAGAAAAAAGGGGGAATTCCATTGAAAGGTTGTTGGTTCAAAACCCAATCATGATGCTTACTGCTTGTAGCATTTATGTAGCCCTTGTTTTTAGTTGAGATTTCAGGTAAATGTAGGGAATAATCGATGTTCAAAAATCCATCTATAATTGAGCTTGTACATCAACTGATGATATGAGAAACAAATAGAAAATATATGTCAATTGATGTTGAAAATTGAAGGTTTTTGATTGGATGGCATTAATTTTTTTGATAAAGTGATAAGGACATCAATGAAAACTTTGAAATTAACATGGGGGAAGTAAATAAGTATGGATTCAACATGATAAAAAAAAAACATAAAATAACTAAAAATGGAAAGGTGAAATCCATATGTTTATTCCTTACATGTAACAAAGAGATGATGGTCAATATTTGCAGAAGATATGATTAACGAATGAGAGGATAATAGAGCTATCGCAATAGGTGATCGTATTAGAGAAATTGCATGTTGGCCATACTTTGTATTTTTTATTTTATTTTCTCGGCTTCAAGGTTTTCAATCGAGATGACATTTTATTTGGTAGATAAAACCAGTATCTAAATGAGAATTGTAACATTAATGATGGAGATTATAATTGTGCATGTCCCATCCCTATTCCATAGAAGAAATTATTCCAATGCAAAGAATATGTGCTATATGTATTGCATTTTAAATTGAAATATTTTTCCCGCATTCCCGTCGTTGACTATTTCGGTCTGCCTTGCCATGTTGGGAGACCCAATTTATTACCCACAACATGGAAACAAAATTTTTTTTTTTTTTTTAATATAAAATTTTGTGCTTAGAGTGTTTAAGACCGGTTTCTATAGACTGAAGCCAATTGATCGATGAAACCTACCCTCTCATGTAATGTACGTGGTATTTTCCACGAATAATTTCATTTGAACTACTAGAAAGGAGAGAAGCACATTTAGTGCATCATGGAGGTGAAGACACTAAGTAGAACATTCCCTTGCATGAAGCTTTACACTCGAACTCCTTCCAAATTTGCATGAGAATCTCATAAAATTCCCTCCTAGTTTCTTGGGTAGAGGCCACCTGGTACAGTATCAATTACGCTGTAATAAAATTAGGCATCCAAAAAAGAGCTCTTATCCGGTAATGTGTGGCCTCATTTTTTTATTTTTTTCTTCAACTTTGGATTTATTCTGTTGTGAGAATAATTTGATTTTATTTGAACACTAGGTGGTCACAACCAGATTATTTAGGACTCCAATTTTCGAAGCCTCAAAGCTCAAGGTTTTTTTCCTGGGAACACATGAAGAAAATCATCAACCACATCTCCCCATGATTTACAAGGCTCAACCACAATGACATCACCATAAAGATAACACTTGCCATTTCCCAGATTATAAATAAGGCTCAAGTAGTGATAGTTTCTCAAAATCAGAAAGAAAGAAATTATATGCAATGTATTTCTATGGATTAATTTGTTTAAACTTTAAGCAGTTACAGGGATGGCAATACAAGTTGTAGATGGACGAAGCACTTACACAATGGAAAAAATGTCATGGAAAATGTTATCTACACATTCCTTTCCATATCATTGGAGGGAAATCGCTCCTTGATGCCATCACTAAGCTCATATTTTACATCTTCTACAAGGACCTCTTTATGGTACACCTTCCTCCACTGGAAACCTCCTCCTACTATGACTAATACTATTTACAAAATTATAATGATGGAGGTGTGTGAATTATTGTGTTGTAGGTGTCCAAGCACGTTGATAAGGATTTTTTTGAGAAGTGCCTGAATTTGTAAGATGACATGGTTTTATTTTATTTTCATTCCAATATAAAACAATTCAAATGTGTCTAATGTAGAAAAACTGAAAATGTCATTATGGTCATCGTATCCTGTTCATTCAAGCATATTGACCATCTAATTATGTAATGATACAGCTTGTACAGGGAGTGTTAGATTTGATTGCTTAGTGTCATCACTGTCATGATGCATTGAATGTTAGATTTGATTGTTTCTCATCTTTCCTGACCCGCTTGAGAAAAGTATTTTCAACCATGCATATAATGGAGGTTTTAGTCTGATTAAAATCACTTATAATCTCATCCACATGAGCTTCCACATTAGCTAGTGAGAGAAAAATGTATGCCATATTACCATCCTTTGTGACGACTCCACCACTTAGTTTGGTATGGTCCCTGGTCAAATTATTAGACGATGACCCTGAGCATAAATGGAAGCATTATCTTCATCCTCTTTAATATATTTTTTCCATGACTCAGTTAGCAAAAACGTAACATATATTCCATTAGAGCTGAGATTTGCAGTGAGTTGCATAATAGGATTGATCATGCCTTACCTGGAACATGGAACTACTATCATGTGCACTGTCATATTTACTTTGCAATATTATTTCTACACATCGAGTTCAAACCAAAAATGGTGAGTTTGTTGAAACTGATTATGCTAAAATGTGAAATAATAGCCTAATCTAATGTAAGTTTGTAGTAAATAAATGAAACAATGGAATACATAAATGAACCCAAGCAACTAAGCAATAAAAATATGAAACCTTAATTACAAAGAGGGTTAACAAAGCCTTAACTGATTTTTAGAGGTTATTGAACTATATCACAGTGATGACCGAATGAACAGGGGTGGAAGACTATCACACAAAATCCTAGAAAATGTAGATATGGGAGATTTGACTGGACTTGGGTGCCTGGAGAGGGATGGGGTAGCCCTAGTATTGATTCTAAGCACCGTGGTCTATGTAGATGCTCATAAAACCTCCTCTGAGGTGTCACAAGAGGTTTTCACCCATTCACCTTTGGTCACATGTATGTCACTGTAAGATCTCTAGGGTCATTGTAAGTCTGCAATGAAAAATCACATGTAAAACCCTCAAATAGACATCAAATCCTAAAAAATAAAGATGTAAAATGAGGGGTCAGACTGTCCTCATATGCTACAACGATGGACTTACTACTGATCATTGCACTACATCTCAGACCCAATGTATTTATGTGTGTGTATGCATGGAATTATGCCCCAAGTTTCTCTTGTGTGTGTCACACTTTGTGAGTAGCGAGTAAGTATTTGTTTTTGAAAAAGTAAATAATGTGTGCATGGAAACAATAGAATCCCCTCCTATGAATTTTTATGCAGATGAACCAACATTTGTCCCTTGTGATGGAGCTAGATGGATGTAAATGGAGCTATAGATGCCTTTGATGGATGCAACCTTGGGTGGAGATAGTAGAGTCTTAGTGCTTGGTCCCTTATTACAGTCACATAAATTTATATTTATATGATTCCTTTTCTTGAATTTCATAATTAACCCTGAAAAGGATGACTACCAAAAATATAAGATGCTTAAATGGCTAGAAAGGACCCAAAAAGTGTGACCAAAGTATGAAGAGGACAAGGGCGCCTAGAGGGGATGGGGGTGCCTAGTGCTGACATCCTGGCTAGGTGATGGTGTCTTGGATGAAAAATGCCGAAAGATGAAATAAAGACTGAACAAGTAAGAGTGCAAGACTGAACGTAGAAAAATAAAGAAAAGAAAGGTGGCTAAAGACATGGATTAATTAGTACTTTTCTTACTTAGGAACCATATGAATAGTAGCATGTAATCAAGACTAGATAATTACCCAAAGTGTGTGATTGTAATCTAACTATTTCACCTAACTACTATGTGTGCTGACACCTCATTTAGACAAATATGAACACTCATCTAAAGTGCGCGAAGCTACCAGGTCCCTCCTTTATGTTTCTTGTCAAGACGGTAGCATACATATACATGATAATATATATCTAAGTACTCATTCAATCAAAATAACTCATTACGCACAATAAAATGGAAACACATGTAATAAGGAAGCATACAAATCAGATAATGATTAATGTCATATGCACTATGTAATCACCATATTCAGACACATCAATTACCAGAATCCATCCTCCATATTCCATTATAGTAAAGTATTACATAATAGAAATTGAATACATTATCATAGCTAGGCACTGGAACATGTAGCATCAAACCCTAAGTAATAAATACTCTCACATACATGGTACCTAAAACAAGGACATACTTTAGATAAATATAGGGTTGGTGACTTTCCCTTCACCGCCTATGCGCTCTCAAAATAGCCATGCATTCATCAATAAAGTAGTGCATGTTTTTCTATCGATCCTAATAATAGATTAATCTATAAATAAAATTTGCTTTAATCCTATTATTATATCGATCCTTGCATGACCTTTGATCTTCGCCTCGCATGTGCTTTATCCCAAAATAAACGTTCCTTGGTCTCCAAGTCATCCAGCTTTTCTCCTTTTCATGATCCACACTCCAACGTGTTTTTTCCTATTTTTAGCATGTGACTACAAAATTGGCTAAGTCTTGAATCCTAACTTCTTGGGCGCGCACCAATTCAAATTCACCTTCACACATGCATATGCACCCCTATTTTGTGCCTCACTCCTCCATGCTCTTTCCATACTTATCCATTTATGTCAGTCCAATAATAATTTTTTGTCTACATGTGCCCCCACTTTACGTTGGTAAGCAGAATGCTCGATAACATAAAGTAGATAGAGATGTGTATCTAATATCCATGTAGATTGGTATAGAATACATGCCGATGGACTAGAAAAATAGTGGAGTGATAAAAAAAAAAGATGGATCATGGAGACTAAAGAAGAAAAAGTGTAAAAAGTGATGAGAATGAACCTAGGGTGGAAACGTGTGTGTAAATGTCGATGTTGTACCTATTATTGGTGTAGATGTGTCTGATGTTTGGTGATGATGTTGACTACTTTCTTCCCATACAGACGGACCTGCAAAATAAAAGACGGTCAAGTAGTAAAATACACATGTATATGTATAAAAAAAATGTAAGGAAGTATGTAAAATAAAATGTTGAAAAAAAATGTGAAAAAGGAACATGTTCACCTGATCTGTGATGAGGAAAGAGTGTAAAAAGAATCTTGTAGATGATTTCAATGTGTGTGAGTTTTTTAGGTGATCTCATGCCAATGTAATGGAAGAAGTGTAGGGAAAAATTGTTTGGTGTCATGCTCCAACCTTTAAATAATTCCTATTGTATAAAACACCACTGTAGATGGTGTGCATGTGCTAAGGACTCTCTTATTTGTAAAATCCATTGTGTAAATTCCTAGTGCTAAAGGAATCTTTTCCCTGTCCAAAGCCTCTATGACATGTCAAAGAAGTGTAGTTGTCCCCTAGTTACTGGAACTCTAAGAAATACCATTGTATTGCCCCATGTTACTGGCACTTAGGGAAGGCCATTGTGTACTAAGGACCCAAGTTTGATTTTGAGCCCCGTCTAAAACTGAAATTTTGTTATACCGGTACTGTGTGTAACTTTGTATGGGGTGACTGATTCACCCATATGACACCCCCCTCGTTTAGGGTACACATGATGTTGTTCAAGGAGAATGTGGCCCAAAAAGGACTGACCATTGAAGTTGTACCCTACAGGTAAAAGGGAATGTTCTTGGTAGAAACTAAGGCACACACAAATAAGTGGCTAGGAAAAACAAGTGTTAGTACAAGTAAAGAAAAACACTCATGCAAAAAACAACATTTAAGATAAACAAACAATGTATATGCTAAGATGTAAGTAAACATGCACGAAGAAAATTTAGACCACAAAAATGGGTTACAAACATGACACATCACTCATGATGTCACAAGATAATCAAAGCCAACGAAGCCAAATACATACAAGTGTGCACACAAGACAAAGGGAAAAGCCTGTAAACAATGACATACAATGACAAGAAAGTACAAACAATATAATTGAAAAACATGGTGGAAAATAGTCCTACAAAAAAAATGTTGCACATGAAATACCTGTTAGCATGTTATAAAGATAAAAATTATGTCAAAGCGTGTATAAACTGATAAAGTAGTGTTCTATGAAAAATGAAACAATAACACCTATAGTGTATGAAAGTGGATGACCCCAGGAGCCACTGTGGGATTCGTACTAGGTACTATGCCAAACATCCATGATGTGTGTAAGGCATTTGTAGAATCTATGATCTTGAATAGAAAGCAAGTGAATGTGCATGTGTGTATGGTAAATATAATGACATACAAGATATCTATCCAACATGTGTAATAAAATGAGCATGTACAAGTAAATGCGAGCAAGAGTAAATGCAACCAAGATATGCAATATATTGTGGACGGATGGAATGGAATTCAGAGTGAATGATATGAGCTGCATGCCCCCCGAGTGAATGGAATTGTATACAGTGAGGTTCATTTATTTATGCCCCCTCAGTAGTCAATAATGAACCGTAAATGAGAGTGCGTCATCAAGAAATTGTCAAACTATATGTTGTGTGTAGCATGATGTGGTGAATGTGCAATGATGATATGTGACATAGAGTTGAGGTGTGAGAATGTGTGATGATTTATCCTAAAGATTATATCAACAAATGATGGGAAAAAGTGATGATTTAACCTAAAGTGTATATCACTAATGGATGCTAGAGGAAGTGATTATGTAGCCTAAAGCATATATCACTAGTCTAGGAATGTTGCATGAGAAAGAGGTTTAATAGGTGAATGCGTGAGTGTGATGAGGTCCATTTGATTTGTAAACCATCAGAATCCAAGTATGGACTGAGGGAGTAAAGTGTGTCATAGGGTAGTGAATGCAACGTGTATAAGTAGATGAGTAGGATGTGTAATATGTGTAGTAGATGTGGTGATGAGAAATCGTTATGTCATGTGAAATGTGTCATGTGTAATGTAGGATATATGCAAGATGTGTAGATGGTATAATATATGTAGATGCATGTAATATGTAAGATGTAGGATGTAAAATGTGAGATGATGTGTATGCACAAGAGTGTAAAATGTATGAAGATGTGTAATGTATAGTGTCTATTATGTAGTGTGTGAGGTTCATGTGTATAGGATGACCTCAACAGTTAAGTGTGAATTGAATCAAAAGAGTGCATCATCAGGAAATGATGGTGCTAAATTTTGTGAAGATGTGTAAATGATAATTTAGGTGCATAAGAGGGTGAATTTTAGATGTGTGTCAATTTTAGGGGGTGAAAGAAATAGGCATAATGCCCCCGAAGTATGTGGTGATGAGTGAGCTATCCAATAAAAGTAAAGGATGAGGGTCCTCTACCTGATGTTGGCAGTGATGAGGGTGTGTTACCATGCTCTAAGAGTGGTGGTATGTGAGATAGATGTTGTGCCAGAAAATAAATTCTATATGCATACAATGGATGAGTGTACTGTGGGAACCTTGGTGTAATAAAATGTGTAGGTGATGGATACCTATGTGGAATAAAATGAGGTGGTGATTGATGTCTACATGTAGTAATTTTCCTAGGAATGAGCCTATGTGGTGTGTTGGACTAACAAAATGATAAGACCGCGTGGGTCATGTGCGAATAGGAAAGCTAGGAGCATATTGTGCTTTAGGTTTTAGAGGTCGTGGCGTGCTAGATGGGCTAGGTGATGCATTGGAAACCATGAGAGAAGATGACGACCATGGAGTGGTTGGAGACACACCATTGATAGAAATGAATTGACTATTGTGAATAAAATTTAGATGCAAATGATTTATGGAGATGATAGACTTAGACCTACGAATCTAATTGAGGCCTAGAAGCATGTCACATCAATTGATTTCTTTTCTGACAAGGAAGTGTACAAGCATAGTGAGAGCACCTACGGTAATGAAAAGTTTCACAACACTATATGAATTATTCATGGGATATGATATTTGTGATAGTGGATAGCCAATAGTGATAAGAAGTGGAATAGAACATGCATTGATGGGCCAAGACAATTCAACCTTAGTATTATTGATATGGGTAGATCCAATAGAGACACTAATATGTAAGTGAATACAAATGAAATTCACATGATAATCATGGTTAGAGAAAGAAATGATTGGTGGAGAAGTGTTAATATGTGTAGCTAAAAGTCAAGAGCCCCAATACAAGAGGAGTCACTGCATGAGATACATAATTAGTTGATGATTCTGATACTTTTGTGTCATGTTTTGGTAGAGGATTGCTAAAGATTTTGATTTTATGATTTTCATTGACAGGTGAAAAAACTGTAGGTTTTGGAAGCTCAATTTTACCATTGTCGATTAGGTCCTGAATGAGGGTACTAATCTTGAAACAACGATCTGTTGAATTCCCTACACGCTGATGATAGTCGCAATGAAATTTTTCATTATAATCACATTCTTTTTGTCAAGATGGATCTGAGTCAAGCGGGGGATGAAGTGTGATAACATTACTATCTATAATCTATGGGAGTAGAATATGTGGAGGGACAATGAACTTAGTGAATGCGCGCTGAGGTGGTTGCGACGAAATCTCTTTGGTGGTGGATACCACATTAATCATAATTTTTGTGTCACTTGGTTTAGTTACAGATGATTTGAATTTCGAATTACTTTCAAAACATGTAGAAGATGATGTTTTCTCTTAATATTTGAGCTTTCATATGGATAAGAGTCTGGTTTCATGAAGCTTAAGAGTATGACAGAGTTGATCGAAGGAAGGAGAGGTCTCAAAGAGAACACTTTTGTGGAGGGGTGGTAATAGAATCTAGATGAATAAGTCCTAAATCTCATAGTCTGCAAGCACATTTGACATCTTAGCTAAGTTGTTTTTGTATCTTAGAATGTAATCTGCTAAGTGTTCATTAGATCCCTGTTTAAGCTATACGAGTTGGGCATAGGATATTTTCGAGTTGATGTTAATAGAGAAGTGAGTGATAAAAGAATCGAATAGATGTGTGAAAGATGTTACCAAGTGGACAAGTAGGTCATAAAACCAATGCATTACATAATCATGGAGACTATGGGGGAAGATTTTAACAAAGAGGATATGATCATCCACAAAATCTAGACAAGCTACATGGAAGGCTCAGAGATGTTCTTATGGGTCACCATGCCCATTAAATATGGGAAGCTTGGGGGTGAAAAAATTAAAAGGAAGTGAATAAGCGGAGATGGAGAGTGTGAATGGAGTGTGTAATAATGAGGTGGAATCCAAAGATGGAGATGCACAAGAAGTAGCTTGTTGTAACTGAAAAATTTGTGCTTGGAAATCTTGATAGAGAGAGGCTAAATATTGAGTTCCAGTGGAGGAAACTTGTTACGTATGAGAAACAAGATGTCAAGTGAAGTGGTTAGTTGGGATAGGAACAAAAATGGGGATGATATAAATGGGTGGTAGACTAGAAGTAGGTGGTTGAGTATAAATGGAAGTGGCAATGGCAGCAGAAGCAACAAGCTCTGCCAGATTGGTGGCTTCCTCACGAGCAACATGTAAGAAAAAGTCTAGATCTTGGGGATGATCAATGATATGATCATTAAGGGCTTTAAGATGGTCTTTAGTAAATTCCTCATAATATTGGGCCATAGTGATGAGAGTATAAGGGTGCTAGATGGAAGGGGAATTCAAAGATCGGGTTCACCAAAATGATTATGCTAAAATGTGAAATAATAGCCTAATCTAATGTAAGTTTGTAGTAAATAAATGAAATAATGGAATACAAAAATTAACCCAAACAACTAAGCAATAAGAATATGAAACCCTAATTACAAAGAGGGTTAGAAGAGCCTTAGCTAATTCGCAGAGGTTACTAGTGTTCACAAATTTTTTTACTTTCGAACTTTAAATTAATGAAGTAAAATAACAAAAAACTGACCTCAGAAGATGGCGGGGTTTACCGATACCTGCAAAGATGAATGTTGATATTGATGTTTGTTTAAAATCATTGAGTCCAGATGACTATGAAAGTCCTCTTGTCCTAAAAATAAATATGTGATCAAAGACACTAAACATAAAGGATTAGACAAAGGTCGATTCTAGCAATCCAAAGGGACTTCCTTAGAGGATGTCAGCTTTCTTTGTGACAATTAAGTAAATTAACAAAGATAGAAATAAAAATAGATAACAATAGACGAACAATAAATGGATGTAGATCTCTAGAATTCAAGGTTGAAAGGAAGGTCATGTGCGACTTCAAAGGTGGCCTAGGAAAGTGTAGATGTGATACGAACGGACTCGAAGTAGTTGTACCAAAATTCCTTAGTCTCTAGTTGGATATAATGGAGGAACTCGATTTGATCCTCAATGTCTTGTTCGTCAATGGAAAATTGGGTTGTACAGAGTGTGAGTTCATGTAGGATGTTGTATTGTTCACATAAAAAGGGGTGTTGGACTATGGGGAGATCATAAATGCTTCTAATAAGATGTGAATGGCTAGGAACTGCCATCTAACAAAGATCCATACTTGGAAACAACATGTTAAATGTGCATATAAATTCATAAAAAGATATATTTTTTCAAGAATCACCGACGATTTAGGCCAATCACTGGCGATTAGAGTGAATCACTAACGATTACTATGAAAATTGATAGTTTTGCTAAAAAATGATAATTGAAGATCTAAAATGATGTTTTTCATTGCTTTAAAAGTTTATGATGATTTGAAAATTATAAAGAGAGATATAGGAATACCTTTTGAATGGATGTGGAGCTAAAAGACATTTCAAATCGTCTGTGGGAAAGATCTGAGTTAATAAGTTATCTTATCACGTTCTTGAGAAGTTGGGTGATGGAAACAACCAAAAAGTGCTTGACAATGATTGATGATGATACTTGATTATGCTTACAGATGTACTGGATGCTATAATATCAAAAAATGGAGTGCAAGATCAAAAAAGGAGGCCTAAGATTCAAGATTCAAGATCCCTGAGAGAGAGCAAAAAGGTGTTATTTATAATCGCTAGCGATTTATTCAAGGAAACATGTAGAAAAGTGGTTGAAACCACTTCTAATCAAAGATTTTTGTTTTGGGATTCAGGTAAATGATTAAGATAAGGTTGGGGACAAGGTGTAGAGGTTAGGAAGGTTGTGGAATGGTTAATAAATTATTAATTTGGTTTTGTATTTATTTAATTTAGTCTCTAAATGGTTTTGGGTTGTTTTAAGAGGAGTAAAATGATATTTTACAGTTGTGGAATGATTTAATGGTGTGTGAGATAATATTTACATGGAGTAAATATTGTGGGGAATTTTAGACTTAGGATAAGATATGTATGGTTTTAAATAATGTGTTAAATGATTTGTTTTGTTTTAATATAATTGTGAATATGATGCATACGGTGAATGAAATTAGTGATGTAAATTTTGAGTGTCTACAACTGGACTATGTTGTAGTGATGACTAATTGAACATGAGTGGAAGAACATCACATAGAATCCTGGAAAAATGCATATCTAATAGATTTGATTAAACTGGGGCACCTGGAGAGGGATGGGGGTGCCCTGATCTTGATCTTAGGCACCCTGGTCTATGTAGATGCTCATAAAATATCCTTTGAGGTGTCACAAGAGGTTCACACTTATTCTCCTTTTGTCGTGTGTATTTCGTTGTAAGATCATCGAGGTCGTTGTAAACTTGCAATGAAGAAAACAACTGTAAAACCCTGAAATAGACATCAAATCCTAAAAAGGAAAGATGCAAAATGAGGGTTCGGATTATCCTCAATGGCCATAATGATGGACTTAATTCTGAGTGTTGCACTACATCTCATACCTAATGTAGTTTTTTTTTTTGTGTGTGTGTGTAGAATTGTGCCCTAGGTTACTCTTTTGTGTGTCACACTTTGTGAGTAACAAGTAACTAGATGTAGAATGTAAATATTGTGTGCATGGAAACAATATACTCCCCTCCTATGAAGTGTGATGTAGATGAACCAATTTTTATCCCTCGTGACAGAGCTAAATGGAGTTAAATGGTGCTATAGATTCCTTTGATGGATGTAACCTTATGTGGAGATAATAGATGTTTAGTGTTTGGTCCCTTATTATGATCACATAAGTTTATATTTATATGATTCCTTTGCTTGAACTTTGTATTTAATCTCGAAAAGATCGACTTCCAAAAAGATAAGATGCTCAAATGACTAGAAAGGACCCAAAAAGTGTGACCAAAGTATGAATATGATAATGGCACCAAGAGGGGACAGGGGTGCCTGGTGTTGATATCCTGGCTGGGCACTAGTGTCTAGAATGACAAATTTTGAAAGGTGAAAAGACAAACTGAGAAAGTAAGAGTGCAAGACTGAAATTTGAAGCATAAAACAAATAAAGGTGGCCAAATACATGGGTTTATTAGTATTTCTCTTACTTAGGAACCATAGGAATAGTAGTATGCAATCGAGACTAGATAATTACCCAAAGTGCATGATTTTGTATCTACAAAAACTAAAAGACATTATTTGCACTGGATGAATTCTTGCATTCTGAATCCGGTCCAATATATTTTAAAAAAAAGGTGTCACATAAAACCTTTAGAATCCCCCCACATTGTACTCTTTATTTATTTATAATGACAAATATAAAATAAAGATTCAATTAAAAAATGCATGATGAATATTTCAATTTAAAAATGTAGTACATATAGCACATATTATTTGCATTGGAACAATGTGTTCTGTGGAATAGGGAAGAAGCATGCAAGTATGTAAGCTCCATCATTTAATCATCCTAATTCCCATTCGTATACTAGTTTAATATACCAAATCAAATGTCATCCAATTGACAACCTTGAAGCCAAAAAAACAAAATAAAAAATACAAAGTATGGTCAACATGTCATTTCTCTCATATGACCATATGGTGGGCTAACTCAGTTATCCTCTCATTCCTCGATAATTTCTTCTGTAAATATTTACCATCATCTCTTTATTACATGTTGAGAATAAACATATGGGTTTCAACTTTCTATTTTTAGTTCTTTTGTGTTTTTTTTCTTTATCATGTTGAATCCACACTTATTTACTTCCCCCATGTTCATTTCTAACTTTTCATTCATGTCCTTGTTAATTATCTCAAAAAATTTAATGTCGTCCAATAAAAAACCCTAAATTCTTAACCTCTAATGACATATATTTTCTACTTGTTTCTCATTTCACCAATCGATGTACAAGCTCAAATATTGATGGCTTTTTGAACATAAATTGTTCCCTACATTTACTGGAACTATCAACTAAAAATAGGGGCAACAAAGTGCTACGAGAACTAAGCATCATGATTGGGTTTTGAACCAAACAAACTTTTAATGGAATTCCCCATTTTTTCTTTTTGGACCCTTCAAGCTCACGTGGTTAGTCCAAACGATATATGAATATTTATTAGAGAGGAATAATATTATCTATGGAATAGGTGTGGGCTATGTAGGTGGTTAATTTCCCATGTCTAAGCAAAATCCTCTACGACCCACACTTTTCCATTTTTTGTTGGTTATTGTTGATTGATGATGTCATCGCGATTGTTGATGGGGAAAAATTTGCACATAATCTCGCCATAACTGGATGTTAGATCCAATCCACATCTTCATGTCTCTAAATGCAAGGGATGAAACTGCAAACAAATTTTCACTTCGGAAATATTTTTTGGCCTCTTGATACATTCATATATATCTATAAGTTAATGCCTCATTGTCTTGAATAACAACCATGTTCTCCTTCAAACTAATGGCATAAATTTCATGTGGTTGTTATAGGGTTGAGTTTCACATTTTTTTCCCCTTTTGATTATCCCCACCCATGTTATCCTTCAAACGAATGACATAAATTTCATGTGGTTGTTATAGGGTTGAGTTTTACATTGTTTTCCCTTTTGATTATCGCCACCCTCTAACCCCTTCCTCTTCACCCCTCTTCCTCTTTCATTGTTTCTCTCCCTCAAATTTGAATCCTTCATAATATCCCTTTTAGTTTTTCTATCATAAATTTCATGTACGATTGGTAGGACATTCTCAAATATGACCATGAAACTAATGACATTCTATTTTCGTTAGTCATAAAATTATGGAGGAGGAGAAGAATAATTATAAGACAAAATATTGGCTCCTTTTAGTAAAATACATTTTGTGATCATATCATGTAAGGATGATGTCATGATGTCAATGTGGATGTATTTTATATCCAAAAATATAACAAAATATTTACACACGAGAATGAGGAATCAAGATGATGATAGATCCTTTGTGTGCACATCAGTGCCAAATCTTGTTCCCCCACAAAATATTGAGAATATGGGTAGGACACAAATATATTGTGTCCTCTTTTTTAATGATGAGGATGTGATTTGATCAAGAATGACAATAGAGCCCATAAAAAAATCTTGATCAAAAGTAGGCTGCACAATCACACTGAAAACGTCTCCTCCCAATGTTATCTCTGAGCTCACCTCTTTTCTTTTCATCAACAATTTACATAAACCAATAAATAAGTTTCGATAAAAAAGAAAAGGTAGGTGGATGAGAGAAAATTCCAAAAAAACCTTGATGATGATATTCTTGGAGGTGTTATAAACATCACAGGATCTATTGGCATAAGATCCTTCAATCTGGCAATCGAGATGCCTCTTCTTATGTTTTATTGAGCCCTCCACCAAAATATCTACTACAAAAACCCTTTTGGATCCCGCAAGAACAACACATATTTTTCTTACTGTAAATAATGGTTTTTGACTACTTGATTTTATCTCCTAAGAAGGATTTACATCGAGATATGTATCTCTAAGAGCAAGGAGTGGAAATGAAATTATGGCCATTGGATCTGTTTAAGCACCATGACCGTCTAATATGCAACTATACAACTATACGGGATGTGTTAGGATCTACAACTTCCCCTCCCCTTTATACCGTTTGGAGCATACCTTCACCGTAATTAAATTTTTAAAATATCAATTAGAGTGACAACTAATTTAGTTGAGATGACACATTTCAATTTCAATTTTTTAGACAACTTAAAATCACTCTTAGATTGGATACAATAATCATTGTAGGTTGCAATTGTAGTTGCATAATTTCATATGGAGGAAAATAAAAGTGCAAGCAATTCCCAATAGAGGGAGGCCACTCTATTTATTCCAAAAAAAATTCTTCACTTAAAAAATTAAGAAACGAACTCTAAAATCCTGAGTGAAGTTGTGTTTCGAAAGGAAACCGGATTCAAGATAGTTGGACTGTAGACATTATGTTTGCCAACAGACCATGCGAACAACCCAAAAATGAAGTTAGAATTTGTTTTCTTTACCATGAATTTGAGAGAAAAACATTTATTTTCTCCCTCTATTTACAATTTCAGCTATTTGGGAATGATGTTCATAGTCACACATGGTGAGGCATCCACAATTACGTTGTAAAGGGATCCTCCGCTTGCAAAACTTGTGAGTGTCCTAGAGATTGTCACACTCCCCTTCAGATTCCCCACACTAATGGATGGATAGTTGAGATTGGATGAGGGTGTTGGGTTTGGAACACACGTCATTATTTTATTTCCAACTAGGTTGGTTAGTTGGGAAGGAGTGACTTCGTTGTTATAGAGAAAATTGACGAAGTTGTTGGTGTCATGATCATAAACAAGACATGGATCTAAAACTACCACATGATTTTTATAACCTGGTCCATAATCACATGACCCGCTACCTGGTTACCTGACTTCATGTTGGGACTTATGAGTATAGGTTTATTTGTGTTATCAAAAATAGATGCTACTCTAAATTGAATATGATAAATTTGACATTATTGCAGTGTTATGTTACTAACAATTCAAGTTTATGTAGGAGAGGTGAATTTAGATCACATATTGTCATAATGGCATATTTGATTGCAGCAGGCTCCATGTGGGATTGTGAGCTTTAACAAGAGCAACTACATCGTGCTAAGTGTGCGCAAGACAAGGATGTTTCAGATTGTATGTTGAAATCCAGTGATTGACCAGCACTTGTTATCACATGTGACCTTGCTATGAAAATGTTCACTCCTAGTGCCATAATTTCTGGTTGCAATATCAATAGGTTATTATACGGATGACAATTGACCCTCTGAGGTCATGTTGGGGCAGCCAATGTGGAAATATGTTTGGCTAACTATAGGATGATCAGTGACTAAGATCTGGTAGTGTGATCTCCTAGTAGCTGAGTTGACAAAGGGAATATTTAGAGGTTATGAACAGGTAGCGTGAATTCCTTACAGTTTGTCTAACTGTTGGGCCCCTAGAATTTTGGCTAAGTACAAATAGTGCATATGCACATAGGTCCTAATTGAAGATAGGTGCGCAAGGACAAAGCATGTAGGGCAGGGTTTAAGGAAGCTCGTTGTGCGTGCGGCGCGTGCGGACAGAACCAAGAGTTTGGGACTTAGCCAAATTGGGAGATCGGGACAGAACATGTGAAAAGCATGACCCGACTACGCATGTTGTGTGGATAAGGTGCCAGACTGGCGACAGGTTGGCCCAGGAAGGAGCATGCCTGTGGTAGAAACTTCTAGAAGCACATCATGGTGAAAAGTGGAAAGCTCAGGCCTGGGAGAGAATGCTCCCATGGAGGACCACATTCAAACACTTGGCATAGGATCTGAGGGTGTTGGAGGATGATTTCGTAGCCTAGAGAGGCTATAAATACTAGCACCTGTAGAGTAAACAAGGGGAACAAAAAGAGAGGTCAGAGCTGTGCAAAAATACTGCAAGAACTCTGTTAGTGGGTAATGGTATTTGGGAAAGAATGTATAATGGGTAAGAGGATTGTAAATTTTTCTTTGATAGCCTAGCTACATTAGTCCAGTTGAAAAGCATGACTATGGTCTGTTTCTCTGTGGCATTCTGTAATGGCTCCATGGATGTAATGAGGTTACCAGTTAAATGAACATGAATATCAATGATTTTGATGCATACGTCTTTCTCATAGGTTCTTTTTCATTTATGTTTATGCTAAGTATGGATGCTTATATACTTCTTTCTATTATGGTGTAAGTTATATAATCTATTAAGTGCTCCCTGTTTGTAATGACTGCAAGGATCTAGAGGTAGTTATGAGCTCTATGGTTCTGGAATGTCTTAACCCCCATTTAAATATCTTAAGCATCAATCATAGATGATGATATTTCCCACTAAACTCACATAAAGGAGAGACTCGGCACCCGCGCATGCCTCGGGTGAGTGCCCAACATCTACTGGGTGATAAGCCGATGTGCATGGGGTACCTTTCTTTTGTGATAAGGGTAAAAATGACTACATCTTGGTTTTGTTTTCGGGACCTCTTTTCAAAGTTGTAGTGGGAAACAACATACAACATGATCTGTATAGTGAGTAATGACAGAACGGTTAATTTTGGAAAGTGTTGAATCGTGGTTCAAGAGTACGGAGGATGAATTTTCTCAGAGATTCAACACTAGACCTGAGTTTGATGCACGTAAATGGGTAGAAGAGAACCTCTACCATGATTTATATGAAACATTTTTCTGTTGTTTCCCAATAGAGCTGTATGAATGGCTCTCGGCGTATGAGTCTAGATCAATTTGGTGTAATGGATCACGCATGTGAACCCAA
Source organism: Taxus chinensis (assembly GCA_019776745.2). Taxonomy (NCBI): domain Eukaryota; kingdom Viridiplantae; phylum Streptophyta; class Pinopsida; order Cupressales; family Taxaceae; genus Taxus; species Taxus chinensis. Next base: position 991,447,102 of record CM034147.1, on the reverse strand, counting down.
GAAGATTACTAGGGGCTGCAGGATGCAGATCTGACATGGGACCTGTGCTGCGGATCATTGGTGGAAAGGAGTACTAGCTAGCTACACTCTGGAGTATGCCATTTACACATATTCTTGTCCGGAGGTTACCGAGTTTGAGTTTCTGTGGGATCCTAGAGAATCATTTCTACGTGTTATACCTTTGACAATGAAGATCATGGTTGTTACTTTGGGTTTAGAGGCATTTCCAATGGCATGTTACCCCATTCCGAGCATTGGGCGAGGGAGCTAGGGTGGAGGAAGATGGCAGATATTATGACGAAGAAGGAAAGGGAGAAGAGACGGCTCAAGTATAGTGAAGCGCGTGAAAGGGAGATTACTAGATGATGTGAGGCTACAAGTGTGATGGATTTATGGAGGTAGACATTGCGGGAAGGAGTCAATGTTCACCGCGGAGGACGTGGAATCTGAGAAGTCTATGCTACCCCCCATCTTGACAAGTGTGTAAGAGAGACCCCTTCAAATTATGGTGAGAGTTCTTCACATGGAGAAAGAAGAGTCATTGGCACATATCTGAACCCACCTAGTGACCAAACTCTAGCACTTGGTTTTCCAAAACTAGGAAGGATTATCATTGACCCAGTTGATATCAGTGGAAGTGATAGACCTATGCCTAGGAGGTGTAATTTTTTAGTTCCCACTTCTATGGCTACGCATATTCTAGTATTCGGAGGAGTCTTTAAAACAAGGAACTAGTATACAAGCCCTCGGTCTCACGTCTTGGAGTGGCACGAGGTATAATAGTGGTAGTGGGGCACTATCACAGACCATCAACACACAATTCAGTGGAACCGTGGGGACACTTGGCACAACTACTATAGGACCTGGTGGGTTAGGGGGCACAAGACTTGGTGGACTTAGTGGTTCTGGTGGATCTGGTGGCTCAGGAGGCACAAGACCTGGTGGATCCGGTGGCGGAGGAAACACTAGAGGGAACCAAGGCTCTGGCTCAGGAGGACAAGGGCCCCAACCACCCCCTCAAGTTTTTTTTTGAGATGTCGTTGCACTTGCCAGATTATAGACGTATTGAGGATGTTGCGGAACATGTTCACAAGTGTGAACTGTTATGGCATGCAAATGGTATCAAAACCCCAAAGTAAAAGGCTAGTTAGTTTGCAACCACGTTGCAAGGGCGCGGGCATAACTAGTATAGGAAATATGGACCCCCATCAAATAGTGGTAGATTATACTACTTTAAAGAACTCATTCTTGGAATAATTCCACATCCCTGAGTTTGAACAGAAGAGCATCAGCGCTTTGAAGGAGATTCAATAAGGAATGGCAGAGAGTGTGAGAGAGTATGATGAGCACTTTAAAACTCTCTTGTCTAAATTATCATATGATATTCACCCTTCACAGCATGCTCAATGGTTTGTTGGAGGATTGATCACACCTTTTAGAAGGGATTTATCTCATAAAAACTTTCACAGACCCACACGAAGCGTTGGAAGTTGCACTGCATGCCGAGGCTGTTGGTAGTATTGATACTAGTGTTAGCCCGTTCCTAAAGGCTCAGATTGCTACTATGGCTAAGCAACTAGAAAATTTGTCTCCAAACTAAGCCCATAAGACTCACAGTGGTTTATGGTGCATAGATTGTGAAGTAAAGGGGCATGTCAAGGATGATTTCCCCCAGAGGATAGTATATACCCGTAATAGTAGATTGTGAATTTTTTTATGGGGACCATGATGCAAGTAGATGCCCCTTATTACAGCGCACAATCTGGAAAAATGTGTCTTGCTACTATAAGATCTACACCTCTATAATCCATGATACTAAGGACTGTAGGCTCATTGATAATATCCATGAGCCCATTGATCATGAGGTGTGCTAGACCAGCATTGTTAGTAGTTCCAAGGGTGATGATCACCGTTATGAGGAGCGTGTAGATGGAGGCACGTACGGAAGGGATTTTCAAGGAGGATTATGTGGTCATGGTAACTACGGGGGAGGAAGGACTGAGTCCCTGCGTGGAACCTGTTTTAATTGTGGGTCTATAGAGCATTGCAAACGAGAGTGCTCGGACTTGTTGTAGCACTCATGGTGCGAAAAGAAGCAAAAATACGAGGAGTGCTCGAAGTTTTTTGAGCACATGAGTCAGCAGCACCGGAAAGAAAAGGGTGTTGTAATGGTCAACATTAAAAATGAAGACATGGAATGGATGCCACAGGTAACACGGGATGCAGGTTTGGAACCAGTTTTGGTAACAATAAGAGCAGAAGTCGTGCACGCACAAGAGATACCAAGGCAAAAGAACCTAGTTTCAAGGGAGGAAGTAGTTTATGGGAATTACCTAGACCCTGTGTATCAAAAGGAGGTATATAAAGACATCATGGATGTCATTCGGAGTTACAAGGGGAGATACAGTGTTTAAAGGAGCAGTCCAGGAGGGAGGAACAAGGAAGGAGAGTCGAGGCACCAAGGGAAAACCTAGATGAGGTCAAGGAATTATGTAGAATACTAAGGAAAGAGAATATTATTCCCTTGTTAGGATCATGGTTGAGAGAGAAGGTATCACGCGTCAGAGGAGAGCATGACAGGAAGGTCTTACACGCGAACCTTCCCCCTCACAGCCTTGACTATGATAAGGAGATCACATTGAATGCAGTTATAGATGGATGGATCCTTAGTAATATCCTCACTGACACACAGGCGTGGAGGTCAATGTTCTAACTCTGGATGCATGGCATCAGATGGGAAGAGCCGCATTACATCCATCTTCAAATGTGTTGTATATGGAAAACAAGACTAAGGCAATGCCCATCGGTGTCTTAAAGGATGCAACTATCACTATCCAGGGAGCTAAGTTTACTTGAGACTTCAAAGTCTTGGTGCCCACTAAGGAAGAAAATTTTCCAACACTCCTTGGGTGCCCATGGTGTTACAAGAACAATGCGGACCTTCGGTTCAACAAAGGGTACAACAGCTTTGAAAATAAGGACGAGTGAGTCATTATACCCATGACTGATGGGAAGTCGACGCCCTATACTGAACCCCTAGGAGAAGAAGCTCTGGATAGGATATGTGTGTGCTAAATTAGGGGACCCAGAGATAATACATCCTACCGACAGAGTTATCCAGTTTGATGATGCTCAATCAGTAAGTGACACCCACCAACCTAACACGTGATAATTGGGCGCTTAGGACTTATGAATTGATCAGATGGTAGTTGAGAGGATCAGTAAAAAAAGTAACAAAGGCGCACACGGTTTGGCGCTTAGGAGGAAAAAAAAATTACCTATGTATTCAGGAGGGGCCTTCTATGAGACCTTTTTATACGATATGGAAGCTCAGTGGAAGGAGGAGAAGGAACAGACAGGGATGCTAAGTTATGTCTTTCTTGAAACAGGGGCATGATGGTGGGCTACACATTAAGAGAGCCTTTTTGAATGGCGTGAGATGAGAATTTCTCTCTGTCATATTTTCTAGAAGTAACATGCCCATCGTCATCAAGGACTACCATGGTAAGGAGCCCGCCTCTTTCCACATCTAGGAGTGTGAGAAGATCTAGAGAGAAGGCATGGAAGCTTTGCCACCCATCCCTTTGGGTACACAAGTTGTATTCTACACTACATGGTTACATGCATGCATGGTACATACATTTTCAGACATGCCGCCAAACAAGAAATTAGCAAGAGCTAGCAGCTGACCTCATTCAAACATTTGACTATTGAAGTACCAAGCCATTAGTTGATAAGGCATTGCAAGTTGTTAAGCACCTTACAATGGGGGATAGTGCCAATGGCAGAAGATAGGCTGTTGGAACTGCTAGGTGAACCAGGTTTGGAGGTGCGCTTTGAAGAAGTAGAAGAAATAGAAGAGTTACAGTTTGAGTGCACGTGTTGGGAAAAGGAGAAAGGGAAGTTGGTATATGTGATTGATGGGGAGGAAGCAGAAAGCTTAGATGTTAGCCATTATGTATGGATGCACGAGGTACTGGATAGTGTTGATACTCACACGCGTGCCTACCATGAGCCCTTAAAGACAAAGAAGGTTAACATCAGCTTAGAAGAGGAACCTAATCAGGCTATCATTGGAGATTACTGGTTGGAGAAGGAAGTCTCTAAGGTCATAGATATATTGCACAAATTTGAGGATTTATTCCCCGCGCAGGTACCATGAGCTCAAAGGCATCCACTATTCCTTGGGGGAGATGAGGAAAAAGTTGAAGGATGATGTGCACCTGGTCAAGAAGAGACCCTACCCGAATGAATCCCAATTTACACGTAAAGGTTAAGGAGGAGATAGACAAAATGATAACTTTTGGGATCATTGAAGCAGTGGAAGAATCAGAATGGATAAGTTCGATGGTAATCAACATCAAGAAGGATGGGCATATTAGGATCTGCGTGGATTATAGAGAGCTAAATGCAATTTGTGTCATCGATCCTTTTCCAACCCCGTTCACTAAAGAGATTTTGGAAGGAGTCACTGGGCATGAAATCTATTCCTTTACAGGTGGATTTTTAGGGTACCCACCAAGTCCAGATTGCAAAGGGGGACAAAGAGAAGACAAATTTCGCCATTGAGTGGGGAAGTTTTACATACAGAGTCATGCCCTTTGGTTTGAAGAATGCGCCTACTATTTTTTCACGCATAGTGGTGCAAGCATTCTAGGACTTCATCCATAAGTTTATTCAAGTCTATTTGGATGATTGGACAATGTATGGACTAGTAAAAGACCATTGTGACAATTTGAGGTTAATGTTCGAGTGGTGTAGGTAGTTGAGGATATCCCTCAACATTAAGAAGTGTGTATTTGCTACACCCTTTGGGAATTTATTGGGGCACATCATATGCAAGGAGGGCTTGCTAGTGGATCCTATCAAGGTTGCAATTATTGTGGGATTGGGGGAACCTACTAGCCAAAGCGCAATGTGTGGATTTCTTGGGCATACGGGTTATTATAGAAAATTCATCAAGGGGTAATGCCAAGATAGCTGCACCTCTAGAAGAATTACTCAGACATATAAGTTCCTTCCATTGGGGAGAGGTGCAATAGAAAGCATTTGACACATTAAAAAATAGGCTTATCACCGTGCCTATATTACATTTTCCCCTCTTGGGACAAGCCCTTCCATGTCCATGTAGATGCCTCAAGAACTGCCATTAAAGCAGTGCTTGCACAACCATGTGAAGGTATTGTTGATCACCCTCTATGTTTCACAAGCAGGAAGTTGACACTAGTAGAGCATAATTACACAATGGCTGAGCGTGCAAAGCATTGTCAATGATCTACATGATTTTCAATTTCAGGCAGTATCTGACTGGAAACACCTCTTTGTAATTTACACCAACTACATGGCATTAAAGTATTTGGTGAACAAGCTCATTCTACTAAGGGTGCATATGCCAGGTGGGTATTGTTATTTCATATTTCAAGAGTTTGAGTTCACATGGTAGTAGTGAAACCTAAGAAGAGTAATTGTGGGCCTGACCAACTGTCAAGAATTGATTCAAGAAGAGGATACGCAGAAAAGTATTGAGGAGATAATGTAAGATGCGAAAACTGTTTAGGTTATGGTGAACTTGCCCTCTGATTTGGAGGAGATTGTAGTAGTTTTGAAGGAAGGTGTGGCATCGGAAGGAAAGAAGGCATTAGGAGAAGAAGTAGCTCGCCATACGTGCCACACCCTACATGTTGATCAGTGAAGACTTATACAAGTTGGGACGTGATGAAGTTTTGCATATGATGTGAATTAGAGCATTAGAGCCTCGCCATCATGGAGGAAGCACAAGGAGGAAGTATGGGTGGGAATTATGTAGGTGAGGCCACTGCACGTAAGATATTAATGGCAGGATTATGGTGGGAAACCATGTACAAGGATTGTAAAGACTATTGTAAAAGTGTGTGACCATTGTTCTAGCGCATTGGAAAGCTAGGAAAGAGAGATGAAATGCCTTTGCACCCTATACCTAGCGCGGAACCTTTTGAGAAGTGGGAAATAGAATATGTAGGCCCTATTGCACCAGCTGCACTTAGGACTGGGTCATGCTATGTCATCACTTGCATAGACTATTTGACAAGGTGGGCAGATGCATCTCCAACTAAACATTGCACAATAGCCACAGTGGAAAGATTTTTGTGGGAGAACATTATTACAAGGTATGGATGCCCTTTAAGTTTAACCAACAATAGGGGTACACATTTCTTAAATGAGACTGTGAGGATCTTATTATCAGAGTTCATGGTAGCTTATCACAAGACTATCCCTTATCACCCACAAGAAAATGGAACTGCATAGAGGCATTTAACAAAATACTGAGTCATACCCCTAACCAAAATTTGTGATGTTAGAAGGACCAAAATTGGGATGAAAAGGTATCAGCTGTATTATGGGCTTATAAGAAAACTTATAAAATCCTAAACAAAGCCACACCATTTCAATTGGTGTTTGGTGCATAAAATCCATTATTACCAATTGAATTCATGTTACCTTCTCTGTGAATAGCGCGCGCAAGAGGGTTGGCTAATGAGAAAGTGTTGGAAGAGAGAATTGATGAGTTAATGAAGTTGGATGAGAGACGATCACTCGCCAGGTGGAGTCAAACAACAGAGAAAGTAAAGGAAAAAGCATGGCACGATCGCCACATCAGAAGCAAGAAGTTTGAGGTTGGGCAGATGGTCTTACTATATGATTCTAAAATTTCTGTACGCCATCCTGGGAAGTTGAAAGTCCATTGGTTAGCTCCCTACACAATCTCATACATCCTGTGATTTGGGCATGTGCTAGTTAAAAGCACTGGATGGAACAAAATTTCCTGGACACTTCATTGGGAGTAGATTGAAACCGTACTATAAATAAGTCTTCTTGGTGTTTGTGAATAAGGTAGTTTTGCCTAGTTAGTTTAAAATTTTCCTTTATGCATTCATTTTCTCGTGTTTCCCTTTCACGTTGTTGTTTTGTTTTGTGCCTTGGGTGCCAATAACCTTATTACTAATTTTTGAGAATTTTTGAGTGCGTGCAGAGGACCGCACATCGTTTTAGTGTGGGGTGGAGTAATGTGAAGGAGAGCATAGTTAAAATTCCAAGGAAGTTTGTGTTGAAAAATCTAGTTGAATGGCCCCCGTTGAAAGAGGTGCTTGGAAAGAAAATATGGTAAAAGGATGGTTGGTGCCAAGATAAAAGCTACTTTCAGATCCCACATACAAAGAAGGGAAAAAAAACATAAGCAACACGAGGTAGGTGAAAGAGCAAAAATTAGAACAGAAGAAAGTGCCTTTAGCACTAGTTACACACGCACAAGAGCCTCCTGTCATGTTGGATTGGTTGCGAGCCAAAAGGTTGGAGGATAGTCCGTGTAGTTTTGGTGTGCGTGAGGGGAAAGCACTGAAGTCGGGCTTTGTTTGAAAAAGTCACGTATTAAATGTTAAAAGTACAGTGGTAGGTGAAGGATCACTTAATGCATTAAAAAGGGGAAAAAAATATAAATAAAGGGGTTCAGGGCACTTCATTATTCACTTTGCATATAAAGAGAAAGAAGCACTTTTTGCACCTTTGCAAACTAGGGCTTCCAAACAAAACTGATCCATGTGAAGAAATGTTTGGAGAAATTGAAGTGTGAGTAACTAGTTCGGATTTGCGAACCAGGAGGAAAGAATTTCAAAGGCATTGGAAAAGTGGGAGAAGGCACCCTTTTGTGAAAGGAGTATCCCAGTTAGGGTTTGAAGAACTAGGGCACAGGGTTAACGAACTTTCTTCACAAGTTCAAGATCTAAGGTTGGAGAGAGGGCGGAAGAACAAAAGTAACATGGAGTGATTGAAGTAGACCTAAAGAATGGCATCCAAGAAACTAGTTAACACACCCAAGAAGGGTAAGGGAAAGGGAAAGGGTAAGAAACAAGAAATTGACACACGCACAAATGAGGAGTGGTATGTAGACATGCAGTACCCAAATGAAGTGTTTTTTGGGGAAGGAGTGGGAGTCCCATCTGAGAAACATGTCTATGAATGACTACAATCATCGAACAAACACAATCGAGAAGGAGATGGCATGCTAGAGTTAGTGTGCCCAACAAAGTAAAAGGACACCAGAGGGTTTGCCCATTTATAATGATGATGTGAAGGATAAGTTAGAGAAGGCAAGGTTTATTACAACTCCTTTGAGTTGCCCTACTTTAGGAAACCTGAGTGCTTATATCAATGGCTGATGTTGCACGTTTCCATAATGACTACATCCACTTCGCAAGGCGCAAGATTCGCATAACCCCTCAGGTCAACTCACATTTCATAGGCCTCATCTATGAAGGAGAAGGTTTGGAGGATGACTTGACCGACAAAGAAGTGATTAAGGAAACTATTGCACTGCTTATGCATACAAGAAGGGGTCAAGGTATTATGATGTTGAAAGACATTAAGGATCTCGGTAATGAAGATGGCTGCACACCTGGTGTCAAGGTTAAATGGTCAGGAGATATGGACCTACAGGTTAATAAGCCATGGTTGAATATTTGCAAGGAAGATTAAAGAGGGAACCATCTATAACTAGTTTGCATTCATCGCGGATGAGATTATCAACTGCGTGAAGGAAGGCGATAGGATCTTTTTTGGAAATGTCCTATTAACCATCGTGTTTTCAGAGATCGGGGGTATCGGATGCATCAGACAATTTTTTTGTGTGGATTACCTTTCTGAAGACCCCTCACCTACAAAGAGGTTTGAGAAATATGCTTGTGACACTATGACAACTGTGCACAAGGTGCGCTTGGAAAAATGGTATACGCACCTAAGGAACATGTTTGGGGTAGAATGCAGAATTCCCAAACAACTGCCAGCAACCACTATGGAAGTATCAGAATTTTCTGTGTACCAGCATTTTTGCTTGGGCAGATTCAAACTGTCAGATGAAACTTGGAGCCCATGGTGCAAGCTCCCCTTTTCCTTCACATAGCTCAATACTTCCAAGCGGGAGTAAACAGGTTCATGGGAGTCCAAGAAAGTTTAAGCTGGACCTTGGTAATCTGGACTAGGACCACAGGGAAATGGTGCAAAGGGTTGGTCTACCCCGGAAAGTGCACGTACATGAAGTAGTACGTGTATCACATGAAGTTCAAAATGACAAGGCCCATGAATATACCCATTGCAGATGGATCCGCGGTACACATGTATACATCCACATAAGACCCAAGTTTGAGAAGGGCACATATATGGAGAACGAGGTATCTATACCTTAGGATCCAACTGGGTAGGAATATACCTACATTCCCATATAGGAGGAAAAAGGACCAGAGAAGAAAATACCAAGTGTCGTGGAGACACAGGCAATAGGTTCCCCCAAGACAAGTGCCAGAACCAGTATATACGCATGCAAGAAGAAGCCCATACTAAAAGAGAAGACTCCAGAACTAGAAAAATCCATCAGATAAGGAGTCATCAGAAGAGGAAGAAATGGAATCACCTACACCGGAATATCTCTAGTTAGGAAGAAGCAAATAGTAGAAGAAGAGACCGTCTCAGAAGAGACTAAGAGTCTTGGACAAGTACACAAGAGAAAAATATGAGAGCGAAGAGGATGAGAGTGGGGAAGAAGTAAGTGGGGAAGAGGACCCCGGGAAGGATCGAGGACCACCCGTCTTTAATATACATGATTCATGAGGAGGAAGGCGGAGAAGAAGAACAGGGGTTCCAGTTTTGTACGGCGGAAGGATGGCTAGGTATGAGAAGGTGTCCTAGGACATGGGGAAAAGGTGAGGAAACTAATGCGCACAAAGTAAGAGTCTCCAAGTTCTACGTAAAAATACAGACAACCAAGGTGGCAGAAGGATAAGAGACCAAGAACATTGAGACCATGGTGGAGGACAAATTAGAACACAACGCTGAGCTAGTGTTGAACAAGGAGAAGAAGGAGAGCATGCAGAAGAGGAATACGACAGCACTAGAGGCCCCATTTTAACTGTAAGTATACCTAAGGGTATGTGCACCACAGGAAGGCATGCACAGAGGGGGAGAGGCCAAAGATGGGTTATATTGATGACCCCAAGAAAGTGTTTTGTGCGTGGTTCCAAAGTACCATTTTGGTAGAGGAGCTTGGTAGCAATGTCATCTTTTAATAAGGAGGTTACATATCCATGGACAAGGAAGATGCTCTCATGGGCTATAGAGTCCCACCTTGATGCAGCCAGAGTTTGAGGTAAGCCACATGGGGCAATAATAACATTGCCAGGACCAAGAGAAGACAACCCAGTGGTGGATACCTAGTAGACTCTCAGATGAACAACTATGCAACACGCACTCAACAAAGTCTTTGTTGAGATAGAGGGGTAGACTCTTTGGGTAGAATGATAGGCACAGAGATATGGAATGAGTATTTAAAGAAGAAAGAGGAAAAAGCTCAGCTACTATGACAAAGGAGCTAAGCTAGGAGAAGTTAATCAGCACCCAGTTGGCAGCATGTGAATTGAAGGATGAAAAGGCTAAGGTATGTGTTGTGTACAAGAATGTGGAATCCATCAATGAGGCTATAGTATTAAAGCATCCGGACCTAGCATTGCACCTGTGCAGAAGTATGGATTAGCCCTTGGGATGCCTGGAGTATTTAAACAAGGATCCTCACACATGGAAAGATAGCTACTAGCCTTGGAGTCTGTAGAAGAAGTTGCCGTGCATGCCTAGAGAAAGAGGATAAGTTAAAGATCATAGCACTCGTCGCAGAATACAAGAAGGTTCTTGCTGATGTAAGGGTTGCTTCCCAGACTGTTGAGGCCATGTACGACAATTATGTGGACAGAGACAAAGTGGTAGGAACCTTGGTCACTACTCATGAAGTACAACTCAAGGAGTTCCAAGAGAAGAACCAGGGAAATAGGGCAGAAAGGGATAAAATCCTTTCCGAGGTCGAAAGGAAATTTGAAGCCATTGAAACCTTAAGAGGTTCAATCAAAAACCGTTTGAAGGAACTATATCCACATATTACACGAAGAATGGATGCATTAGAGGATATAGGCAAGGAGTTGGAGAAAATCACTGATACCATGAGTGTGTAAGGAGATGGACTAAATTTTGGGGAGGTGAGTGCCCTAGTCAGCGACCGCTGTAAGAGAGGATAGAAGAAGTTGATTCTTGGAACAAGTTAGAGGCCAACATGCAAAAGGATTTTCCTATCTTATTGCAGTGATTCCTTCACTCTCCCATTATTTCTTCTTCCCCCATTCTTTCATCCCCTTATTTCTTGTTCAAAGGCGTAAGCCTGTTGTATTCTTTCTTTCACTTGAGAAGTGTTCCCACGGATGAAGAACACGCAAAGTGTGGGGTGATGTTCGGCACCTAGAATGTTGGCTAAGTACAAAAATTCACGTATGGTGCAGGTCCTAGTTGAAAAGAGGCATGCAAGGACAAAGTGCGTAGGGCAGGGTTTAAGAAAAGGGTTTAAGGAAGCTCGTAGCACGTGCGGACAGAACCAAGGGTTTAGGACTTAGCCAAATTGGGCGTTCGGAATAGAACATGTGAAAAGCATGACCTGACTATGCATGCTGTGTGGATAAGGTGTCATCCTAGCGACATGTTGGCCCAAGAAGGAGCATGCCTGCGGTAGTAACTTCTAGAAGTACATCATGGTGAAAAGTGGAAATCTCGGGCATGGGAGAGCATACTCGCATGGAGGACCACATTCAGACACTTGGCATTAGATCTAAGGGCACTGGAGGATGAGTTGGCATCCCAGAGAGGCTATAAATACTAGCACCTGTAGAGTAAATAGATGGAACAAAAAAGAGAGGGAGTGAAGCTTTGTAAAAATACTGCAAGAACTCTGTTAATGGGTAATGGTATTTGGGAAAGAATGTATAATGGGTAAGGGGATTGTAAATTTTTCTTTGATAGCCTAAATACATTAGTCCAGTTGAAAAGCATGACTTACGGTTTGTTTCTCTGTGGCATTCTGTAATGGCTCCAGGGATGTAATGAGGTTACCAATCAAATGAACATGAATATCAATGATTCTGATGCATACGGATTTCTCATAGGTTCTTTTTCATTTATTTTTATGCTAAGTATGGATGCTTGTATACTTCTTTTTGTTATGGTGCAAGTTATATAATCTGTTAAGTGCTCCCTGTCTGTAATGATTGCAAGGATCTAGAGGCCGTTCTAAGCTCTATGGTTAATTGAATGTCTTAACCCATTTAAATCTCTTAAGCACCAATCATAGATGATGATATTTCCCACTAAACTCACATAAAGGAGAGACTCAACACCTGCACGTGCCTCGGGTGAGTTCCCAGCATCCGCTGGGTGATAGGCTGGTGTGCATGGGGTACCTTTCTTTTGTGATAAGGATAAAAATGACTACATCTTGGTTCCATTTCCAAGACCTTTTTTTGAAGTTATAGTGGGAAATAACATATAACATAATTTGTGTAGTGAGTAATGATAGAACGGTTAACTTTGGAAAGTGTTGAATCATGGTTCAAGAGCACGGAGGATGAATTTCCTCAGAGATTCAACACTGGACCTGAGTTTGATGCACGTAAATGGGTAGATGAGAACCTCTACCATGATTTATATGAAACATTTTTCTGTTGTTTCCCAGTTAGAGCTGTATAAATGGCTCTCGGCGTATGAGTCTAGATCAAGTTGGCATTATGGATCATGCGTGTGGACCCAAGAAGATTACCAGGGGCTGCAGGATGCAGATCTGAAGTGGACCCGTGTTGTGGATCATTGGTGGAAAGGAGTACTAGCTAGATACACTCTGGAGTATGCCATTTCCACATATTCTTGTTCGGAGGTTTCCGAGTTTGAGTTTCTGCGGGAGCCTAGAGGATCATTTCTACGTGCTATCCCTCTGGCAATAAATATCCACAAACAATAGAACCAAGATGTAGTCATTTTTACCCTTATCACAATAGAAAGGTACCCCATGCGTGTCGGCTTATCACCCAGCAGATGTTGGGCACTCACCCTAGGCATGCGTGGGTATCAATTCTCTCCTTTATGTGAGTTTAGTGGGAAATATCATCATCTATGATTGGTTCTTAAGAGATTTAAATGGGGTTAAGACATTCAAGAAACAAAGATCTTAGAACGGCCTCTAGATCCTTGCAGTCATTACAAATAGGGAGCACTTAACAAATTATATAACTTGCTCCATAAAATAAAGAAGTATACAAGCATCCATACTTAGCAAAAACATAAAAGAAAAAGAACCTATGAGAAATACGTATGCATCAGAATCATTGATATTCATGTTCATTTAACTAGTAACCTAATTACATCCATGGAGCCATTATAGAATGCCACAAAAGAAACAGACCGTAGTCATGCTTTTCAACTGGACTAATGTAGCTAGGCTATCAAATAAAAATTTACAATCCCCTTACCCATTATACATTCTTTCCCAAATACCATTACCCACTAACAAAGTTATTGTAGTATTTCTACAGAGCTCTGCCCTCTCTGTTTGTTCCCCCTATTTAATCTACAAGTGCTAGTATTTATAGCCTCTCTGGGCTGCCAACTCATCCTCCAGCGCCCTCAAATCTGATGCCAAGTGTGTAAATGTGGTCCTCCATGCGAGCATGCTCTCCCAGGGCTGAGCTTTCCACTTTCACCATGATGTGATTCTAGAAGTTTCTACTGTAGGCATGGCTCCTTCCTAGGCCAACCTATCGCCATGCTGGCACCTTATCCACACAACATGTGCAGTCGGGTCATACTTTTCATGTGTTCTATCCCGAACGACCAATTTGGCTAAGTCTCGAACCCTTGGTTATGTCCGCGCGTGCCACGAGCTTCCTTAAACCCTTTTTCTTAAACCCTTCCCTATGCGCTTTTTCCTTGCGCACCTCTCTTCAACTAGAAACTGCGCGCATATGTGCTTTTTATACTTAGCCAACATTCTAGGGGCCCCAACATCACCCCACACTATGCCTGTTCTCCATCTGCAAGAACGCTTCTCAAGTGAAAGAAAGAATACAACAGGATTACGCCTTGGAAAAAGAAGAAGGGGATGAAAGAATGGGGGAAGAAGAAAAAATGGGAGATTGAAGGAATCACTGCAACAAGCTAGGAAAATTCTTTTACAAGTCAGCCTCTAACTTGTTCCAGGCATCAACTTCTTCCTATGCTTTCTGACAGCAGTCACTGACCAGGTGATCACCTCCCCAAAATTTTTTCCATCTCCTTGCGCCCTCATGGTATCAATGATTTTCTCCAACTCCTTGCCTATATCCTCTAGCACGTCCATTCTTTGTGTAATACATGGATATAGTTCCTTCAACCGGTTTTTGATTGAACCTCTTAAGGTTCCAATGGCTTCAGATTTCTTTTTGACAAGGAGGCTATATATCCAAGGACAAGGAAGATACTCTCATGGGCTATAGAGTCCCACCTTGATGAGCCCAGAGTTTGAGGTAAGCCACAGGGCAATAATAACATTGCCAGGACCAAGAGAAAACAACCCAGTGGTGGATACCCATTAGCTCTCGGATCAACAACTATGCAACATGCTCAACAAAGTCTTCATTGAGATCGAGACTAGACTCTTTAGGTGGAATGATAGGGTCAGAGATATGGAACCTTTCTTTTGTGATAAGGGTAAAAATGACTACACTAATTGAATCTCAATGTTGAACTAGTTTGAAGTGTCCAAATTAAGTAAGATGAAACTAATAATCTATGATACTTCTAAAAGGAATCTAACCTAAATAAAACAACAAAACTGAAATATCATAATTACAAACAACAATATGCTTTTATTCTAAATAATCAAATCTACTTCTACACTAAAACTAAACAAGAAAAATAACCCGAGGTGGTTATTCACATGTGCTGAGTGTATTAAAACTAAACTAACTTCAAACAAGAACTTTTCCAAATGATCTATGATATATAGACAACCTCCTTCAAATATTCTCTCCTTCAAATCCACAAGGAACGGGAAGAAGAGGGTCCATCCCTGGGAGCTATTATTAATGATTTAAACCCTCTTGGAAATTAACTAATTACTTGCAAATGAAAGGAAATTTATTTTTAATCTATTTGATATGATGTAACCAATGATAAATTGTAGCAATGAAGGAAATCAAACAACAAATCCAACATGGAATTCACAAAACAAAGGTAAATCCAGCTGTGTGATGACTTGTCCCCCTCAGTTTATAATTTCTTTCTCTATGTGTCCATATAAGTCCAAGGAATTGGGAATGCAAAGGCAGCATCAAGAGAAAGCACTTGAGAAATGGAAACTTGAAGGTAGTCTGGTTGTAATGCAAGTTGAAGAGGGATATCACAAGTGAACAGAGCTTGGCTATGTAATTTCCAGCAGGATTGTTGCAGCAATACTATGCAAGATACACAAAATTCTCATGCCATTTTCTTGAATACAAGCATTGAATATATAGGAATTGGCTGGGATGTGCCTTCATGCACAAGGCAGCCTTGGAGTGCCAAATCATTGGGTGAAGAGGCAGTTCAAACTAGTTAAATCTATTTAAAAATAGAAGAGGGAAGGAATACCATGCAATCAAGACTATTTTTAGGCAATTATTACTACTAACCCATATTGGCAGATGCATTTGTTTAATCCCAAATGTGGGTGTTTATTTGTTGAAATGAGATTAAATCCCATATTTGATGGGATGTAATTTGTTTAAGGCTTTAATAAGCCTTTCCCCCACGCAAATGAAGTGGCAGTCAAAAGACCACGTGAGCATAACTAGCCCCCTCCAACACCGCTTCACTTCGCCCTTCCACGTGGTCCTTGGCAAAAAGGTGGTTAAGTGGTTGATTTAATACTAATGTATAAACATTAATATGTATAGTTTGTGGCATAATGCGTGGTATGTGGAATTTGGGAATAATGCGTGGCATTTGGAAAGTGGACTTACCAAGTAAATATAAATTTGACCCATACCATGGGGTATCAAAAATAATTAACTCGGTCATCATGTAGTCCACTTGTCATCTCCAATGATAGGAAAAATCGATCGTATTTGATTCATCAAATGAATCCATTTTCCTTTTCACCACGTGCCACAGTGCCATTGGTCCAATATTGACCAAGTAGACCAGAGTTGACTTTCCCGCTGTCTGAACTTTGACCAAACATATCTAGAGCTCTCAATGTCACGTTTTTCGCCTGTTCTTATAGTTGTTGGAAAGCTCTCGTAGATGATCTTCTACACTAACACAATTTAGGGATGTTTAGGGAACTTTAAAAAATTGTATCCCCTGATCATATCACAAGTGAACAGAGCTTGGCTATGCAATTTTCCAACAAGATTGTTACAGCAATACTATGCAAGATACACAAAATTCTCGTGCCATTTTCTTGAATACAATGACTGTTGAATATATAGGAATTAGTTGGGATGTGCCTTCATGCACAAGGAGATTGACCCGCACGGAGTGCCAAATCATTGGGTGAAGAGGCAATTCAAACTAGTTAAATCTATTTAAAAATAGAAGAGGGAAGGAATACCATGCAATTAAGACTATTTTTAGGCAATTTGGTTCACAAACGCACCTTGGAAGTCAAGTTAAGTGAAGCATCACGTGTTAAAAATTGTGGATGAGGATTTTTGGAAAAAATCGCTCAGGACCACCACCCTGCACAGGGTAACGATCGCAGGACTGCCGCCTTGTCTGGGTGACAATTTTGACACTTAAGGCCAAAACATACACAGAAAAGAGCGGGAGAGTTAGAAGAAAGTGTGGAAAAGCTAAGTAAAGATGTCTAGTTTACAAATATACAATATAGATGAGCTTATGAACTCAAACACCTTTTGAAAGGACATGAATCATCATTGGGGACTTTTGTAACTTGTTTTTCTGACAATGTAACACATAAAGTTTGGGTGCGTATATATTGCCCTCTCAGAGAAGTGTCTTAGCCACAAAAGGCGGTAAAACGTAAAGTTCGAGTATGGCGTTCCCAAAATGGGGAGTTAGAAGCTATACCTGACATGCACGTGTGTCAAAATGTCATCGTCCAAACTCCCACTACTATGTAAAATGAAAAAAAAGAATCAATTGCAGATAGATGAAATATTGAAAAATAAACGCTAAATTAAAACGATCAAGAGGACTTACCATTTTTGTGGGGGATAAGAACTTACCTCCGTCAGTTGCTCCAACCTTGTGAATATATGCACTCAATAATGAAGTTATAACAACATATATACACATATAGCATTATATATATATATATATATATCAAAACAAACTCATTTTCTAATTCATTTGCACATATTAATTTGGTGATTTTTGATCTCTGGGCCCACGGTGACTGTTTTTGACGAGTGTATAGCCAAAACAACCATTGAGAGATCATGATCATGCCTCCACGAGAGGGAGATCGACCCACGCGGTCTAAGGTTAGTTTTCCTCATTTGTTTATTTTAAAACATAAAATGTTAAAAGTTGAAAGTCTTTGCGTAGGGGGGGTTATTTTCAAAATTTCTTGTGTTAAACTAGTCCTATGGGGTGTGCCCATAGGGTAGTCGTTTATTTTGCAAAGAATGGTGTATTTTTGATCATTTTTAGGAGCTTTCTAGGGTCATGTAGCCGTATGGAGAATCGGTTCATGACTGCCGCCCTATAGCAGGGCGGTGGTCACAAAACCACCTCCCTCCCAGCACAGGGCGGTGGTTCTAAACAAAACACTTTAAACTCATGTTAATCTTCTTCTTTTTTGGATTTTTGATGTTTTGTCATTTTTTTGACGAGCTTGCTTATTGATGATGTCACTGACTTGCTCTTTTTCTATGTTTAGGTCGATGTAGAAGGAGGAGTATATCCGTTGGAAAAGTTGTGAGAGGGAGTGTGACTGACTCCTAGATATTTTAGATCAGTTGACTCAGGCTGAGACTGACATTCTATAGAGAGTGGGAATTTAGAGGATTTCACGGGTGCCCCATGTCACTCATGCCAATCACATACTATGCGACTTGTTTTCTTATCGGGATGCAGACCGGAATACCTTCCGGTTGCTGGGTGCTAGGGGTGAGTGGACGATTACATTGGAGGACGTTTATCAGATACTTGGAGTTCTGATACTTTGGAGGAAGCTAACTCTTGAGACAACAAGATCTAGAGCCATGATGACTCTGTGGGATACTTATATGGGAGATGTCGTGGTGTCAATTGGTTCGAAGAAGGGGATGAAGGTACGATCTATTTCCGATGTCTCCCATCCCCACTATCCGCAAGGGCCATCATGGGTATTTTGGCTTCGCAATTGATAGGGGATAATGGAGGAAACACATTACTATATTGTTGGACTCCCATCATTACACAAATTGGGGCTCATGGTTGTATTTACACCTAGGGGCAGCATATACTTGGAAGCACTTATCATGATTTATACTGGATTATCAGGATACAAGGACAGTCTTTGAGCCACCCTACATTGGTTATAAGCTGGGGTGTATGAGCGAATCGTCCCCTATGGGAGGGGGAGTA
Source organism: Taxus chinensis (assembly GCA_019776745.2). Lineage (NCBI taxonomy): Eukaryota > Viridiplantae > Streptophyta > Pinopsida > Cupressales > Taxaceae > Taxus > Taxus chinensis. Next base: position 991,428,661 of record CM034147.1, on the reverse strand, counting down.
CCAATATAAGACCCAGGGGCCATCAGGGCCACTAGATGGATGATGATCAGCCATTGGAAAAATTCCTTAACCACAACAACATAGTGGCCACTCCATACCATGACATGGTAGGATTATGGGTATAGGATGGGAGCACAGTGGTGGCTTGTACCACTATTGGCTAGTTAGTTGACAGGATGTGGAAGGTTGAGACTTTCCCATTTGGCCGAGTTCCTTAGCAACTTAGTCTTCCATATATTGATATGCTTTCCCCAGTGGCACTCGTATACAAGAGTGTCAAGGAGGCCCGAAAGGGCCCTTGTGGAGATCCAGGTTGGACGAGAAGTTTTTCATGCCCGACGAGCAACTGGGGTCGCTCGTGCACCTTTAGTCCAGGTTGAGGCTACACCTGCCCACAACGGGGAGCATGATGAGCCCATAGATGTGGACTTTGATTCTGAGGAGGAGATAAGAGATGAGACTAGAGAGGAGTCGAGTGATGTTTCAGATTTTACGTTGAAATCCATTGTTTGACCAACACTTGTTCTCACATGTGACCTTGCTACGAAAATGTTCACTCTTGGTGTCGTAATATCTTGTTGCACTATCAATAGGTTACTGTAAAGATGGAAATTGACATGCAACCTTCAACCATACTCGACCCCCCGAGATCGTGTCGGGGAAGCCGGTGTGGAAATATGTGTGGCTAACTATAAGAGGATCACTGACTAAGATCTGGTAGTGTGATCTCCTAGTAGCTAAGTTAAAAAAGAGGAGATTTAGAGGTTATGAATGGGTAGCGTAAATTCCCTATGGTTTTTCTAACTGAATCTCAATGTTGAACTAGTTTGAAGTGTCCAAATTACCTAAGATGAAACTAACAATCTATGATACTGCTGAAAGGAAACTAACCTAAATAAAACAACAAAACTGAAACATCATAATTACAAACAACAATTTTCTTTTATTCTAAATAATCAAATCTACTTCTACACTAAAACTAAACAAACAAAATAACCCGGTGTGGTTATTCACATGTGCTGAGTGTATTGAAACTAAACTAACTTCAAACAAGAACTTTTCTAAATGATCTATGATATGTAGACAACCTCCTACATATATTTTCTCCTTCAGATCCACAGGGATGTGAAGAAGAGGATCTTTCAGCGGGAGCTGCTATTAATGATTTAAACCCTCTTGGAAATTAACTAATTACTTGCAAATGAAAGGAAATTGATTTTTACTCTATTTGATATGATGTAACCGTGATAAATTGTAGCAATGAAGGAAATCTAACAACAACTCCAACCTTGAATTCATAGAACATAGGTAAATCTCAGTTGTGTGATGGCTTGTCCCCTTAGTTTATCCTTTCTTTCTCTCTGTGTCCATATGAGTCAAAGGAATTGGGAATGAAAAGGCAACAGTAGGAGAAAGCGCTTGAGTAATGAAAACTAGAAGGCAGTTTGGTTGCAATGCAAGTGGAAGAGGGATAACACAAGTGAACAGAGCTTGGCTATGCAATTTCCAGCAGGATTGTTGCAACAATACTATGCAAGATACACAAATTTTTCATGCCATTTGCTTGAATATAAGCATTGACTATATAGGAATTGGCTGGGATGTGCCTTCATGCACAAGGTAGACTTGAAGTGCCAAATCATTGGGTGAAGAGGTAACTCAAACTAATTAAATCTATTTAAAAATAGAATAGGAAAGGAATACCATGCAATCAAGACTATTTTCAGGCAATTTGGTTCATAAACACACCTTGGAAGTCAAGTCAAGTCAAGTGTTGTGTGTTAAAATCATGCATGAGGAGTTCTAGAAAAATCGATCAGGATTGCCACCCTGCACAGGGTGACGATCGCAGGACCACCGCCCAGGCAGGGCGGAGGTTTTGACACTTAAGGCCAGAACATGCACAGTAAAGAGCGGGAACCTGGAAGAAAGCATGGAAAAGCTAAGTAAAGATCTCTAGGTTACAAATATACACTACGGATGAGCTTAGGAACTCGAACACCTTTTGAAAGGACATGAATCATCATTATGGAATTTTGTAACCGTTTTCTGACAATGTAGCACATGCAATTTTGGGTGCGTACAGCTACCCTAAAAACCTTGAATCTAGATAAAAGAAAATGAACATGTGAATGTGAATGGCCATTGACCTTGATGATGTCTTGAGCTATAATGTTAACACAACCATCTCAGGTCGTCGTTCTACTTGTAAAAGCATCACGGTCGTTTCTATAAATGTTGTGGGGTTTTTGTTTATTGCAGTCAAATAGAGATTTTAAAATACAAATGTAGCAAGCGTCTTGCCTTGATTATTGAATTAAGCAACCCGAAGTGAAGAAAACATAATTACTAACTCGTCTGAGACTAAGTATGCCACAAGGGTTGTTGCTTCCTTTTGTTCGATGATCGTAGCAGGTATGAGAAGTTAGAGTGCAAGTAGATCATCTCTATTTTGCACTCACTCCTTAAACAGAGGGGGATTAAGGCCTAGGCATACTAGGCAACTACCTAGGGCACCAATATTTATGCGGCATCAATTTATTTTATTTTATCATGGGCTTTATGAAGAGTAAATTGATTTATTAACCATATATGCTAGTAGCAATTAGTAGCCACCCTTACATACCAATTTGATTCTCTTTGTTGAAAACAAAAAAAAAATTTAAATAATTATATTAAGATAATGATATTTAGCTAGCCCCTGGACAAGTGCATGTATTGTTATATTTAATTCATACATTTGTATTTTTAATACTTTGTATTATTTTGAAGTCTTACAATTTATTTTTGGAGGAGAGATCAATAAAGGTGAATATGTATGAAACTCGAGAAAAAATACTTGGGAAAAATATAGTAAAGGAGGATTATGATAGACTATATGTTAGAGAATTAGTTGAGGAATTTAGGCAATGACAACTACAAATAAATTTATTAGCAAATTTTTCTTAAATAGTAGAGACATAACATATCAAGTAATCAAATATTTCTTTACAATGAATTATTTTTTCAAGTGTATCAATTTTTTTTTATAGTGTGCTTTAGTTCCAATAATACCTATGGTGCTCCTAATCCTTAGTCCGGCCTTGCCCTCTTATAAAATTACAACACCCTATGTCTGTTTCAGAGATGACCGCCTTACCGATAAAAGCTGGAGCTGCATTGAAAAAAAATCTTTGACGTAAAATGTGTACGAAAGCACGAGAACCGTTCAATTTCTATGCCTTTGAAAACAGACCCTCCGGCGGGTCACGACTTGTCAGAATTCGCTATCTTGTAGAGGATGCAATCGACGACTAGGCGATAAGCAAGCTGAGATGGCGGGCCCCGGAACACATCACTGACTAAAGAGAGCAACCGTCAATTGTATTTGTGTGTTTGCGTCGGTTATTGCACAGCATATTAGGGCAACGACAGGCGGCACAAATGTCGGGGTCCACAAGTGTTGAATTTTATTATTTAAAGCCAAGGTCGACGATCAACTTAAACGCTTTTGTTTGTTAACATTCATATTATATTGATAATCATTCACAAATTTGTTTTTATACGTTTCTTGTACTCATGAACACAAAACAACGGTGATTACAATGTTATTAGGAATTGTGGCGATGATGCATTCTCGATATTCACAATAAAACGTTGAAATTTGCAGCCATACCTGCGGCGTCGGGACTTGGGAACGGAAGCGACCTTCTCATAAGCTTCCAAACTAAAATTAATCTTCGCTCGTGAATTAAACATTGACCCGGAGTCCCGGGTTCTCGAAGCCCTTCACGATCAGCTGACAAGTTCAAATCTGACGGTGAACTCACCCGGCACGTAAAAAATAATAGTGACGGTTTTCATTGAAAATTTGCCTCGTCATTTTTTTAAATTTATGCGTGACTTTTAGGAGAGGCTAATGCTAGTGAAAACGAATATTTGACCACTTGTGCGTGTACGTGAATACTTAGAATCAGTTTTAAGTTGAGGGGGCACATCAAACATATAATTAAGGCTCTAACAGATTTGCTTCAATTGACAAATAATTGTGTATTTTATAAATGATACATTGCCACCAATGTATATCCGTCATCCGCCACCTCTGGTCACATCAAGTATGCCGGTCATTCTTAGGAGGCATATAAACACATATAATGCTATTTAGTATTAATATTTATGTAAATAATGCTATTTATAAACACATATAATGCTATTTATTATTCATAACGGACAAAGAGTTTTAACGATGCCATTGGCAGTCCACTTATAAAAAAATAGACCTAGCAAGGATTACAAACCGCAATTTACGAATCTAAGGCCGTTGGACTTCCCAGTTATATATGGGTTTCATCTAGCTTTGGCTTGTATTTTTACTGAATTAGAGATGGAGCTTATCCCGAAACTCCCTGATGAAATTGCCGCAGAATGTTTGGTGAGAGTGTCTATTAAGTCGCATCAAAACCTAAAAGGCGTGTGCAGGACATGGAGGTCTTTAGTGAAGAGCCCCCGGTTCTATGAGCTGAGAAAAACCAGAGGGACCTCGGAACAGTGCATCTTTATGCTTCAGGCCCTTCCTCAAGAAAAGGGCGAGTCATGGAAGCAACAGAAAACTTCAGCCGTTTATGGGATAACGGTACACGATCCAGTGCAGGGCGGGTGGAACAGAATCCCTTCCATCCCGGAATTGTCCAGCTCGGTTCCCCTCTTTAGTCAGTGCGTGTCGGTTAAGGGGAAATTGATGTTGTTAGGCGGATGGCATCCCTCCAACTGGCAACCCATCAAGTGCGTTTTTATTTACGATCTGGTATGTGGAAGATGGACCCGCGGCTCCGACATGCCCACGCTCCGCTCCTTCTTCGGGTGCTGTGTTTCGCCGGAAACAGGAACGGTATACGTGGCGGGAGGGCACGACGAGGATAACAACGCTCTGAAAACAGTGGAGGCTTACGATGTGGAGAGAGACGTGTGGGAAAGTCTGGGCGGCATGAGCAAAGGACGGGACGAGTGCGAGGCGGTGTTGTTGGATGGGCAGCTGGTGGTAATAAGTGGGTTCGACACAGAATCACAGTGGCGCTTCCAAGGCAGCGCAGAATTCTTCAATCCCCGCACACAAACTTGGACAGTGGTGGAAAACATGTGGGGAAGCGACGAGTGTCCTCGCTCCTGTGTCGCCGCCGCCGCCGGTCGCCTCTATTATTTCTCAAGGCAAGGGGTGATGCAATATAAAGGCAAGGAGATGAATAAGTGGGAGCGAGTAGTGGAGGGTATGCCGGAAGGAATAAGGTTTTCGCCCTGTGCTAGGGCGTGGCGCGATCACATATTTGTGAGCGGCTGCCGTTGCAGTGGCGGCGGTGAAACGATGTGCTATATGTTTGATCCACTAAATCGTAAGTGGGTTGCACTGGACAGGCCTCCAGGGTTTCAAGGATTTGTCCACGGGGCGACCTCCCTAGAATTATAAATAATAAAAAACGCGTGGCATGTTCGAATATGTTTGTAACTGTATATGCATTTGAGCTCCACTTTGATAATACGCCCGAGAATCAATTGTGAAAGACAAAATGGGCGAGGAACTATTCCTTTCTGCCTCAATTGCCCAAAGTGGACATCAACTTCCAAGTGCGGATTGTACATAATATTCAAACTAAGTATACATATGCGTCCTCAATATACATATTAAGTTGTTTACACTAACGAAATGTATTTTTTTTTTAAATGTTGATTGTCTTTTTCGGGTGACATATATGTAAAGTGATTGCGCTCTTTTTGATATTCAAAACAATGGAGTTATATATACTACATCGCTGATCATACCAAAAAGGGGGTACAATGGAGTTATCATACCCAAAAAAAAATTGGGGTGGAATGGAATTCTCATTCCCCGCCCCCAACCAAAAAACACAAAAAAGGAATTGTTTAGGAGAGAAGCATCACGTCAATCCTCAAGACTAAGAAAGGATAGGATATTAAAGCATCTATTTATCTATATAATTAAAAAGTTTCATGATCAAGTATATAATGGGTCCCTAGAAACTATCTTCTCATTCCAATTCTTTTGTCAAAGTTCAATCATATATAGAGTACATTGTGCCACATCTACGCCATTTTAATGGCCTAAGCTTAGACCGATAGACCTTAATGTGAACACATTTCACACTACCTCATAATGACTCATACCTCTCCACACTCTATGCAACATGGGAAATATTGTACTACTCCAAGTTAGCTCACATCATTCAAATGCCTCATCCCATATTGACAACATCATGTAGTTATCAATCCTTGTATGACGCTCCACTCAATTTACACACCTTGAGGTAGTGCACAACACTAATGACCTCTCCACGAGTTATTTCATATACCTCCACACCATCATTCTAGTATGTTTGTGCTTTCATAGATATCATTATAATTGATTTGGTACACCCCAAGTTTAGGAAAATCATTAAGAAAACATTATGCATAACACACATGCTTATATGCCTCGATTATGCATGCTTGTCCTATGGCAATGGGCACCATTCACAACATCTTGTGTTGTGCACAAAAACTCATGATTATGCATAACATCTACAACCTTGCACACTTACAAAATGTCAAAATGCATTATATATGTAATCTTGCAATATACATAGCTTCATGTTGTACCACATGATGCCCCATCATATGCCATAACACTCACAACTTTTCATAGTATCATGTAGCATTACGCTGCATCTCACAGTACTCAAAGATTCTTGCAGTATCATGCAACACCTCATAGGACCTGTAACAAGAAACATAGATGTTTCAACATCATGTATGTAGGATAATATGATCAATATATGGATCCTCTCTAAATTGAGATAAAGTAGAAATCCTTACTATACCCAACATAAATACTAAGATATATAACAAACTGGGTGTAATTATGGGGGTTGTATTGGAACCAAAATTGACTCCACTTAATTTTTGGAGGCCTTGTGAGACTTTTAATGCTTTTCATGATTATTAATAAACATTTCTGGGTTCCTTTACAATTGAAACTACTAAAAAACACTTTCCCCCTTTACTTTATGTGTATACATGCAAGGCTTCTCCTAAGGACATTTTTGAGGTTTTTTTGGCCTCAAGACGGGAAGTTGATGGTTAACTAGTTAACTTCATTTGTTAGAAAAACCTTCAAATTTAATTTTCATTGTTAATTTTTGTGCCAAGGTTAAACAACACACGAATCAAAGCCAAGTTTCCTTGTAGACATGTGCTCACTATTGATGTTCAACAAAGGTTTGAGGAGAGCCCAAAATACTTTAGTCATGAAGAGAGTGGCAATGGCGATGAGAGACAGTGTCACCCATCGACACGAGGAAACAAAGCCAATGCAAGTGAAAGGGAATCAATGCTTGCCAAGTGTCAAAAAAAGTGGGTGACACACAAACCAAGTTGGTAATAAATCATGGAGGGAGGTGGTATTGATGGTTTACCACATGGAGAATATCGACAAATAAGATGTATGGAAGGCCGGCGATTCAAAGGTTCATGGAGGGTAGTGGAAATTTGCCTGCCACATGTGGAAAATCGACGTCTTAAACATACATCCAAGTCCTAAGTTCCCACAGTGTGTATACACAAAATCACGCACTTGGGTACATTTCTAGGTCCTAAAACCATACTTACATTCATATGATTCCTAAGCGAGAAAACTAGTAATTGACTACTTTCTTGGGCCTTTTAAATTTGTCTTTCGTGTTTTATCTTTGGTCCTACACACTCTACAACCCATTCTAAACTTTATTGCTTTATATTTCATGACTCTAAACAACAACACCCAGACAAGACGCTAACGCCATGATGCCCTCATCCTTCTGGGAGCCCCCGATCTCTTTCTACTTTACTCACTCTTTTTGGGCTTCTTTGATCTTTTGGGCATCTTATTTTCTTATGGGTCGGTCTTTCAATTGTCAATTACGAAATTCAACTAAGGGAATCATATAAATACAAAGCTATGTGACCAAAACAAGGGACCTAGCTCTAAACATCTACTATCATCACCGAAGGATGCATTCAAAGGCATTCTAAGAGCATCTAAGGCATCCATATAGCTTTCATTCAAGGGACAAGGGATTGCATTTTCTGCATGCATGCATAGGAAGGGAAGTTCATTTTGTCATCAACACATCTAACTATTTCCCGCTATCACGCACACTTGTGCAAGGGCTTCCTAAGGCACAATTTCTATCACACGTGCAAAAGAACTACATGGAGTCTGAGATGTAGTGCAACGCGTCGATCGTAAGTTCACTCAATCAGGTGACTGTTGAGGTAAGTATGACTCCCCATATTACATTTTGTTTTTTGGGATTTGATGTAGTTTGAGGGTTTTGCAGGTCATCTTCTCTTTGCAAGTTACAGGAGAATTCAACTATCATCCAGTGACATACAGGAAACCAACAACGACTATCAGCAACAACCTTGCACCACCATAAAATTTAGGTTCCGGCCATTTTTGTAGTCACAGGTGCCTAACAGAGGACTCCAATGCCTAGGCATCCTTAACCCAGTCCAGGCTCATCCGGTAGTTCCAAATTTTATTGGGCACAGTTGCAACAATATTTCCTTCTTATTTATCAATTTTCTCTAGTCTGCACAGTCCCGACATTAGGTGTAAATTAGCTAAGTCCTTTACCCTCCCTTGCACCTAGGGTTTCATATTTATTATCTTATTTACTTGTGTCATCTTATATCTAGCAGTTGTTTATCATAGTTTACATATGTTAAGTTACGTAATTAGGGTTTTACAAAATAAATATTTTTGTTAAATCATTTGGTGGACCCGACATTTCATACTTGACTACTGAGGGTGTAAATATGAAACAAACCTCACCACATTCACACTCTTTACACCCTATGCTTCGTTGATCATATCTTTCTAGCACACATTTTCAAACCATTTCCCAATGACATACTCTTGTTTTATGGTTCATTCTTGACTATTGAGGGGTATTTTTATAAATGAGCCTCATATCATACTCATCCACATTTTCTTGGGGGGGCACATTGCTCCTATCACATTCACTTTACATTCCATTCCATTCACACTCACAACATATTCCATATCTCGGTTCCAATTATTCTTGTTTATTTATACTCACACGTTACACTTTGCTTACTATGTTAGCCAAATATCTAGTATGTCATTATCTTTATCATATACACATGCTCGTTCACTTGTTCTCTAGTTATGAATGCAAACTTCCTTCATATCTTTACACACAAAATTGATGCTTGGCACTGTACCTCTTACCAATCCCATTGAGGCTCCTAGGGGCATCTACACCTCCTACCCTTACACACTATAGGTATTATCATTTCATTTTATACTACTTCTTATTCTTACTAGAACACCACTTTTTCCATTGCTACATACACACTTTGACATACTTTTTATCTTTCTAATAGGCTAACAGGTTATTCATGTGTAACATTTGCTTTGCAGGACTATTTACCACCATGGTTATCTGTTATACTTTATTTGACATTGTTTTCCATTGATTTCTACTTGTATGTCATTGTTTGCGGGTTATGCCTTGTGTCTTGTCTGATCACTGCTTGTATGCTTTTTGGTTGCGTTGACCCTAATTGTCTTGTGACATTGTGAACAATGTCTCGTGTATGAAACCTAATTTTTGCTGTCCACTTTGTCTACACTCTTGCTTGTCACACTAATTTTTGTGACATGTTTGCTAATTTTTCTACTAACACATGCATCTAGCCACTTTGTTTTGCATGTGGCTTAGCTTAGTTTCTACCATACACATTCCCTCCCCCTATAGGGATACAATTTCATATCAACATTCGGTCCTCTCCTTTGGGCCACATTCTCCTAGTAACATTGCATGTAACCCAAATGAGGGGGGCATTACATTGGGTGAATCAGTCACCTCATAGAACATCTCAGAGCTACAGTACAAAACAGTTCATCATAGGTAAAAAATAGAGATATAGTTACAAAACGACCCAGATTCTGCCTTCGGTCCTTAGTTCAGCACAAACACTAGTGCCCAATTACAGACACTAGCGCCTGGGTGCTCCTAACCTTTCCTAGGAGTGTATGACCAGGGGTCATTTATAATTACTTTCTCATATTAGTATAGTCTATAAGATTTTCCAGAGTAGTTTCACAGGATCAGGTGCTGGCCTCATAATACATAATGCACGCAATCTCCTACTATCTCCATTTTCTACAGGGAACAATATAAAATTAAACACATGACGTACCATCTCCCCAAGACTCCTTCTTGGCGTGGTATCACCCAAAAAACTCGCACTTGGCATGAGATCGCCCAAAAAATTCACTCTTCTAAAATGGTTCAGGACATTTTCTATCCTTTTCATTCTTCACGGATCAGGTGTGCAGTTTCCTTTTAGTACTTTTTTACACACATTTACATACTTTTTATATGCCTTTGCAAGAGTTTTCATAATACATGACTTTGACTACTCTTTCTCTATTATTTTACAGGTTCATCCTTAATAAACAACAAGAAGTAGCCCTACATCAAGCACAACACTAGGTACAATATGGTACAACACTATAAACTTCACTCCTAGGGTCTCTTCCTCTTTTTTAGCTTCCAAATTTCATTTTTTTATCACTTCATAGTTTCACTTGTCTCCTTGGCACGCTATCACCATCACATTCTACATGGTTATTAGGTACGCATCTCTTATCTACTTTATGTTATCGAGTATTCATTCAATTAAAACATAAAGTGGGGGAAACTGTAGACACAAAATCATGCACTTGGGAACATTTCTAGGTCCTAAAAGTGTATTTGCATTCATATGATTCATAAGCGAGAAAACTAGTAATTGGATACTATCTTGGGCCTCTTTTATGTCTTTCTTGCTTTCTCTTTGGTCCTACACACCCTACAACCATGTATAAAATTTATTGCTTTATCTTTCATGACTCTGAACACCATCACCTAGATAGGATGCCAACACCTAGGTGCCCTCGTCCTTTTGGGTGCCCCGACCTCTTTCTACTTTAATTGCTCTTTTTGGGATTCTTTGATCTTTTGGGCATCTTATTTTCTTATGGGTTGGCCTTTCAGTTGTCAATTACGAAATTCAACCAAGGGAATCATATAAATACAAATCTATGTGACTAAAACAAGGGACCAAGCTCTAAGCATCTACTATCATCACGTAAGGTTACATCCAAAGGTATTCTAAGAGCATCAAAGGCATCCATATAGATTTCATTCAATGGACAAAGGATTGCATTTTTACATACAAACATAGAAAGGTAAGTTCATTTTTTCATCTACAGATCTATCTACATTGGTACATCTAGCTATTGCCTGATATCACATGCACTTACACAAGGGATTCCAAGGGGACAATTATATCACACACACACAAGAACTACATGGGGTCTAAGATGTAGTGCAGTGCTCAATCGTAAGTTCACTCAGTCGGGTGACCATCAGGGTCAGTCTGACTCCCCATTTACATCTTTTCTTTTTGGGATTTGATGTAGTTTGAAGGTTTTGCAAGTCATCTTCTCTTTGTAGGTTATAGGTGAATTCTGTAATCGTCCAACAACCAACAATGATAACCTTGTGACACCAAAAAATTTAGGTTTTAGCCATTTTCATAGTCATAGTATAGAATCAACACAGGCTACAACTACATAAATGACCCAGTATTTGACGTGGGTCCTCATTTTAACACAAACACCAACGCCAAGATTCAGACACTAGCACTTGGGTGCTCTTGTCCTCAACTGGGTGCCTATGTCTTGGGGGAAGATATAATTATTTTTTCAGATTAGAACAATTTATAAAGTAGTTTTTACAATACAGGCACAATCCTCCAACAAAATAATGCATTCTATCTCCACTACAATCGGAAAAAATAGGAAAAAATATGGCACAACTCAAAACAAAACAAGGACACACTATCTGCAGTGATGTTTATTAGGCAGAGTCATGGAAGGAGAGTAACACTAGACCTCTCTCCCTAACACTCACTCTTTGGCATGAGATTGCCTAAAAAACTCACACTTGGCATGAGATCACCCAAAAAAATCTCTATTGGCATGAGACCTCCCAAAAAAATCACCCTACAAATCATTTCAAGAGATATTTATATCCTTTACACTCTTTCACATCAAGTGCACACTTTCCTTTTATTACTTTTTACACACTTTTATAGAGTTTTCATAATACATGACTTTAACTACTCTTTTTCTCTTCTTTTACAAGTTTGTCCTTAATACGAAACAAGAAACAACCCTATATAAAGCATAACATCAATAAAAACAAAAGGTACAACATGGTACAACACAATACGCTTCACCCCTAGGGTCACTTTCTCTTCCCAGTTTCCATGTTTCATTTTTATCACTTCATGCTTTCACTTGTATCTTTGGCACGTTATTGCCATCATACTCTATAGGAACAAAAGGTATGGATATTCTAAATACTTTATGTTATCGATTATTCATTCAACAACATAAATTGGGGGCAAATATAGACAGAAAATCATGCACTTGGGTACATTTCTAGGTCCTAAAAGCATACTAGCATTCATATGATTCCTAAATGAGAAAACTAGTAATTGACAGCTATCTTTGGCCTTTTTTCTGTGTTTCTTGTTTTATATTTGGTCTTACACACCTTTCATCCCTGTCAAAGCTTTACTTGTTTATTTTTTATGCCTTCAGACATCAGCACCTGACCAGGATGCCATTTCCCAGGCATCCTCGTCCCCTCTGAGTGCCCCTGACCCTTTTCTATCTTACTCACTTCTTTTAGGTCTATTTTAATATTTGGGAAAAAAAATTAATTATGGGTCGGCCTTTCAGTTGTCAATTATGAAATTAAAAAAAAGGAATCATATTAATACATGGTTGTGTGATCAAAATAAAGGACCACAAGTTCTAAACATACTTACTACCACCTAAGTTTGCATCTAAAGGCATCCAAAGCATCCATCTAACATCCATTCAAGGGAAAAGGGACAAATTTTTCTACATATACTGCAAAGGAAGGGGAAGTCTATTCCATACACACATTTGCATCTCTTAGCAAATCTATCCCGCTATCTAGTGCATCTTGCACAAGGGCATTATAGGGAACGATAATTTCACACACTCACAAGAACTACATGGAATCTGAGATGTAGTGGAGTGCTTGGTCTTAAGTTCACTATGTCGGGTGATTGTCGAGGTCAATTTGACTTCCCATATTACATATTTCTTTTTTGGATTTGATGCAGTTTTGTGGTTTTGTAGGTGAACTTATGTTTTGTAGGTTACAGGTACATTTAGTGATCAAGATGCGACATACAGGAGATCAATAAAGAATATTAGTAACACTTGTGCGACACAACAAAAAACAAGTTCTGAGCATTTTTGCAGTTACGGGTGCCCAATAGCAAACTCTATCGCCCCTGACCCAGTCCAGGTGCCCTAGTCCAAACTTATTCGATAGTCTCAAATTTCATAGTGCACAATTATGAAAATCTTCCCTTTCTGTTCATCATTTTCCCAAGTCTATATCAGTTACAGGAAAAGTGCAAATCAGCTTAGTCCTTCTCTCTCTTTCTCTTGTGCTTAGGGTTTCATGTTTGCTTGCTTATTGTTTGTGTCATAGTGTATCTAGCAATTGTATATCATAGTGTACATTTAGTTACTCTGTAATTAGGTTTTTATAAAATTTATATTATATACATTTTTGTTAAATCAAAAGGAAGTAAAAATTGTGTCTAGAGGATGTCATGAAGCTATGCCAAAGTACTATGTGGCTAGAGAGGACTTGTTTCCCTAGGGGGAATTTTTTAATTATGAACAAGTGATCCGTTAGTCCACGATTATGTAGGAGGTTCATCTGGCACCATATAAATGAAGGACGTATGATCATGTGTCCTATAAAGATGGGCTTCATCTAGGGCCAACCCTAGCCAATATATTACCTCTATTGGGTGGGGAGATTGATCCAACGGTTATGAGTGATAGGGATGATGTGGACTATAGTGCCACATATACAAAGTGGTGGGTAGAAACCAAATGGGTGATACTATTCCATTTTTGGTTGGTGGTTTGGGAGGTGATGTGCCACTTAGAGGAGGAGGTGGTGCATATATACTGCCACCCCCATGTGGTGGGGCCGATGGAGAGAGAGATGCCCTTGACGGAGATGTCGTAATAGCAAAGTGGCACACTGTAAGTATTATAGGATTTTTGAGTTTGGATTTTTGATATATAGAAATAATGTGTTTATGTGGTTGGTACTAATTTATATGTGTTTGATGATTACTGGAGATGTATATTGTACCACTATTGTAGATGCATCGGTGTGCACATTGGCTCAAAATATTTCAGGGACATGGCTACTGGAGGATTGCTCGAGTGTGATGATGAGATTGAAGGTAAACACATATATATTGTTTAATCCATTTGTTGTGGAATACACCACATGTATAGTGTTACATAGTGAGTGAGATGAGATCCATACAGATCTTTCTTGCTGGCCAAAGCCTCATCATGGGACTGAGTTAGTATAGGATCTAATGAAGAGATTGGTGGAGTCACAAGATCGGTATGCATAGGTTTTGGTGGAGGGATGCAACATTACGAGAGCGATTGTATCATTACCATGTGAGGTCTTGTTCTAGGGACAATGAGGATACAAGAGAGCATTAAGATCTTATGTTCCTATTTCTATTGAGATTAGTGGTGAGACAAGTGAATGCATGAAGGGTGATGTCATTGAAATATTATATTGGCATTTTTGAATTAAAATTGTGATGTGTGTGTGTGTGTGTGTGTGTGTGTGTGTGTGTGTGTGCATGTGTTTTGTGTGTAGATGGATTTTATAGTGTGTGAAAATTGTGTTTTGGTGTAATTATGATAACAATTATATCATAGTTGATGATATGTATAGATATTTGTACTAATATAGTGTTTGTGACATGTACGTGTTTTGGTTTTTGATGTCAAAAAGTTGTTTCTTGCTGTTCTGTTAGCATGCACGTGATAGTTAGCACTTGTTTAAGAGTGGTAAGGAATGTGTGTGATGTATAAGAAACATTATGTATATGTGATGAGAATGCATTATGGGTGGTATGTGCTTAACCTCTACATAAGTTCTAGGTAGCATATAGAGCGAGGAAACCTATTCTTAAGAAATAATGAAGGGTGATTCTCATATATTCCACGAGGGAATTAATAAAGGGTAGAAAGAATAAGAAATTTAATGAATCGATGTATCATTCTCGGGATTAAAATATCGCATTGAAGAACAATATGATATAGGAGTTATTAGTCACTATTAGTTATTAAAAATGCACTGGTGTATCTTATACACCAAAGATTTAGTTTAACCAGACGCAGTGTCGATGATGTCAAAGAGATTGTATAAGTCACATTTGTAACTATTGGTAAAAACCTCTCCTCCTCGGAAAGCCATTTATATACAATCTTTGGAGGTTTTGTGGATGAATATCTTCACCATGAGGAACATCACTTGATGCATAAGTGAAAGAAATTTCATTGAGAGTGACACTTGTTGTAGGACTATGTTACAGAGGAGGGGAAGTATATTTGTCTAAAGTTCTTATCTCAAAAGTGATAATACCTTTTTCCTCTAGAAACTTAAGTATACGATCTAGTACATAGTAATTTTTGTCATAATGTCCATTAATGCGATGGAAATTGCAAAAATTCCAATATTTTTTTCACACACAAGATAGTGAGGAAGATGATGGTCATTAGATGGTAACTAAATCAAGTTCCTATCTATTAATGTAGGTAAGATGTCATCATTAATCAATATGTTGTTAAAATGTACAGGTTTTCACTTAGGTCTATAAGTAGCATGTGTGATAATTTTTTGTTTAGTCTCAAGATGATATAAAGTGTTACCATGATGCAATACCTTAATTTGACTTTCATTAGGTAAAGGTTCTAACGGTGCATTATAATCATGTGTAATAGAAGTAATTGCAATATTCTTATCCAAGTGCTCAGGTTGATAGGCATTTCTCTAAAATCATAACACAAATAAAAATCTAGGTAAATGAGTTTACATGAATCATAAAGTAAATTTTTCCTTGAGAGGTTATATGAGAGACCTTGACAAAATATGTATTACATCTTTGAGTCAATCGACTAATATAACAATAAGTGTATGTTGGATTTGAAACGTATGATATAGTCAAATACAAGTTTGGTCGTACCTTGATCTATAAGGAGGTTAAACTCTCATATATAGCTCTAGGGCCTTTATAGTGACTAAAGCATATGATACAATCATCTTCTAGTTCTCGAAAGGTACTTAAAGAACTGCTAGGAAGATGGGTAAACCAATACATACATTAATCACATGAGACTCTTAGGGAAATAATTCAAACCAATATGTCATTGTTATATGAGGCCATAAGTTCCATATAATTCTTATGGTGGTGATAAAGGATCTAAAGTTTCATTAAACAATTGGATGGAGGACATGACAAAATTTCTAGGGAACTGAGATTGAAATATTTTTCATGGAATAGGATTTCCATAAATAGTATTAAATCTTGATGCTATCATAATATACTTTAATTTCTAGAGTCAAGGTATTGTTAGATAACTAATACATGTTTGTGTTAGTATTTGTTAAGGACAGTTGTTTAACTGTCCCGTATAACTGTTTCCCTCACACGGCTCTCCTTATCAGCCTATATAAAGGCATCTTCTGTATCATTTAAATCATAGCAATATATTCAATAGATTGAGCGCCTATCAATTCCTATCATTGGTATCAGAGCAGGTGCGTGGAGGAAGAAAAGGATCCGGTCGGTTGAAGAGCTGTGCGCCTGTCCGAAACGCCATTTCCTTTTGCTGTGCGTGCCCTGGTTGAGGCGTGAGGAGGAGGGAACCTGCGTTTTTTTTTTTGCTGTGCGTTGCCCTGGTTGAGGTCGTGCGTGGAGAAGTAGACTGGTGCGCGTGAGTTTGAGTTCCCTGTCCCGTGCTTTTGGCATTTCTTGTGCTGTGCGTGCTGTCACGTTTTCGTCTTTGCTGTGCGTGAGACGGCGTGAAGAAAGGAGGCGAGGAACCTGCGTGCGTGAAGGAAAAACGTTGCTTGCTGGTGCAGTTGCCCGTGAATGCGTGAAGGAGTGTGCCTGTTGGTCTGGTGCGTGAAGAAAACGTTTTTTTTGCCTGGAGCGTTTTCTTTTGCTTTTGCTGCTGGTGCATGCTTGAGTGCCTGTTCCGTCATTTCTTTTTTACTGAGAGGAGACTGAACCTGTCCCTCGCCTATCATCTGGTGCGCCTTCTTTGTTGGCTGTACGTGGAGATTCAGGAGAGGAGACTCATTGCTGGAGCAACTATCCATCTTCTACTCACGAAAGGAGGTGTATGTCTCAGTTTTCCGATGCACAAAGCACTGCGAGCAATGCACCAAATATTTGGGCATTGAATGACAACGAGGACACCACTGGGCTATTATTTGCCTTGGTCAACGAGCTACACAACACTGGTAACATTCTCTTTGACGAGATTGTGCGCCAAGG
The DNA here is from genome assembly GCA_019776745.2 of Taxus chinensis. Taxonomy (NCBI): domain Eukaryota; kingdom Viridiplantae; phylum Streptophyta; class Pinopsida; order Cupressales; family Taxaceae; genus Taxus; species Taxus chinensis. The sequence continues at coordinate 991,411,138 of CM034147.1, read as the reverse complement.
ACTGTTGGAATACTTCTGGTTCGACGTTCGATGTCAAGCACGGCGGATTCGTGCAGAACTTGAACGTGGTTATGATGCAGATGACGAACGTGAAATAGAACGCCCACAGGAGCGTCGGCGTCTCACTGCACGAGCCTATAGAGCCCATCTTCGGGACAGATTCCTTCAGTAAGAATTGTAGCCATTTTTGAAAATAAATAAATAAATAAAGATACATTTTTGAGTTTTTTTGAAACATGTCTGCTCCAAAAATATTGCTATCAGATGCCCAACTCTTGAAAGGGCCAAATTTCGCCGCATGGAAAACCAAAATGCGGACGTCTTTTACTTCGAAGATCTTTGGGGGATTGTCTCTGGCAAAGACGCCCCTCCCGCAGATGATGATCTGTTGGAAAAATATGAAAAGGCTGATGCGAAAGCACTCATGCTCATCACCCTCAGTCTTTCTGATGAGGTGCAGCCATACATTCGAGAAGCAACTGCTTCTTCTCAGGCTTGGAGCACATTGTGTACCATTTACGAAGCTAAGAATCTGACGACAAAGTTACAACTTCAGATAAAGCTTCATACGATGAGTATGCATGAAGGCGAATCAGTAGAAGCCTTCTTGCGGCGTGTAGTTGAGTTACGTGCAGAACTCTCTGCACTTGGAGAACCAGTGGATGACAAGTTACTTGTCCCGCTCACCCTGCGAGCTCTTCCGTCATGGTTTCGGACACTGATCACCACGTTGACAATTACTCAACAGGAGGTGAGTTTTGTAACCCTGGTGAATTATCTCCAGCAGGAAGAAGCCATGCAAAATGTACAAGAAGCCTTCGAAGATAAGGCTCTCATCACGAGGCAAAAACATAAGCCTCGGAAAGGGCAATCAGCCCCCCAGAATCAGAAGCAGCATGCTCAGCAGCCATCTTCACAGCGGCCACCACAGCGGCCACCCCAGAAGCAGCATAATCACAAGGCGGATCGATGGTGCCACATTTGCTCCACGAATACGCACACGACTGTGAACTGTTATTACAACGGTCGCAAGTATGGAAACTCTGGCGAAGAGAGCACTTCTGGCCACGGATATTCTAAGAAATCCCGATGGCATGCTCGTAATCAGAGGTAGAAGGGACACATTGCTGCTCAACAGGATGCCACCTCCGATGAAGAGGTACCAGATACGACTCATTCTGACATTGTTCTAGTCTCACAGACTTTGCAGCCGTCAGAAGATGTCTGGTTGATTGATTCAGGTGCCAGCAAACACATGACTGGCAACAAGAAGTTGTTCCATACTCTGAGTGACTGGCCCACTGGAGATCGGATCACCATTGCAGACAATCAAGAGTATATTGCAGTAGGGATTGGTGATGTCATCATTCCTCTTGGAACACGAAGATGTACACTGACAAAGGTGCTCTATGTTCCAGGTTTGACTTCAAATCTTTTGTCTGTAAGTCAACTTCTTAACCATAGAATGCAGGTTGAATTCTTTGTTGAAAAAGGGGTCAAGTCCTGCATCATTTCCCAGGGAGAGTCAGTCATTGCTCAAGCATTTCTGAAGGGCCGTCTATTTGCACTGGATGCGGTCACTTCATCTAGCGTTGCTCTCTCTGCATCAACGGCAGAGTCCACTGCACTTTGGCACTTTCGATATGGTCATCTTTCTGCCGGGGCTCTACATCAACTCAGTGCGAAGGAAATGGTAAGAGGGCTTCCTCCACTCTCCCATTCCTTACCTGTTTGCTCAGGCTGTCTTGCGGGCAAACAACATAGAGGTCCATTCAAACAGAGCTCTTATCATTCTACAGAGCATCTTCAGGTCGTTCACACCGATCTGTGCGGACCCCTGCCAGCTAGCTTTCAAGGTTTTGTGTACTTTCAGCTCATCATTGATGATTACTCACGGAAAATGTGGGTATATTTCCTTCGGAAGAAGAGTGAGGCACTTGCAAATTTCCAAACCTTCTACCAGCAAGCCACCAGGCAGTCTGGGAAGCCTCTTCTTCTCCTCCGCTCAGATCGAGGGGGGGAATTTGTGTCAAAGAAGTTCTTAGCATACCTGAAGCAGCATGGCATTCAACAACATCTGACTACTCCCTATACACCCCAACAGAACGGGATTTCCGAGCGCCACAACAGGACTGTCATGGAGATGGCTCATTGTATGCTCTCGACCGCCAAGTTGGAGGATCAGTTTTGGGCAGAAGCAGTCCAGACAGCAGTGTATTTACTCAACCAGGCACCCACGAAGATCTTGCAGAACAAGACACCGGAAGAGGTATGGACTGGTCGTAAACCTTCTATTCATCATTTAAGAGTTTTTGGTTGTACTGCATATATGCATGTTCCAGATAAAAGAAGGAAGAAGATCGATCCAAAGACACTGCCATGTCTTTTCTTGGGGTATAGTACTACCTCAAAGGCATATCGTCTCATGGATCCTGAGACGAAGAAGATCTACGAGAGTCGAGATGTGGTATGTGATGAGTCGTCCTTTGACTCCTTGCCACACAATGGAGATCCAGTACCGACCTCGTCACATAGATTGCTCACACATCCAGATGATGAGCAAGATGATTCTTCTCAGAGAGAAGAAGAGCTGAGTGGAGATTTGTTCGTTGATCTTGGCACACTGGAAAACACATCTTCACATCAGCAGCGCCAACGTCCGAAATGGGTCCAGAGTACTATCAGGGATGCACACTTGAACTCACTTCCTGGATTTGAAACGTATGATATAGTCAAATACAAGTTTGGTCGTACCTTGATCTATAAGATTCAGAATCAGACGTGGGAACTTGTCGATCTGCCTCCAGGTAAGAAATCCATTGGCTGCAAATGGATTTTCAAAACAAAATATAAGGCAGATGGTTCAATCGACAAACACAAAGCACGACTTGTTGCAAAGGGTTATGCTCAGCAAGAAGGAATTGACTATGACGAGACCTTTGCACCCACTGCGAAGATCAAAACCATTAGAGTTGTATGTGCACTGGCAGCACAAAATGGATGGAAACTTCAGCAGATGGATGTCAAGAGTGCTTTTCTAAATGGTGATCTACAAGAAGAAGTGTACATGGCCCAACCTGAAGGGTTTGTAGACGAGCATCAACCACACAAGGTATGTCATCTGATAAAGTCTCTTTATGGACTTAAACAAGCACCTAGGGCATGGTATATAAAAATTGATGATCACCTATTGCAGCATGGATTCACTCGTAGCCCCTCAGATACAAATTTGTATATCAAGAAGGTAGGAACAGAGATTGTCATTCTGGGTTTTGTATGTAGATGATCTTGTGATCACAGGAAGTTTTGACAATCTTGTTGATGATGTAAAGAATGATCTGAAGAAATCCTTCGACATGACTGATTTGGGGCTACTTCACTATTGTCTTGGCTTAGAGATATGGCAGAAGAAGAATCATATCTTCGTCTCCCAGATGAAATATGCCAAGACACTCCTGGAAAAGTATGGGATGTCAGATTGTAAACCAATGTCCACACCTATGGAAAAAGGTTTGCAATTATCTAGATTCCAGGATTCACCACAGGTAGATGGCACTCACTACAGGTAGCTTGTGGGGAGTCTCATTTACTTGACTTATACCAGACCAGATCTTTGCTTTTGCGGTGAGCTATCTCTCCAGATTTATGCAGGAGCCAAAGAAATGTCATTGGATAGCAGCAAAGCATGTGTTGAGATATGTCCGAAGTACAGTTGACTTTGGTCTGGAGTATCAGAAGAACACTCAGTTCTTCTTACAGGGATATACAGACTCGGACTATGCAGGATCCGTTGATGACAGGAAATCCACTTCAGGATATGTTTTTCATCTCGGGTCTGGAATAGGATTTCCATAAATAGTATTAAATCTTGATGCTATCATAATATACTTTAATTTCTAGAGTCAAGGTATAAACCACCAAATTCACTTTACATTGTAAATCACTAACTACATGCATGAGATAAAATACCTCTTGAGGAGGTATGGCATAAATAGGTATACACTTTACATTGTAAATCACTAACTACATGCATGAGATAAAATACCTCTTGAGGAGGTATGGCATAAATATCTAAAGGCTCGTTCAAAGGTTGTACTTTACCATTAATAGTAGCTATAGGAATACTATTTTATTTTAAATCAATATGGTGTGATGTGTCATTTGAAACCAAATTAGGGAGATCTTGGGATTCTAATGTCTTAGTCTCACATTGAGGCTCTAAAGGAATAGTATCATTATCCAAAAAAAATGATCCACACTAGGAGAGGAAACTTGACTATTTATATCACATGTAACTAGAGGAGAATCAAAATATTCATTTTTACTAAGAGAAATAAAAATAACATTATCATCTACATGTGGTGGATAAGAAGTAATAATAGAATCATTGCATTTGTTTTTAAGAGGAAAAGATGAAACACGATTTTTATCCATGATGTGAATTGTATCGTTGTTACATGCACACAATTATTAGTAGGAACATTACTAGTGAAATAAATATCATTTCTTTTGAATTAAAGGGGAATAGTACAAACACAAGAAAAATAATGTATAAGAGAAGTAGAAATGTTTCAATCAATATCACCACCCTTACAATAAAAAAGAAGAGGAGAAACACAAGGAAGATCACGACAAGAGGAATAAAAGAGTCATCATGTGTGTCATCACAATGGTATTCACTAGGGATTGATTCTAGATCACTTTCAGAAGCATAAGGAATGCCATCAATTAATTTATAAATGGAAGGAATATCATCTTGACACAAGATAGAAACACTTTCATCACCACTAGAGTCTATAGCCTTTATAGGACTAGGAAGATCATTTACTAGAGGAGGAAAGGGGTTTTGGTCACCATCACTATTCCAACCAGTTACATTACCTTCACAGCTAGGATCAATATCACCATTGGTAGTGGAATTGGGACATAAATATTTCATGATCGCATTTAGAGAAATGAATTCCTCAGAAGAAGGAGGATGAAGGGTTCTAGGTTTTGGAGCCAAGTGGGGTGGTTTGTCTTGAAATACAAGGGGATTGGCATCATGATCATAATAATATACTTAATCATCCATATCTAAATATAAATAGGGAACCATATGTCTTGTATTCACATAAGTGGTATAGACACAGTTAGAAGGATGGTAACCACCATGTTTCCAAAAGGCATGAAAACAAGTATTAATCACACAAAGAATAAGGAAATTTATTATAAAAATCACACACATGCCCTAAAGAAGCCCTAGAGCTTGGAAAATAACAACCATAGTATAAGGGAGCTACCAAGATCCTAGATTAGGTGAAGGGTTCAATCAAAATGAGGTTCACCAAAATGTTTCAACCTTAATTTAAATTAATAAATCAGGCCTAGAGTTGATAATACAATAAATTTTGTGTCAAGACATATATATTTGCATTTCAAATCATATAAAAAGGATGTACATCATAGAAATCAAAATGACATTAAGCTATAAGAAATAGAAAGTGTAATTTGAGATAGATAGAGTCACTTAACTAGTTCAGAAGGCTGTCAGGTTGTGTCAATGGGATATTTGAAACATAAATAATATTTGGAAACTAAACTAATCAACTTGTGTGCTTGTGATCCTTCTTGGTAAGAACCATATGAAATTTCTAGGACCGGATAACAATTCCCATTTGAATTTTATGGTCTTAAACTTACAGAAAGTGGAAATCTACAACTTTCAGTGTCATTATGTGCCACTCCTTGATATCTTTAGTTTCGCATGTAACCCTAGATTTTGCATTTTGACATGTTGAACAAACCCTAGCTATCCTGCAACACACTCAAGTAAACATTAGATACAACATTAAATAATGTAAAATACAAAAGAAAGACTGATCTCGGTGGTCATCCCATTTGAGAGACACTGAGTGTTGCACTACATTTCAAAATCAATTTAGTTTTCCTAGTGATTTTTGCCGACGTGCATGCAACTATCCTTTGACCTATGATGGCCCTTGTGCCTCAACACTGATAGCGGGATATGCTATTTCATGCCAATAGAAACCCTTGTGGGTAGATGAAAAATTCAATTTTATGTACCCTTTTGAGCTGCATATGCAATGTGAAGATGTATCTCTTGCTCTTTCAACTCAATATGTGGTGGATAGATAAATGATTCCTAGCTAATAAATGCCTACATTAGTCTTGTATATATATTAGTTATTACTTTTAAATTGAACCTTGGTGGCGGGAAAGGTTGACTAGAAAATAGAATTTGAAAGATAACATAGTAACAAATGGGCCCATGAAGAGAAAATAACCAAAACACAAGAGGGTTCAAAATAGTACATAAGGGTTAGGACCACATGTATAGTTTAGACCTTATTGTATGGTTTTGGACCATGCTTATATATAAAAAATATTAAAAGGAACTACTAGAGATCGATGTAAGGTGGCTCAAAATCAAACCAAAGAGGTAAAATAGTAAGAGAAGCTCAAATCAAGCAACAACTAATAATACAACGAAATACCAATACCACTAAGATTTAGTTTCAAGGTTCATAACTCATGTATAGAAAAATCTAATAAAAGCATGATGTAATAATTAATTTGTGCATATTTTGGTGTATGTAGGTGTGTAATGCAATGATTGTCACACCATTGAGGGTAGGTTGTGTTCAATCAAACTCAATTTGGACTAATCTCTTTTATATGAAAGCATGAAGAAGACATATATGTATAAAATCATCATCATGAGATCCAAATATAGATTTCATGTCCAAAGATACCAACAAAGTAGGTGATAGAGTTAAATTGCAGTACACAATCCTAGAGGAAAAATTTGTAGATCCCTATATGGGTTTGGCCATGAACATGTCCCATTCTAGACGAACCTATTTTGTGCTCAATTTTAGATTCCTAAATTTTGTAGTTGCTTGACAACACTTTGCATAACTCCCTCAACTAGTTTCAATTCACTTACATTACATAGTCTAATCTTGAAGAATGGTAGCTTCTTTTGTAAACCTCAAGTAATGCACACAATTTTTATGTTACATAAAAAGTAATGCAAAAATGGCCTAAAATTTTCCATAGAAGCCATATTGACCACAATACACATAAAACCTTAGTAGAGCCAAAAGTAATATCACGTAATTGTGTCGGTAGACATTCTACGATAGTAGCATGGGGTCGTGGTGGACAATTAAATGTTTGTGAGATGTTAACAATTGGTGGAAGATACTAGGTCCAAACTCTGTGGGTGTGTGTAGAGAGAGAGAGAGAGAGAGAGAGAGAGAGAGGGGCAAGTACATTCTCACCATTTTCACATTTAAGATATGTGTACTCCATTTTCAAATCTAAATTAAGTTCAATAGCTACGTCGGAGACACAATCACAACCTCAACTACTTGGCTCTATGTTAGGGTACATTTTCACCTTTTTTAGTATCGATACTGTACTATATATATTGTGCTTTTCAATTAATAAAAGAGAAATTACCATACCGAAATATGTAGGTATCAATTTAGGCTTTGGAATTTAGTGTGAGAGGGGCTTTGATGCAATCACATGTTCGAAATAATATAAATACTCATTAATCTTGTCACTGGTGATGCTATTTTTCTTGGGATTAAATAGAAAAGGACTGTATAGTCGGCATACGATCGCTAATCGCTCGCGGCTCGCAGGAACATGGTTGGGTTGGGTTGAGTTAAGTTAAGTTGAATTCTTCATAACGAATTCATCCGTACTTTCAAACTGTTTTGTGCTTACCGATCTTAGCGATTCCGTGTGCCGGATAAGATGTACCTTCAACGTAAAACTGTTGGATCCAAAAAAAACCCTTAGCGTGGATTTTCTTCTTCACTCCTTTCATTTTCATGTTGTAATTAAGTCGGTTACTTATATTGTTTATGTTTGGATTTTCAACTTTTGTGCGCTCGGATGTACCTTAATTTCCGGACTGGTTTATATATTATATAAGTCAAGGCAGTGAATCGCGTATGATTTCACGGCAGATGTAGAAGGTGCTTTGCTTCTATAAGCAATGAGCATCACTCGTAGATAAATTGGAACACCACACTAAATGTTCAAACAAACATAATAACTAATTAAACCAGAGAAAATGTCGAGTGTAAAATAATCTCTGGTGTGCGGTCATTGATTTTGCATTTGGTGAATCGCGAGTCTTCGTGATTTGGGCGATGTTTCCACGCAGCGGTTTCCTTTTCATTCAACAAAGGGAGATAGCATTTAAATGTCAAGTTACAAAGTCAGTCAGTCCTGCGTGTCAAATAGAAGGTTCCACACGGCTTTGGTCTTTAAAGCGTATAAATTGTTACATATTGTCTGTTCCAAAGCCACGTTCAAACAGACTTAAAACAGGCTATAATTTGTTCAACACATTTGATCGAAAAGTCATCAGAAAACGTAATGAAGGTGACACGTCAATGTGTCAAGACTCAAGAACGAGGGGTTATCAAATTAAAGTATTTTAAAAGAAAAACTTCACTGTGGTTTTGGATGTCTAGAAATTCAATATCCGATTAACAAATTTAACAATAAAATTAAAATAGAACATATAAAAAGGACGGTTTTTTTTAAAGTAATGGAAAACTATTATTGATAACACTTCTTAATGATTTAAAATTTTAATGCATCGTGATACAATTAATTTTGTAAACGGTGTATCATGTGTCCTTTCTTCTGCCAACTGTATGTTTTTTATACAATTGATGTAGTGCTGGATAAACATGTATTAATATTTCCAAACTTTTCAACATCCAAATCAAATTTTAATACGGAATTCTTAAATTATAAGTGTAATCAATAATGAATATGTTAAAATTTAAATGGAAAATTATTTATAATGAGAGGTGTTTTACAATGACAACTACAATTTTAGGTTGTGGTCCATTGTAATGTTTGTGACTATATTCATTATTTATTCCAATTTTAAATTTGATGTATACTTGATTTTTATTAATAAGTTTTTAAGTTTTTTCCTTATAAAAGTCAATATGAAAATAATAATATCTTAATCATGCTAAATCTTCATACATTTATGTAGTTAGATCGACACCGCTTATCATCATATGAACATTGAAAAATATGAAAATATTAAAACTATTAATAATTATAATATACCAATTTTGATATGTTAAAATCCAAGATAAATATCTCTAAATATTTTTGAGATAAATATATTTAAGATATTTATGATTTTAACATAAAAAATCCACACTTTGTATCATTTTAAATATGTTGTGAAATTTACAAATATATATAAATCTATTAATAAAAAATCTTAGTTAGTTAAAGTTTTATCTTGTCACCTTCCATGTTGTAAAATTTGACAAGGGAAAATAAAAATGAGATTAAATTTTAGCCAAATTGACAACCGTCAATACCTTATATTAGTCAAGCCTCCAAACCATATATTGGTTTCTTCTCCCCCTTTTTTTTTTTTCAAATTACCTTTATAATTAAAAGTTCAAAACCTTGAAAACTGGCGACGAGACCGTCGAACTCAGGGGTAGTGCTTGCGCGTCTCCATTCCAGCACAGGGCACCTCCCAATTATGATATACATTGTTGAAAACAGGAAATTAAACCATGTGATGTCAGGAGGGCCTGGAATTAAAAGCCCTCCAAGGCGGCAACCCCAACGGCGAGTTTATATTAATAACAACTATAACCCGCGACTTGAAAACACGTTTTTGACCCGTTCGACGGTAATGCCGAGCGCCTTCAATGCTCTACTTATATCTTAAGAATGACAGTTAGTAGGATTGTGAATTAATTTGAGATGGAGCTTCTTATTCCTAACCTTCCCGATGCAATTGCGGGAGAATGTTTGGTGAGGGTGTCGTATAAATCGCATCAAAACCTGAAAGGCGTTTGCAGAAGCTGGAGGTCTTTAGTGAAGAGCCCTCGGTTCTATGAGCTGAGAAAAAACAGAGGAGCCTCCGAGCAGTGCATCTTTATGCTTCAGGCCCTTTCTGGCGTCCATGGCGGGGAGCCACTTGGCGCTAATAACTCCAAGGGCCACCAAAATGCGACAGCTTATGGAATAAGTGTATACGATCCCGTGCGAGAGTCGTGGGACAGACTTCCTTCCATCCCAGAATTTCCCAACTCCATTCCGCGCTTCAGTCGGTGCGTTTCGGTGAGGGGAAAATTGATATTGATGGGCGGGTGGCATCCCTCCACCTTCCACACCATCAACTGCGTTTTCATTTACGATGTGGTCTCTGGGAGATGGACCCGCGGCGCCGACATGCCCACGCTTCGATCCTTCTTCGCCTGCTGCGTTTCTGAGTTACACGGAATTGTCTACGTCGCCGGTGGCCACGACGAGGATAAAAACGCTTTGAACACAGTGGAGACATACGACGTCGACAAAAACGAGTGGGGAAGTGCTCCCCCGATGAGCAAAGAGAGGGACGAGTGCGAGGCTGTTTTCATGGAGGGCAAATTGATGGTGATAAGCGGGTATCAATCACAGTCGCAGGGGCGATTTGAGAAGAGCGGCGAAGTGTTTGATCCACAAACACGCACTTGGATTTCCCTGGAAAATATGTGGGGAGTTGCGGCGGCGCAGTGTCCTCGCTCGTGTGTTGTAGTTGCTTTTGGTCGCCTCTATTACTTCTGTAAGCAAGGAGTGATGCAGTTTGATGGCAAAGACAAGGTTTGGGTGAAAGTAGGGAGTCTGCCACAAGGAATGAGGGATGCTACTTGTGCCACACCAGTCTGCCGCGATCACATATTTGTGACCGGTTGCGGCGTCGATAAAAACATCTGCTGTTATATGTTTGAGGCAGCAAAAGGAAAGTGGGTTGAAATAGAGAGACAAGGGTTTGAGGGATATGTTCAGTGCGCGACTACCCTCGACCTCTAATTAACATAAGAAATGTTCTCTAACTGTTGGATACGGAATACAGCGTGATGTACATAGCAATAGCAGCACGTATGGGGATCGTAGGTCAATCTTAAATTTTGACAGTATGCATTTTAGAGTTGTATTTTGAAACTAATATATATCGTAGAGATGCAATGAATTAGGATTTGAGAGGCATACCAATCAATTTCAGGAGTACTTCCATGTTAAGCTTGAAGCAGCTTATTCGTTAAATGTGAATATCATATGCAAAAAGATTTAAAATTGAAAAATGCTGCAAGCAATTAATGTGAATAGCTTAAGATTAGATATTCCAGCATTCACTCCTAATCTCGACTTTTAAGCTATTTTGGGGCGATACTCAATGACACTTCAACCTCTTTTTTTTTTTGGAGATACTCAAAAAAACTCTTTTGCTAATATCTTTGTAAAAATGTCAACACATTGGTCTTTAGATGCATAATACTAACAATATTTCTCCATTGTTGAAATTAACTCAATAATAAAATGATATCTTGTATCAATGTGCTTTCTCTTTTTGCCAAAAAAACACGATTTTTGGATAATGTTATTGTAGAGTTGTTATCACAAAATATTTTTGTCGCTTCTTCTTGCCCATGTTTTAAATTTGACAACACTCTTTGTATGCAAATAAAAAATGACCCAATAAAAGATTCTCTTTGTCTCTCTATAATGGGTAATCTAGACTAGGATAACAAATGGGACCATACTAAAGATGCACACCATGGAGTTTAAGTTGATGGAGACATGGAACTAGGCATATGGTATTCCACAATCTATAGGGTATTTAGGATTCCAAAGCATAGATCTAGGATAGGGTATTGGTATCTAACTAACCCCTGATAGTAATTTGATGATAAGAGGTTATAATTAAAGTAAGGGATCCAAGATGTTGCAAAAGTAAGATTCGTAAGAGTTAAGGGTTGTAAGCCCCAAAATGGGGATTATATGGAAAATTTTGATAAATAAATAATGTAATAGATAAAGAATATGTTGCCCTATCCTAATTTATGCATGACCACATCAACAACAATCCAAATTCGAAATAAAATAAAGTGGAAAGAGAGGTTAGAGATACTTACCTGCTTGAACACACCACTGACGTATTAACTTCCCTCAAGGTCAACAACACCTTATGAGAGAGCTGATGTGGGGGACCACAATCAAATAGAAGAAGATGTAACACTCAAAATTACAAGAGCTAGAAAATGAGGATTTTTTTTAAACATAAAAACAAATTACACTGCTGCAATTGTACATATTTATTTAATCAAATTCATTAAATCAAATTGGTTCGTTTGATTTATTTGATAACATCCATGTAAGCCATGTGCGACTGAGAAGGGTGTATCCAGATCTTCACGATCTCCCTTCACCACTACTTCAAGTGACAATGCTTACTAGCATTTCGGATCAACCTTTTAAATGTCATGGGAACTATGTGAAAGTCCTTGGGTCTACCACGAAGCTAATTTCCTGACTTCGTATTCTGGTATCCAACCATTGTCTACCTCATGTTCAGTGTTCAACTTCCCATGATCATGTTACAGGCAATTTTTATTTTAATTGGAGGACTTAGGTGATCAGACAATGCACAACCATCAATGCATTACTTTGGCCAAAGTTATCCGCCGTGCAGGTTACAGCTAAACTCAAGACAACACACTAGTCTTATGAGTTTTAAGTCTTCCGCCACCTCATAACTATCCCTTTCACAGTTGTCTAGATCTTTATAGTTTGTTTTTTTATTTTATTTCCAATTTAACCTATCTTGCAAGAGTTTATATTAAAATAGATGCCAAAGGCCAACTAGGATCATTATGAGATAAGTACATTCATTATGTTGAAATGTAACTATATCAACATTCCGCATGTACTTATCCCTTAATATGCCTAACGGATCGTTTCATCTATTTACCATCCCATTTAGTCTCTCTATTCCTGACATTTGATTCCTTAACCTTAAATTACCTCTTTACAATGAAACTCTTCCATTCTCTATACAACAGGGTTTACAATCTTATCATAATAATACCAAGTTTACCGAAAGGCTAAATTATATATATATATATTCCCTTGATTAGCTACGCCACTAAATAGTTATTAAATTCAAAGACAAATGATTTGAGACATTATTACACACAAAGCAATTATCTCTTTATTAAAATCATAAATTACATATGCCATTAAGGTGAAATATATAACCGGTATAATAAATCTCACATATTGAGGTTTAAATATTTACAATGCGTCCAAGATCCCAATAAATTCAGTCAAAATTCTAGGATTTCATCCTTCTACAAATTGAAATCCAAGTATCTCATTTTGATCTATGCTACGATAAAACTTCACAAAACATGAGTTTCCGCACATTCGTAAGTAACGACTAATGGTCCTGCAAGACTGGAGTAGTTGTATGATGTCAATTCAAAATGAACTGGCATGAATATTAACTCCATTTTTTGATGCAATTAATTAGTAAAATAATAAAGGATATACATGTTGTTTTATCAACAAGCATATGGTAATACAGCTGAAAATGATTTACCCCCTAGTTCCTATAAAGATACAGCTATGGATGCATACAAATAGAATAACCAATCTCTATTTCAACATAATCAAACCATAATCACTCAACCTTTGAATTAAAATTATGACCACAAGAAAATCATACTTTATTTGGTATAGATTTTAATACTATTTCTCTTATCTTCCAAATCAACAAGAAACTTTTATCAAAACTATCCAAAAATCATCATTACCAAAAGCTAATCAAACATATTCTTTCTAGTTAATGAGCAACTCATCATATTGTCCAAGAACATCATTACCAAGAAAAATAAAACTTATTTCTTTTCAGTCAATGAGAAGCTCTACAAATTAGCACAAATATCACCAAATTTACATCACTTTAACATGTTCTATTTAGCAAACGAACAACCCCAACAAAACAATATAGCAACACCCTGATTACATCATGTAAACATACTATGTTTAGTAAAAGAACGACTAATTACTTCTTTCGCAAGATATCATTATATAAAACCCAATCATGCCACCAATTACTCCTTGGTGCATCTGGGTCAAGCTGTCCTGGCTTTCATGCCCTTACCAAGACAAGAAATTTCTTTTTCATAGTTTTACAAAAATCCAAGTCATATTGCCAGGCTGGAAGTTACAGGTTAAATGCCTTTGTTACACATAACAACATACCCTCATTTATACATGATCCGATTTAGATGTCCATAAAGATAAAATTTATGGAAAAATAGCCTCATGCAAGAGCTTTAACATCCACAAATTATCATCAAAAGATCACAATAAATTAACAATAAGACCTGCATATAACAGCCAAAAATAAAAATACAAAACCCCAACCGGTTGCATACCCATATCAATGGGGTTACCCAAATCGATTCATTTATGCAAATTGATTTGTATACCCAAATCAATTTGTTTCCAGAAAACACACAACTAAATTTCAGTAAACCAAAATGAAAACCCACAAGCACAAATCGCTTTTAAACACATAAATTCACAAAGCATATTCCTTCTTCCAGTACAGGAAAAACCCAACTCTTTTCCTTTGGTTACAATTTATTTTAATATAAAGAAGGAATTTTTAACCTTTCTTTTACTTTATTTTTGCAGATCAAAACCCAAAACCCCATCTGCGTATTTTTCTGGGTTTAGTTAAAACCACACAAAGAAAACTAAAAAGAATACAAAATTCATCAATTTCCTTTTCAAACTTCATCTCCAAACAATTAAATAAAAAGCTAACCACAAATTCCTTCATTGCCATAATAAAAATAGAATGTGTATTTCCTCTTTTTTCCTTTTTACAAACAACGCAGCAAAGAAGGGAGAAGATATTCATGCTTGAAATAAACCCAGAATTGGAAACCTTCTACTCTTCCAGCTCCAACAAGTTGAATCCTTCTTTCCTCCAAAACTCACGCAGGTATTCCATAAAGGGAGAATGAAAATAAACAAAGGAGAAATAACAGAAAAAATATAATGAAAGAACTATGGTTGGGCGGCATATTGAAGAATTTTTGGGCTTCCCAATGCTAGTACGTGTACTAGTGTATGCCACACACTTGTGCCATGTGAAGGTGTTTCACTTTATGAAACCCATAAATTTCAATATCTAAATAAAAAACTTTTGGCTTTCATGTCAAATCCCTCTAAAATATATATACTAATTAATATTTCATACACATTTTTTTTTACTTTAGTTGTTACCCAACTTAATGGTTAAGTTAACATTAACCTTCATAATACAAGTCCACATATTTCCAACAATATATTACCATAATAATTAGTTGAATTTACAGGTTTATATAAAACATTCCAATAACGAAAATCAGCAAGTCCATAAATAATAATTCGAATATTCTTATAAAGATGGCTTGATATAGCATTGCCAAATAAAACAGAGGCAGTGATCATCGTGGTCATTGCAAAAGTCGAAAAAAAAAAAAGACAACCAAACCGATTAAAATAAAGTAACTGAAATACAAATAACCGAAAGATTCACAATCATTTATGAGCCATTTTACCTACAATTAAGGCCTAACCACATTTTTTAGGAAGGACCATAAAGGTGGGTGCGGGGTTATTCGTTTCAGAGTGTCATGCCCTGCATCAGAATCTGTGGATCATGACATGATGAACCAAATGAATTTTACACACAGTGATGATCTCGTCTAATCCTGATTAGACTTATCCGTAGTTAATTTAACTTACAAGAAATTTTTGGGATGTTATAGAAGACCTAGAGAAACCTATACTTGAATACTCTAATGAATCCAAAGGTTGAGTAGACAATGGTAAGTGAAACTCCTATGCTTTAAGATCCTAAGTACCAAACGCTCAAAGTATCAACTTAACAGAAGAAAAATAAGGCCAACTTCAAGAATTTTTAAGATTTAAGGGTAGATTGGTACTTACAGACCGAATGAATGATTGTAGTCACAAAATCACGCACTTACTATTACATTTTTACCGCCAAGTATGTTATTTTATAAATGGATCTCACGTACGAAAAGTATTCACTAATGGCTCATCCCTTAATCTTGTCATCAGCTAGTCAGTCGTCATTGTCACTTGTTTTGTGCAGTTGTCATTTTTCTATATAGTTTTAGTCATCTTTCAAAAGGTCTCAGTTGTTATTTGGTGGGTTTTTGTCTTTAGTCTCAAGCTAGGGCGCCCATCGGTGCCCCAGTCCTCTTTTTGGGCGCCCTAGTTTCGGTCGCACTTTGTTCACATTTAAAAGTTAGAGGTCGGTCTCTATAGTTTGTTATTACATTCCCTTAGTTGCTAGTCGGCATTTTCAGGCCATTAGTGTTGAAATTTGAACAAGATATCCCTATATAAACAAAGCATACTCACCATATATGCACGAACATCTTACTATCAAGAGCTAGCTATCTACTAAGGCAAAGGACTATATTTTGGCATATTCTACATCTGCATCACACAAACATAGGGGGAAAGGGTTGTATTCATTCTATTATATTCCATCCACCATTTGTATCTTACATCTAGTTATTGTCCCTACTTTTGAGGCATTGAAGCTAGGGCGCCCTAAGCACAAAATTAGACACACAAGCACACATAACTACATTGGGTCTGGAATGTAGTACAACGCTTAATCGTAAGTCCACCATTGTGGCAACTAAGGTCAGTCCGACCCCTTCAATTGCATCTTTATTTTTTAGGAATTTGATGCTTTATGT
Source organism: Taxus chinensis (assembly GCA_019776745.2). NCBI lineage: Eukaryota > Viridiplantae > Streptophyta > Pinopsida > Cupressales > Taxaceae > Taxus > Taxus chinensis. Next base: position 991,394,507 of record CM034147.1, on the reverse strand, counting down.
GAGGTTTTGTAGGTAGATCTTCATTATACAACTACAATGACATTAGCGAGGATATTGTGACAACCAGGCGACCAAGATGAAGGTGCTGCAAAGACCTTGCGATATTGTCAAAACTAGACCCTAAGTTTTTTTACATACCCAAGCGCCTAGATCACAGACCAGGGTGTCCCTAGGCGCCCCAGTCCAAGAAAATTTCTGTTCGCTGCAACTTCCTGGGCAACACCATCAGTCTTTGTCCTATCCGCACATCATTCTGCCCAGTCCTGCACACACCAAGGTAAGTTAATTTCAAGTTAGTTTCCTACCCCTTTCCATTTTCATTATTTGTTTTCATTAAAAATATTAAATAAAATTATTTAGTGTTTTACATGACATTTATATCAGTTATTTCCTTGTTACTAGTTTAGATTAACATATAAAATTCATAATTTTAGCTAATCATATTGGTGAACCTGACTCTTTAGAATACCTTTCCCTAGGATCCAATCAAACCCTAATGACTAAGCCTATCCCATCCTCTCCACCTGCCATGTCTCATGTTAGCGTTAACTATATTTATGATGAGGCTGCCATTATTGAGCTTAAAGCTCTCTATAGTTCTCCAGTTACCACACCAAACCATGTCAAACAATAACTTCAAAATGGATTGCAATATGTACCTACCCTCTTTGAAGATTTTCCTATAGGAATTAGCATCGTTGATGATCCAGGAGCCTTTAATCATTGTACTCCATGCTATACAACTATAACTTGCGACTTGAAAACACATTTTTGACCCGTTCGACGGTAATACTGAGCGCCTTCAATGCTCTACTTATATCTTAAGAATGATAGTTTGTAGGATTATGGATTAATTTGAGATGGAGCTTATTATTCCTAACCTTCACGATGAAATTGTGGGAGAATGTTTGGTAAGGGTGTCATATAAATCACATCAAAAACTAAAAGGCGTTTGCAGAAGCTGGAGGTCTTTAGTGCAGAGCCCCCGGTTCTATGAGCTGAGAAAAAATAGAGGAGCATCCAAGCAGTGCATCTTTATGCTTCAGGCCCTTTCTGGCGTCCATGGTGGGGAGCCACTTAGTGAAAATAACTCCAAGGGCCACCAAAATGTGACAACTTATGGAATAAGTGTATACGATCCCGTGCGAGAGTTGTGGGATAGACTTCCTTCCATCCCAGAATTTCCCAACTCCATTCCACGCTTCAGTCGGTGCGTTTCGGTGAGGGGAAAATTGATATTGATGGGCGGGTGGCATCCCTCCACCTTCCACACCATCAACTACGTTTTCATTTACGATGTGGTCTGTGGGAGATGGACACGTGACACCGACATGCCCATGCTTCAATCCTTCTTCGCCTGCTGTGTTTCTCAGTTACATAGAATTGTCTACATCACCAGTGGCCACGAAGAGGATAAAAATGCTTTGAACATAGTTGAGACATACGACGTCGACAAAAATGAGTGGGGAAGTGCTCCCCTAATGAGCAAAGAGAGGGATGAGTGCGAGGTTGTTTTCATGGAGGGCAAATTGATGGTGATAAGTGGGTATCAATCACAGTCGCAGGGGATATTTGAGAAGAGTGGGGAAGTGTTTGATCCACACACATGCACTTAGATTTCCCTTGAAAATATGTGGGGAGTAGCAGCGGTGCAGTGTCCTCGCTTGTGTGTTGTAGTTGCTTTTGGTCACCTCTATTACTTCTATAAGCAAGAAGTGATGCAGTTTGATGGCAAAGACAAGGTTTGGGTGAAAGTAGGGAGTCTGCCACAAGGAATGAGGGATGCTTCTTGTGTCACACCAGTGTGCCGTGATCACATATTTGTGACTGGTTGTGGCATCGATAAAAACATCTGTTGTTATATGTTTGATGCAACAAATAAAAAGTGGGTTGAAATAGAGAGACAAGGGTTTGAGGGATATGTTCAGTGCACAACTACCCTCGACCTCTAATTAACATAAGAAATGTTCTTTAACTGTTGGATACAGAATATAACGTGATGTACATAGCAATAGCATTATGTATGGGGATCGTAGGTCAATCTTAAATTTTGATAGTATGCATTTTAGAGTTGTATTTTGAAACTAATATATATCATAGAGATGTAATGAATTAGGATTTGAGAGGCATACCAATCAATTTAAGGAGTACTTCCATGTTAAGCTTGAAGCAACTTGTTCGTTAAATGTGAATATCATAAACAAAAAGATTTAAAATTGAAAAATGTTGTAAGCAATTAATGTGAATAGCTTAAGATTAGATATTCCAGCATTCACTCCCAATCTTGACTTTTAAGCTATTTTGGGGTGATACTCAATGACATTTCAATTTTTTTTTGACATACTCAAAAAACTCTTCTGATAATATCTTTGTGAAAATGTCAACACATTGGTCTTTAGGCATGCATAATACCAACAATATTTCTCCATTCTTGAAATTAACTCACTAATAAATTGATATTTTATATCAACGTGTTTTCTCTTTTTGCAAAAAAAATGTGATTCTTGGATAATGTTATTGTAGAGTTGTTATCACAAAATATTTTTGTCGCTTCTTCTTGCCCATGTTTTAAATTTGACAACACTCTTTGTATGCAAATAAAAAATGACCCAATAAAAGACTCTCTTTGTATCTTTGTAATGGGTAATCTAGACTAGGATAACAAATGGGACCATACTAAATATGCACACCATGAGGTTGTAAGTTGATGGAGACATAGAACTAGGTATATGGTATTCCACACTCTATAGGGTTTTTAGGGTTCCAAAGCATAGATCTAGGATAGGGTATTCGTATCTAACTAACCCCTGATAATAATTTGATGATAAGAGGTTGTAATTATAGTAAGGGATCCAAGATGTTGCAAAAGTAAGAGTCGTAAGAGTTAAGGGTTGTAAGCCCCAAAATGGGGATTATATGGAAAAAATTGATAAATAAATAATGTAATAGATAAAGAATATGTTGCCCTATCCTAATCTATGCATGACCACATCAACAACAATCCCAAATTCGAAATAAAATAAAGTGGAAAGAGAGGTTAGAGATACTTACCTACTTTAACACACCACTAACATATTAACTTCCCTCAAGGTCAACACCTTTTGAGAGAGTTGATGTGCGGGACCACAATCAAATAAAAGAAGACCTAGGGAAACCTATACTTGAATACTCTAATGACTCCAAAGGTTGAGTAGACAATGGTAAGTGAACCTCCTATGCTTGAAGATCCTAAGTACCAAATGCTCCAAGTATCAACTTAACAGAAGAAAAATAAGGCCAAATTCAAGACTTTTTAAGATTTAAGGGTAGATTGGTACTTGCAGACCGAATGAATGATTGTGGTCACAAAATCACACACTATTACATTTTTACCACCAAGTATGTTATTTTATATATGGATCTTGCGTAATAAAATTATTCACTAATGGATCATCCCTTAGTTTTGTCATCAATTAGTCAATCGTCGTTGTCACTTGTTTCACATAGTCGTCAATTTTCTATATAGTTTTAATCATCTTTCAGAAGGTCTTAATTGTCGTTATTTTGTGGTTTGTCATCTTTATTTTTGGGTGCCCCAATTTAGGTCACACTTTTTTCACATTTAAAATTTTGAGGTCAGTCTCTACGAATTTTTATTACATTCCCATAGGTGCTAGTTGGCATTTTCAGGCCATTAGTGTTGAAATTTGAACAAGGGTTCCCTTTATAAACATAGCATACACACCATATTATGTGTGAGACATTTTACTATCAAGATCTAGCTATCTACTAAGGAAAAGGACTGCATTTGGGAATCTTCTACATCTCCATCACATAAGCATAGGGGGAAAGGGTTGTATTCATTCTATTCCATCCACCATTTGCATATTACATCTAGTTATTGCCCCCTACTTATGCGTCATTGACGCTAGGGCACCCTAGGCACAAAATTACACACACAAGCACACAAAACTACATTGGGTCTAGAATGTAGTGCAACACTTAGTTGTAAGTCCACCATTGTGGTAGCTAAGGTCAGTCCGACCCCTTCATTTGCATCTTTATTTTTTAGGAATTTGATGCTTTGTATGGGGTTTTGCAGGTAGATCTTCATCATACAACTATAACGACATTAGCGAGGATATTGCAACAACCAGGTGACCAAGATGAAGGTGCTGCAAAGACCTTGTGACATTGTTAGAACTAGACCCTAAGATTTTTCATAGACCCAAGCACCCAGATCACAGACCAGGGTGCCCCCAGGTGCCCTAGTCCAGGAAGATATTTGTTCGCTGCAATTTCCTGGGTAGCACCATCAGTCTTTGTCCTTTCCGCACATCATTCTACCCAGTCCTACACACAATGAGGTAAGTTAATTTCAGGTTAGTACCCTATCCCTTCCCATTTTCATTATTTGATTTCATTAAAAATATTAAATAAAATTATTTAGTGTTTTACATCACATTTATATCAGTTATTCCCTTGTTACTAGTTTAGATTAACATATAAAATTCACATTTTTAGTTAATCATTTTGGTGAACCCGACTCTTTAGAATACCTTTCCCTAGGATCCAATCAAACCCTAATGGCTAATCCTATCCCATCCTCTCCACTCACCATGTCTCATGTTAGCATTAACCCTATTTATGATGAGGTTGTCATTGTTGAGCTTAAAGCTCTCTATAGTTCTCCTGTTACCACACCAGACCATGTCAAACAACAACTTCAAGATGGACTACAATATGTACCTACCTGACTTTGAAGATTCTCCTATAGGCATTAGCATCATTGATGATCCAGTAGCCTTTACTCATTATACTCCATGCTATACGGTTACTTGTGATCCGCCTTCTCATCTTTCAGAGGAGACATTAGATGATTCTCTTATTGATTACTTGTTGGTATTGACACTCATTCACATGAGCATATTGATTCACCTTCTACTCTGATCACCAACATGGTTCCCTCTCATGACTCTACCTCTTCTGACATTATTTCTCATGATACATCCTCTCCTACTTTGCATACTCCTTCACATTATGTTGACGATCCTATTGATGGTGCTCTTAGTGATATCTTCATTTCTGAGTCCTTATCAAATATCGGTGAGACAACTGAGGTTTATGACTCTCCTTATTTCCATACTACTGAGTGTGACTCACCTACTCCATTACTATCTTCTCCTGAGATCATATCTAGTCACTACACATGAGTCACCACCATCTATCACTTCTTCTTCTCCTACTGTTTCATCTCCCCTTGCTAGTTCACCTATGTCTCTTACTACATCTTCTATAGAAGTTTCCCCATTGGTTACTTCACCTCTTATGGGTATTCTTGATGCTAGTCCAACCATTTCTATAGGTATTCCATCTATATCTCATACCATATAGCTTCCTCGGCACCTACTAGTGTGCCCTTAGCATCAGACCCTTCTCCATCACCCTTGGACATCCCTATGATCACTCACAATGGTAAGCTCCAACCACTCAATACATTGTTACCATCTTCCACCATCCCTTCATAGGATATTCTTTCCCTCATGCATGTCATAGGACAATTACAATCCCAGGTTCAGTCTCTCACTTTAGAAAGTAGGGCTTATTACGCCTCTATTGACAACAATTCATTACATGGAAATCCGGTCCCTAAGAAAATTCACAATTCTGCATTCCCTCATGATTTTACCATGCCTACTTTCACATGTTTTGATGGTATGGGTAACCCTCACACCCATCTCCTACATTATCATCAGGCTATGGCTTCTTATTCTAATGATCGCTTATTACTTAAATCCTTTCACTATAGTCTTACCGATGAGGCATTACAATGGTACACTCATCTCCCCTTTGGGTCCATTAGCACTTTTTATGACATGGAGGACATCTTCCTCCATCATTTTATAATCAACAATGGCCCTAAGGTTACTTATGACCACTTACCTTCTCTACATTAGGGCTCCACAGAACCTATCAAGGACTATATCCTACGATTCAATGTTTGTATCCATCAGCTTGTTTTTCAACCCATTGATCTTGAGAAGCAATTTATTTTTTGTCATGGCCTCATTCCTCCACTTAAGAAATGATTGCAGTATGATACATGTGATTCATTCACTCTCCTATGTTATAAGGTTATTGACTTAGAACAAGACCTCCTCTCTACACCGACCATAGATCCTCCACATACTTTTGTGGCTATACCCTCATCTAGTTCTCCACCTGAGCCTCTGGTCAAGCATCCCAAACAATCTCCTACCAAGAAAATAAAGCAAGCTCCACCCTCTTTGCCACCAAAGCATACTCCTTCTCTGACTCCGCAACAAGACACTCCTCCTACCACCCCACCTAGGTCACGTGAACCTTTACACTTTTCTCACCACACATGACCACATGATGTGTTACATGTATTACTCAATGAGTGATTAATTCACTTACCTTCCAACCAACATCATCCACAACACTGATTACAATGTCAACGTGACCAACACTATTGTAATTATCATCGTATAAATGGTCCATAGAGACAATGATTGTCTTTCCCTTCAGGATAGATTGCAACAATTAGAGGATAAGGGCATCATCTCCTTTGGTTCTCACCCATGTGAGTGCGATCCATCTCTCCTTTACATTGCCAGAGAGTTCCCACTACAATTGAGTCATCTCCCACATATGGTGCTTTGACTATGATGTATCCACCCCCATCTACTATTCACATGTGTTCCCCACTGCATCCATTACATTCACTACATCCACCTCATCCATCACATTCATGTTATCCACCACATCACGTTGCTACTTCACACTGGGTACCACAACATCCCACTTTCACACATTCCACCACAACTCCATATGACATTTAGTTTGGTTCATACACTCATGTTGCTTCCATTCCACATGCTTCCACCACTCCATGCCACCTTGGTCTTTGGTAGGTGAGTACTCTCACCTCACCCCCCATGATGCACTTGTGTTCTTTCAGTTCTTACATGACTGTTGAGGGTTTTCTCTAAGAAATTTTCATCACGTACTACATCGTTCATCTGGCACACCTCAATCATTTCCTGATGACACACTCTTGTCTTTCATGGTTCATTCTTGATTGTTGAGGGATCTTAACCAAATGAACCTAATCATCTATACGTTGGGGGCATCGCTACTCCCCCTACCATTTATCACACTATGATTACATTACATTAGTATCACATACATTCATCACAATAAGTTACTTTCATCATCATATTTCACCTATCTTTACATTCATCAACATATTAACTACACATTACATATTCTATCTACTAAACTCATCACATTATATTTGCTATCATCATGTCAATACTACACTAACAATATGCAAAAAATGTTACATCCATTTCAACAATAACACATACAACAATAGATATACCATAACATACACTCATCATATATAAATCACACATGTCCATACATATATAGAAAATACAATCATCACTGGGGGAAACTCCCCTACATCATATACAATCATGATAGTCACACCTCATCATCACTATCACTCTCAGGTACTATGAGATCCCTAGAACTAGATGCCTCCCCACTCACTCTATGTCATTGTTCGCGGCCTCAATATCACTCCACCTACCTACGCAATAAGGTGTTCTCTAGAATACTATCCAACAAACTAATGTTGTAACTCCATGAACTGTACAAACACCTCCTACACCAAAGGCCCACCACCTAATGCCTCGCGGGCTCATCGAGTCTCCTCGCGTGCCTCATCCCTCTCAGCTACTAAGACAATACATGTGGTTGTCGCTACTACCACTGGCTCAAATAGATGGGCATGCTCACCCATGATGTCATCCACTCACTCCAATATACCTCCACCAAGTACATCCATCGGCACATTCTGTGTCAATGTGTGGATGGATGTGTCAACTATCAACAACCAATATGCATCACCTACAAAAAAAACAACACCAACACATTAGACAACCATTATTCAAACCTAAGCCAACAAATAAACATACATAACATAGCTATATATAGATACTCATGCTCAGCTATAGCAGCTGCCACTGGGTCGGGGACATGTGCTTCCCCCACTCTTCCTCCTCCTACATGTGGTAACCCACTAGATCTACAAATACTGGAAACAACAATACCCATCGATGTGATACCCACCATGCACATGATACTCCTTTGTACTACCAACATCATCTGTATCTATAACCATATCGTTGCATCTACCTCATCTAGACCAGGAGGTGCTAGCTGCTCTATTGTGGGCCCTGGCCTGGCCCCCACCCTCCTCGATGCTCTGATAGCTCTAAGCCATATATATGGCTCTAGGGGCACATCTTGAGCCATACCAAACTATCATGATACTCTCTCCACCTGAAATAGCTCCTGCCACACCTGGAAACCTATCCTCCAACCACATCATCCTCTAAATACACCATAGCTCCACAACATCCTTGGGCCATCCTCCATAATCATGATATGGCCTCCATGTGATGGCCTCAGGCCCCATCCTATCTATCAATGCTCTATAAGTATCAGTATCCATCCTATGCCCATGAATGTTAATCCATCTCCTCGCGTATATCTCAGGCCTAACCCACTCTCCTCGTGGGCCCCCAACTGGCCTCAACACTGCTATATGCTCATATTCCCACACATGTAACAGTGTAGTGGCTCATATCCCTCCTCCATGCTCATCATGAGTAAACTGGTATAAATCTTTATACAGGTGGGCTAACACACATCGAGGCCCACACATATCTAGTACTCTCCTCCTCTATACACCAACATATATTGTGCATCTTATACAAGATGCCCACACCACCTCCCTCCACCGCTATAGATGAAGCAATAACAACCGCTATGAATTTCCACAAGCATGGAACATTAGACCTCATAATATAGCATCTAGACTGATATGAGCCTCGAAAGGTGTTTGAGTCCCTAAAAAATACTGTCTCACCACTCACATCTTCCTATCCATGTCCTCCAATGGCATCACCTAAACCCTCTCCCCAACAACTGGCAACCACAATATATGATAGACATCCTCTAATGTCATAGTCATCTCCCCCATAGGCAGCCAAAAGGTACATTTCTGCACACCATCTCTCACATAGTGCAGTCAACATCGGCATATTATGGGGCACATCCCCATCTGTGCTACATGTTGTAGGCCGACATGGTCCATAACATCCCAATCATCATCTGAAAAACCCAATCCAAGCAATGTACTCAATGACACCCACCGTGGAACTCCCTCGAGTGAATGTCCCTCTACACAACACAAAATGACAACAAACGTGTGTTAGAACATCTTATAGGCATAATCAACAAATATATATACTTATATAATATAATATACATAACAAACTACATTTTCCATCATCTCAGGCCAAACACACACATTCTGGACCAGGGCTCCAGATGCAAGACTGGGGCACCCAGGACTAGGACACCAGCACCCAGATCTGGGCGCTTCTGTCCCAAGGGTCACTAGTGCCCTCACTACTATTGTCCAGGCTCAAAATGCCAAGAAAATTAAAATTCTCAAAATTGTGAAAATTCAGTACAAACGCCTAATACACCATACATTTTACAAAAAGCAAGGCACTTACCAACTCCGTCATCGTGTGTGATGCTACAACAAGTCACCACTCTCTCAAATCGGACTAGGACGCACTACTCTCACTTGTGGCATTTTCACTCACCTCGTGCTCACTCTCACAATCATGCAAATAAAAATAAGGTGACTAAAACACTTTTTCACCTTACTACTTATAGTCACTTTTTCATCACCCACTTTACTATAGTAATTATTTCACACTTCTTACCACTACTAATACATGTTACACAATTTTTGCCATATCTCAAGCATTTCTACTCCGATTTGCACCTCATTTGTGGAATTATTTTTAGAATTCCACCTACCACCATATTGGACATGTTCCATGCATATCACCTCACATTAAATTTATCTTCCAACCAAATCATACAACTTTTTTGTGATTTCCATCACTTTTCTACATATTCCGCATATACTTTCGGCTTAGCATTCATTCTTCGCATCACTTCCCCTTTCGCTGAAAGGGGGGCATATCATTGGGGTCATCCTATAATTCCCCTTATATCATCACATGCTTAAAACACTACCAATTCAACAAATTCCAAAAGACATTTACTAATTCACAACATGACATTTCACCGATCATCCCCCTAATGACCTAATCTGGGGGCAACTAATAACACAAATTTCTCTATATGACATTTTTTATTACTTCCCCTTAATGACCTAACATAGGGGAAAACAAAAAATTAAGAATATTTCTATACAATTATTCACCGATTTCTATCAATTCCCCCCCTAATGACCTAATATGGGGGCAACATTGAAAAATCTCTCCATGAGTAACCAATCGAATGAATTAACCAATCAATCAATCAACATGTTCACATTCCTAACAATCAAAATCATATCATTCCATCAATACAAATTCAACACAATTGGCCTCCCAGATAACATAACTTGGGAGTTATGTGCGGCCTCCTAGATGACCTAACTTAAGAGATTACATTCATTTCTCACTTCGAGATGACCTAACTTGGAAGCCATATCACCTTTCGCATTCACTTCTAGATGACCTAACTTAGAAGCTCTTACATTATGATGATACCCGTGGAGTGGGGGAAAGAGTGCCTTTCCTATACCACTCCTATATGGGTTAACTGTTTGATCAAATTTGTCTCGATCTAGAAAACCATAAATTTTTTTACCTGAGTCCGTCTACAGTGGCTAGATCTTAAGGATGTAGTTAGAGATTGAAGAATAACACACTTTTCTCCCTACACTCTTCCTCTGGTGATAGGATACCCAAATCCTCCAGTTAATTATTCGTATACACACGTTCGGGTTGGGAATCGACCACCCCCTTCACCCATCTCATCATCATTTTACAACTCTATAACCATCACATTCGTTTAACATATCTCATCACGATAACACACTTTTTCATTACATAGATCAACCCATTGATCCATGATTCAACACACTATATGGTTCTTTCAGCACGCTTCTATTACACATTTGCACGTTCAACTTCAACATGGGCATCTCCAAATTTATCTCAGGTATGCATCTCTATCTACTTTATGTTACTGAGCCTTTGCTCACCAACATAAAGTGGGGGGAAATGTATTCACAAAATCACGCACTTAGTATTACATTTTTACCACCAAGTGTGTTATTTTATAAATGGATTTCCTGTAAGAAAATTATTCACTAATGGTTCATCCCTTAGTATTGTCGTCGGTTAGTCAGTCATCATTGTCACTTGTTTCGTGTAGTCGTAAATTTTATATACAATTTTAGTTGTCTTTCATAAGGTCCCAGCTATCTTTATTTGGTAGTTTTTCATCTTTAGTCTCTGGCTGGGGTGCCTAAAAGGTGTTGGGGTGCCCGTCGGTGCCCCAGTCCTCTTTTTGGGTACCTCAATTTTGGTCGCACTTTGTTCACATTTAAAAGTTCAAGGTCTGTCTCTACGGTTTGTTATTACATTCCCCTAGGTGCTAGTCGACATTGTTGGTCCATTAGGGTTGAAATTTGAATAAGAGATCCATATATAAACATAACATACTCAACATATTATGTGTGGCATCATACTATCAAGAGCTAGCTATCTACTAAGCAAAAGGAATGCATTTGGGCATCTTACATCTACATCACACAAGCATAGGGGGAAAACTTTGTATTCATTTTATTCCATCCACCATTTACATCTTACATCTAGTTATTGCCCCCTAATTCTACATCAATGACGCTAGAGCACTGTATGCACCCAATTTTGCATGTGCTAAATTGTCAAAAAATGGTTACAAAAAGGTCCCCACTAATGAATCATAACTTTTTAGAAGGTCTTCGGGATCCTAAACCTATTTGTAACTTATATTTGTAGCATAGATTCCCTTACTTATCCTCTACATGCTTTTTCCTAGCTTCTAGCTTTGTTTTAGGCTAGTTTTGACATTTAGTGTAAAAACTGCCACCCTTTCTGGGTGGCAGTTTTGTAACCGTTGCACATGCAGGGCGACAGTCCTGTAATCACTGCTCTGTGCCGTCGGTGGTCCTGTGTGCATTTTCTAGAATGTTCACTCATCTTTTGTACACATGTAACTCAACTCCATCTTAGTTTTTAGACGTGTTTCTCAGTCAAATTTCCTCAATTTAAGATTGATTTGTTCATGCTTAACTCCTCTTTCACTTATGATTGTTGATTACATAGTTAACTGCCTCTTCATGTGATGATTTGGCATCTCATTTATGCTAAGTGTGCTTGTGCACTCTACAACTAGCTTTATATAAATTATTCGCTTATTTTCAAGCAAAGGGTCAAAGATTTTTTTTTTGTATGATTGCAATTGTTAAGCTGATTTCTTTCTTGTTGGAAACTACATATCCAATCTCAGTTCTATTGTGCTATCTTTCTTCCAGAATGCCAATTCAAGCTGCCCATTTCTCCAACACTTTCTTTCTATTGCTGTCACTACATTCCCAACCTCTGGACTCATGTGGACACAAGGAATTGAAAATATAAATTGAGGGGACCAACTACCACACATCTAGATTGGCATTGTTCTATATTCTAGGTTGGACCTGTTATTTGATTTCCTTCATTTATTCAAAATTGTTGTTTCTGAATTATATGCAAATTATTAAATAAAGTAGAGAAATCATTGTCATAGTTACAAACATTCAAATAGTCTCAAGCATCAATCCATATAGGAAAACCCTTTGTTATTTTTTCGAGGAAGTTGTAGAGAAAAAAATCTTCCAAGAAGTTCTGATTTCTTCTTCTGCTTCTGAGACAGAATTGAGGTTAGATTTACATTCATAGTTAGAAAATCTTTCATTTAAAATAAAATAGATTTCCTTTTTACACAGATAAACATCCACATCCAGGTGTTTTATTTGTTTTAGGATTTAGATTTAGTTAGATTAGAATCTTTATTGTTATTTCCTCATTTAAATAGAAAACAACAAAAACATTTACTTTCATTAGATTAGCTACCTTTATTGCTTTATTTAGTTTATGTCTTGAAAATACAAAAACATAGCATATATCTCCTTCATTTAATTAGTTTGCTTCACTAGATCAACTCAATTATATCTTGCATGAAAATTACGTGCCCTAGATAGCACAGGGATTACATATTAGAACCAATAGTGCCTCAACCAAATATTTTGATAGAATTAGTAGACATAGATCAAGGTCTTAGAATTCACTTCTTTCAAACAATCAAAATTCAAAAAAAAATCATTGAACAGTTAAGAGAGTTAAACATTGAGGACGACAAGGCATATGAGTTTTGATCAAACCAAGCCAACTATATATTGTATTGAAAGTGTTTAAATATCCACATCAAATAAGAAAAAATGCCCATATGATTATAAACGGACCCGAACGAGAAAAAAACATTAGTTCTACAACCAGACATAGGAGACCTTTTTACCGACATAGATACTGGAATTATGCGTACAGGTTGGTAGAACACCAGTGAGATATGCTGAGAAGATCACACAACTCCTTGTCTTAAACATAGAAGTTGAAAAATCTTATGAGTATTGGATAGTTGGAAATAGTGTTTGATCATTTACATGACTATACAAGGACCCCAACAACCAAGAATTTTTGGAAGTGATCCTACAGTCCCACAACCAAACATGCCAAAATTATTTACTGACATTGACACGAGTCTACACATGTTGGCTTTCCATACATCACCACTACCACCCGATATCATATCACAATTAAATTTTCTAAACGAGGAAGCCCAACCCACCCTCACACTTTGGAATGCTCCCACCAACTGGATCTAGGCTCCATGAAACCAAGCCTTTATCACTTGTTCCATGACCTTTTCTAGACATATTTACGAGGCTCCCATTGGTTTCCTACAAATTTCACAACCGGTAGAGAGGATATCTACAGAGATCGATATTGACTAGATTCTCCGTGTTGCCATTATTTCTGATCCATCCATTCGACCCATCTAGGTTAGACAATATTTTGTTGTACTCTATGAGAAGATCCCATTATTGCGAGTTGAAGACATCGTATTGCCTTGACAACCTATCCATACCATTTACGCTAGCCTTCATTCACCACCGCATTTCACTATCATTTTTCCATCCATACTTCCGCATCGGCTGCCTCGACACGACCTCGGGGAGTCGAGTGCAGGTGAAGGTCATGTGTCAATTTTCATATGTATAGGAACCATAGGCATAAAATCACACACACAAGCACATAGAAATACATTGGGTGTGGAATGTAGTGCAACCAACACTTAGTCATAAGTCCACCATTGTGGCAACTAAGGTCAGTCCGAATCCTTCATTTGCATCTTTATTTTTTTAGGAATTTTATGCTTTGTATGGGGTTTTACAGGTAGATGTTTTTCATACAACTATAATGACATTAGCAAGGATATTGCGACAACCAGGTGACCAAGAAGAAGGTGCTATGAAGACCTTGCGACACTATCAAAACCAGACCCTGAGATTTTTTGTAGACCCAAGCTCCTAGATCATAGACCAAGGTGCCCCCAGGTATCCCAGTCCTCTCCCAGGCATCCTAGTCCAGGAAGATCTTCGTTCGCTGCAACTTCCTAGGTAGCACCATCAGTCTTTGTCCTATCCACACATAATTCTACCCAGTCCTGTACACAACAAGGTAAGTTAATTTTAGGTTAGTATCCCACCCCTTCCCATTTTCATTATTTTATTTCATTAAAAATATTAAATAAAATTATTTAGTGTTTTACATCACATTTATATCAGTTATTCCCTTGTTACTAGTTTAGATTAACATATAAAATTCACATTTTTAGTTAATCAATGATGAATGTGAATGTGGAATGAGTGGTAAAGTAATGCGTATAAATAGCCAAATGATAACATTAACAATTTATGACTTGTACCAAAGCGTTGCTATGATACCAATGAAGGATAAACAAAGAGAGAATTATTTGATAATTTATTCACTCATATGAAGATATACAAACATAAGGTGGTTATAAGTAGGTGGAGAAACCGTATAACTGAATTAAGAAGACAGGTGGGGAAACTGACAAAATACAAACAATGGAATAACATTATGTTATTCTAACATTGGAGAGGAAAAAAAATCATGTGGACGTCAAAAAGGTTAGACAACTATAGGGATGTGAAAATTTGTGAAATCTGATATAAATACACATCAAAGTTATCTCATAAATATCATTACTAACTAACCCGATGGAATATATGAAGGATGTATGTAACCATACCTAGTTACTCCCCACCCTCGAGGATAGTAATCCCTAGAAGCCAATGCATCAGTGACACTTGTGGAAAACAAAAGTCAATAATTTAAAAATTTAGGTGTATACATATGTCCCTACTAAAGATCACTACCTATCACAAAAAGTGTACATCAGATGGTATTCAAGAAAATAACATGCAATACTAAATTAAAAATACCAAGAAATATGTGTTGGACAGAAATAAATGAAATCATGAACTCAAATAAAGCATACCTACCGGCATAGTTACCTTCCCATAAGAGTGTCCACATAGCAAATCATTGAAGTGTAGAAAGAGCTACAAGGTGAACCCAAGTAATACACAACAAAAGAGATAAATTAGATAAATAAGTAATCAACCCTAAACTAAGGAAAAGATCATGGGAGGATGAGAGGATGAGTAAGTAGTGGTCAAAGAAGGCATAATGTGGTGTAAAAGGGTAGCTAAAAATGTCACACTAGCCAACATGTGCATGTATAAATGGTGTAAGGTTCTAGTTAGGAAGAAATTATCCCTTAACTATCTTATTTTATGTTATCTCACTCTTATTAGGCCTTCATACTGCAACTTGTATAATAGAAATATATACATGATGGATTTATATGAGTCCTCTAGTTGGTTTATATACAACGACCACCTTGGGAAAACCACACTAATAGTCCTATAAGTAATAATTCACTAAGATTGAATACTTAGGATGCCTAAGGTAACTAGTAGAATTTTGAGAGAGTGGGCAATAATGATCGAGAGAGCACATCGTGAAAACCAAGAGATGTTGAGGATACTCAAGTAGGATGTTAAAGATACCATTTCTTAGGCATGGTTATTTGTTAAAATCACAAATCTATTGTTGCATCTCAAGCACAGTATGAAAACCAAGAGATGTTGAGGATACTCAAGTAGGATGTTGAAGATACCATTTCTTAGGCATGGTTATTTGTTAACTTCACAAATATATTGTTGCATCTCAAGAAAAGTATGCTTTTAACCTTCTTACAAGATTTAACATCATGTATTGTAATCCTGTCTCTATTCATATAGAAGTTGTAATTAAATTAGATAAAAAACATACTTGTGATAAATTTAACCCTACCTTGTATAGAAAATGCTTGTTGGTAGTTTGATTTTTATGAATATCACTAGGCCTGATATATCATATGCAGTTGGAATTGTTTCTAGAGTCATGCAGGATCCTTATGAGGACCATTGGAAAATTAAAAAAAAGATTCTAAGGTATATCAAAGGTATAGTCAATTATGGTTTGTATTATTCTTCTTGTAATGATGTAAATTTATTTGGTTATTGTGATTTTGATCATGCTACTGATATTGTGGATAGATAATCTACTTTTAGATACAATTTCAAGTTAGTGCAGGTACAATCACTTGGAGTACCAAGAAGCAACTATTGGCACTGAATGAGTGCAAAAATGATTAAATGGTATCACACAATGCCAAAGTGTGAATAAGTACAAGGAAAGAAAGAAGTTAGGGTGTATCCGAATGACATCAACACATAAATTCCTTTTAATATTGTGATAACATTTAGTTTATGCTAGCATTCCCCCCTTATTACATTGTTTTTACAAGCATCATATTTCCAGATAGTGGACCCCTTATTTTAAACATGGCAAAAAGTTTTTATGCTCTCCGTGTAGCCTGATCACCTTTAAGGTGGCATGCCATATTTTTAGATTCATGGTATTGGTGACACCTTAGTTTTTCCTTACAGGATTACCACAAACTTGGAAGTGACAAGATTAATTCTCTATGCTAAAACCTTTGGTGGTTTCTCAGATTACCACAAACCCCTATGATTTCTAGTCTGCAGGTTGACCAAAAACCTAAAGGTGACATGAGGTCTCAACTATACACTTCAGTGGTTTCTAGGATTTCAACAAACCATTTTCTAAGAACCAAGCACTACTTTAGTGATTGTTCTCCTCACAATGTTCTTCATTAAGAGGTACCATACTAGAAAATAATTCTCACAATTTTATTGTAAAAACACACTGCACACAACAAAACCATACTACGCACAACAAAAACACACTAACAAATATGTCACCAAAGTAATGATGCAACCTTGTCGTAGGTGACTAATGAGAGGACACTAATTTTCCTCCAACCTCTGTGTATCCTCCAACCTCCAGTTGATTCAAACTATTATGACTCATCTTTTGATCTTTTGAATGCCCATTGCTGGTGAAAAGTTTACAAGGTAGGTTGCATACACTCCATGGAAAGTCTCGTCTCATTCTATCTTTGACTATAGGTTTCTGTCACGTCTTTTCTCATACCAATATACCAAGCCAATAGAGAGAAAATAGGAAAACATAGGTTGAAGTTCTCCACATTAGTTGTTGAATGCGACGACACTGGTCACTGGTAAAGGAGACTCCACATATGTCAATAGACAACAATTGTTATGATTGGAACATGTCTGATTACTCCAGATTGGCAGAAAGAAACTCCATATATGTATGCTCATTCCTCCTATTAACAATCGTTGCAGTGGCTTCCCCCATAAGGCACTAATATTCCTCTCACTATTTATACATAAAGCAGGATATTGATATAGGAAATATGGTGTCTCAGAGTAATTACCACAATCAAACTGAAACTTGGCACATTGGTATAACACCTCTATATGAATAGGTATAATTTTGTAGCAACACTATAGGCTTTACAAAATGATTCCATGCACACTACATAAAAAAACTAATATGAATATGTTTAATGATCACTATCAAATTATTTGATACTCCATACATTTGTTGTGGGTTAGAACAACAACAATAATAGACATGGGGGGGAAAAAGGAAATGCACTCAATAAAATTGTTGTTGGGTGTAGGTTAAACCATACTCCTACACCAACCAAGTTGACGCCTAAAGGAAACGACAAACACCACCAAGGAGGACTTCCATACAGTTACACGTTTTGTTTCTTCTTCCATGCTCTGATGTACTGCTCCTCTTCAACGTCGCTCTGATACCATTGTTAGCACATAATGAGTGCATAAATGATTGAATGGTATTACGAAATGCCAAAGTGTGAATACATACAATGAGAGAAATTGGTTAGGGTGTAACCACATGAAGAAATACATAACTTCCTTTTAATAATGTGATAACAATTAGTTTATGCTAACAACAACCAGGAGTATCTATCTCTTCTACTGAGCAAAGTATAGAAGTACTATGGAAGAAGAAAAGGAAGCTATGTGGCTTAAAATATTATTGGATGAACTTAATATGGGCATAAAAGGAAGTAATCTTATTCCATGTGACATCTAAAGTTACATTGCTATTGTAAACAATCGAGTTTGATGTTAAAGGACAAAGCACATTACGATTCATATGCACTTATTTTGGTGAAATAATTTTTTATGAGGGAAAATTATTGGATTTCACCAATGCTCTAGGACTATTTCCATTTGATTGAATGGGGTAGCTCAATTTATTAAAATAAAGGAAACAAATATGAACTAAACTAATTTCTAGAGGTGTCTCGTAGACCGGGGATCACACAGGAATCCTTCCCTAAAACTGTGACAATTAATTGTATGGAATATAAGGGAGGAAAATTGCTTGGAGAGGGAGATAGAAGATGGAAATAGGAGGAAAATTTTAACCAAAAAATAGAATAGCTGAGTTTATTGCTTTAAAATCAGAGTATTTCACTTTCATCAATCAAAAGAAACTATTCACATAGAAAGAGGAACAATCAACAAGAAACACAAAGTTTTATTGCATCATGTCACACAATTACAATGCTCTTGGAGTAAAAGTTGAGATGGAGAAAAAATTTCAATTGACAAGAGAATAAAGGAAATGAAGGATCTTGTTCCTAGAAAGAAAATGGGAGCTAGTCAACAAGAATTAACCATTCCTTAAAATGAGGAGGCTATCCCAACTTATAGCTTTACAATGCAACTATTCATCTACCCCCCACATGACTCTTCATGTCCTTATTCAACTCACGGCTCTTCATTTTCCTAGGAATTGAGAAAACAAGTACCCTTTTTATAAATCAAAAGGGACATTTACATTTCAACATTAGAGTCACTTAAGTGAATAAGACCAAAGTACAATGACTCTTTACAATGAAGAATTAGAAAGGGGGAGAGAATAGGAGAAAGATTGAGGAGAGGAAAGAATAAATTCTCTAAAGCATGGATGAAGATGCCTCTTCCTTTGATGAAGATCCACTCCAAAGAGGTTGAAGATGATAAATTAACCCATGATGACCCTCTAAAATGATGTATTGACAAAGATCTCTGAGAACTTTACCCCTTTTGAAAACTCTTGAAATGGTTAACCTCTACAACACTAATTGAACACACTGAGAAGAGGAGAGATGAACACTTTATAAGTATAACATTGAGAGAATTGGAAGATGAATTCCCTCATCGAGAAATTCCTTTTGATCCTGTAGACACTACCACATTTTAGATCCATCATTTACATGGGAGACATTGGTTTATTTTTTCTCACCAAGCACGATCATGATTCCGTCACTGCAAGAGCACAAATGATGAATAAACAATGAGAAAAAAGCCTTATAATTTAGGAGTGAGGAAAGAAAAATAAAACCAAAACAATTTCCATTCACCAATTGATCATGCATTCCATGTTAAATGAATTGAAATGGCCTTCGGGACAAAATTGGCATTTTTCTCATTTTGACACTTTATGCTCATCGCATTGGGGCACGCTAGAATTTTCTTGAAATTTGAGCTACCATTATAGGATGAGTAAATAAAGGAAATGTGATAATTTTTAGCTCATTTTCACCCATTTAATATTTTTAGAATATTCATCATTATTGTCCCATTTTTATGAATTTTTCCAGTTTTGTCCATCTTGCCAATTTTGAGTGTCTCGATCATGAGAGAATGTAACGAGGGACTTGATATGCAAAATTTTGTTAGACTTACTATTTTTAGTAAGTTTTCCCATAAATTATTACTAAAAATATAAATTTTAATTTCCAGTGTCAGATTCAAATGAAACCACTTACAGGAGTTTCTGTTTTTCATTTCAAGCCTTTACTCTAATTTTTTAGGGGATTTCAATCGTTAGAGTTGCGTAAATATGAGAAATGAGTTTTTTTTTTGAAAAATTCAATGGCCTATAGAAAATATCAAAGTGCATTAATGGAGGCATGAAAAAATTACCCTAAAAGGATTTTTTTACGTAACCTTTATTTCAAAGCTGACAGAGAACATAGCAAGGGTTTGTGAGATATGAGCAAATGTGTGCTTTTGAGCATGGGGTTCTCTTGGTGAAATTTGGGCATGACCAGGTTAAAATAGAAATTGAGGGAATGTATATTTAAAAATGGGCTCCAAAATGGATGGTTTTGATTTAAATATTCAACCATTAACTTAGGTTAGGAAACTCATCTCTTGACCCACCTTTGCCACCTCCTTCTTAACCTGGGTTTAAGGTGAGTTAAGAGTTACTAAATGGGTCTAGGAGCCTCTCATGTCCCTTACAAAATTTAGTAAGGGGACATGAGGTGAAAAGGTGCAAAAACATGGTTAAAGTGCTCCATGGGGGCAGCCAACATGAGGAGGGGGACAAGGGTGATGAGTGAGGTGAGTGGGAAATAAGACCTAGGAAACAAATTGTGAGTGGTGAGTGACGAGAGAGGGGGTGCTTCCATGGTGGCACAATTTTTTTCACCTGATGCAATTTTTCACTAGGTGAAAAGGTACATTAGGTGTGGAAAAGTGTGCCAAGGGTGATATTCATCATGGAGAGGGGATGGTTGGAAGGTGTGAGTGAAAGACATGCACCTAACACATGAAGATGTCACTTAAGTGACAAAAAACCACTTCTCTCTTGGTGGCACAATTTTTTTCACCTCATGCCCTTTTGCACTAGGTGAAAAGGTGTAGAAGGGCCTTCCAAGTGTGCCATGGGTCATGTTGATCATGGAGAGGGGGCCAAAATGACTTGTGAGTGTATAACACTCACCTAACCACCCAAATGACTTCTTAAGTGACGAAAACATTATAACCTACTCTCCTCACCTTGGTGGCACAAGTTTTTTCACCTCATGCACCTTTGAACCAAGTTAAAAGGTGAAAAAGTGCATCCCATGTGTGAAAATGTGCCATGGACACTACTATAAACCCTGCCTTCACCAACAACTACTAAAATATATATATTGGAGAGTGATTCCTTTCCTTGGGAGCTTCCTTGAGAGTTACCTAGGAAAAAATTTATATCATTTTGAATCAAAAAGGTTTTTTGAGATCATTACTAAAAATTTCAGGAGCCAATTCTTCCTAAATTTTTTAATTTACCCCTATTTTTGATTCTGCTCAAGCCTGTGTGCCGGTGAAAGTGTCTGCCACCAAAAAAATGATAATGAAATGAAAACCAAAAAAATTTGAGTGAAGAGGGATTTTCATAGGTTACTTTGGGATTTTAATTAGACCTATAATCTCCATAGGAATCCTGGAATTCTCATTTGAATTCCCACCGAGATCAAAGATCTTCATCTACACTGTCAAGCCGACATCTCAAAATCTGGACAGTAGAATCTCCCGAAACATTTTGAAATGTGAAGTAGGAATTCTAAGATTTTTTATGAGTATTTTTTCACTTCAAAAAATATCCCAAGGATCCCACAATAACCAGAAAAAGATGACTATCTTTTTTACTAATTTCATTTCCCTACACTGTCAAGCCGACATCTCAAAATCTGGACGGTAGAATCTCCTGAAACATTTTGAAATGTGAAGTAGGAATTCTAAGATTTTTTATGATTATTTTTTCACTTCAAAAAATATCCCAAGGATCCCACAATAACCAAAAAAATATGACTATCTTTTTTACTAATTTCATTTCCCTACACTGTCAAGCCAACATCTCAAAATCTGGACGGTAGAATCTCCCGAAACATTTTGAAATGTGAAGTAGGAATTCTAAGATTTTTTATGAGTATTTTTTCACTTCAAAAAATATCCCAAGGATCCCACAATAACCAGAAAAAGATGACTATCTTTTTTACTAATTTCATTTCCCTACACTGTGTTATAAGTAGCCTCATGTTGCATAAATTGTTCCTAAAATTTATTTTCCTTGAATTTTTTTCGTAAAGTACCTTTGATGATATCATATATCTATCACACACTAACTGGATGCATTATCTCTTCTTGGTTCATCCCCAGGGGGTGCTTACCAGGTGTAAAAACCTTGAAAATAGGCCCTTTTGGACCTCTAGTAGTTGTTCCTTCAAAGTGGATCAAAATGAATCCATGAATTGCTTCCCACCAACTTACCTGCACATGAAAAACAATTTTACAATATAGTTAGCACATCCCTCTTGGCCATAATGGTGTTTACATAGTCAAAAATTGGCCGAAAGGCAGGTTTATGTTACCTGGTTCAGGGATCTTTGAGTGTGGGCTTAAATGTCATGGATTTTTTTTTCAATTTTTCATGATAGAAATTTAGCATGAAAAGAAATTAATTATAGATAAATTTATGAATGGTGACATATACCTTAATTTTTGTTCTATTAAAGATCCCATTTTAGAATTTTTTACAAAGTCATTATGTGCTACAAAATTCTATAAATTTTGTACTATGTTGGGAATTTCATATTTTGGTTCAAAAGATCATGTGGATGACCTTGATATCCACCTTTGAATAAAATGAGCAAGACTCAAATGATCATGTGAATGATGTTGATCTTCACCTGTGAATCAAATGAGCATGGTTCAAGTGATCATGTGAATGATGATAATCTTCTCCTTTTTAAATCAAATGACAATATGATATTTTGGCTCAAGTGATCATATGGATGATCTTGATCTCCACCTCTAAATCAAATGAGAAAGACTCAAATTATCATGTGAATGATGTTTATCCTCACCTCTGAATCATATGAGCTTATGTTGCTTGTGCTTTGGTCTTTCAGAGTTTCCCTTGAGGGGAAATAAGGAGGATGAGAAAATAAGGATAATTGAGCATGTTTTGCATGTATTTTGTGATTCCAACTCTTTTTCAATACCACCTCTTATTGGCCTGATTGTGACAATTGTAAACTCCATACACTATTTCCATTTTGTTTGAGCAAATTTTCACTTTATGTGAGTTTATTTATATACCTAGCGAAGCATTAGATATGAGATATTATTATTTCATAAAAGAATCCATAATCTTATGTAAGACTATTGGAGAAGGACCATATATCTATTGGTGTGAATATTACACAAGTGAATGATGCAAGATGTGGATTGTTCCAAGAAAAAACAATGCAAGCATACAAGTTTACAAATTATGAAAATACAAGAGAGATAATTGTAATAACACAGAAATAGCTCCAACTCAATACGATAAAATAGAATAATAAAAGATATGTACATATAGTAGGTGAATGTGTAACCTCCTCCTAGAATCATGGCAATATCCACCTAAAATAGTGGTAACCAACAACTAGAATGGTGTAGTCAAGTGGTGACTAACACCTTTAATAGTGTATTCAAGTGGTAACCAACATCTATAATAGTGTATTCAAGTGTACACCTAAGAAATTATATCCCATAAGTGTAGGGAAACTCCAAGTGAGGTGGAATATCCTGAGTAGGATAATGCAAATAAAGAGAGGAAAATAAATCCTACAATAACACCCCCCATATGCACAACTTAGGTGGGCAGTGAAAAATGAAAGTAGGTCCCGAAAACAAGGCCTAGTGAGGTACCCATTTATAATGCAATCTCTCATATGCTAGAGTAAAAGGAGAAAAACCAGTGGAAAAAATTCCCCCCAAAAAAGATACATGAATAAGTGAAGAGGCTAGAAGGCCCTCCCTAAAGATGATGAAGTTGCTAATATAGGCTGCACCCCAAAAAGAGCTCATAGATGAATGAACTTTCTCTCAGTGAAAGGTTTGGTGAAGTTGTTAGTAACCTGCTCTAAATACTAACAAAATATCAAATCAATGACTTGCTTGATGAGGCCATAAATTTTCCATAAATTACCATTATTTTGTCCTTCCAAGTTACCTTTGAAAGTGGATTTAAATGTAATCTAGGAACTTATAGTTTTCTTAAGATAGAATATAGGATATATATCTTGTTCATTCTTTAGAAATATTTTTCTATCTATTTTGTTGACTAATCCTATTGATTATTTGGAAAAAGATGCAAAGTCTTGTGTATGTAGGCCATAAAGGAAAGATAATTCTAGTATTGGGAAAAGTGGAATTGATCATGTATGTTATATCTAAACTCAAATTTGATTTCATATTCAGATTTATCTTGAAAAATTATGTAAGTTCAAAAAAAGAATCATCTCAATCCGAGATCGTATGCAAAAGTTATAGTTGTTTTAAGTTAGTTCCGGAACTCGCGGAGTTAGTTCCAAAACTCGTAGGTTTAGTTCCGGAACTCACAGATTTTGACATTTTTTTAGAAATTTTGAAAGATCAGAGAATCTAATGGAAAATATGAGAGAGGTTTTTGTTCATAGAAATGTGTTTAACAAAATCTCATTCAGATTTTCTACAGGTATTACCAATAAAGATAAATCTAACTTTTAGTACGCTGCAGTTCGAGGAAAAGTGTATTAGACGAGCACTAAAAGTTCCACAAACAAAAACAGAAAAGAAAAACAGAAAATATGAGAGAATTTTTTTTTCATAGTAATGTATTTAATAAAAATCTCATTCAGATTTTCTACAGGTTTTACCAATGCGGAGAAATATAACTTTTAGTGATCTGCAGTCCGAGGAAAAGTGTATCAGATGAGCACTAAAAGTTCCATTAAAAGAAATAGAAAAATTCAAACAGAAAATATGAGAGAGTTTTTTTTTCATAGAAATGTGTTTAACAAAAACCTCATTCAAATTTTCTACAGGTTTTACTAATAAAGATAAATCTAGCTTTTAGTGAACTGCAGCCCAAGGAAAACGCATATCAGACAAACGTCAAAAGTTCCACAGTCAAAAACAACAAAGTCAAATGGAAAATATGAGAAAGATATTTGGTCAAAATCATATTTTGATAAAAAACCTCCTTCCAATAATGTAGAATAATAAAATCATTATGATTCTTGTTACCAAAAAGCAAGGAGAAGATATGGGAGCAAATCTTCCTAAAATAAGTAAGATAAGATTTGACTCCAATAATATATCTCTCTCCATATTTTGTGGAGATGGAGATCTTAGTTGTTAGGATTGGAATAAAAATAGGATAAGATCATATTTCAATTTTCTAATATAAGAATTTGGTTGGATGCTATGAATTATAAATGCAACCTTCCACACTTAGATATGTAATTCTTTTCTCCCAATAAATAGAGATTTGTTCTTTCTTTCCAATCTTTATAAAGTAAAGTTATTCTGCAAGTTCTAAATTAAAAGTATGAATTAATTCCTCTTCGAAGGAATGAGCTGGCCACTCATTCCAGGGAAGATGGATCAATGTGTTAATGTTTGTTTCTTTATTTCTACAGTTTTCCTTTTGTTGTAAACTTCTGATTTCATGTTATGTGATCCTTCTTTCAGTACAATTTTTGTTGTGAACCTGCAAGTGTATTTTTTATCTTTCAGTTATTTTTTATTCAGAAATTTCATTTATGCAAGTTCCATTTATTTCATGGAACATTTATTTATGTAAGTTTGATTTCCTTTATGCAAGTGTGCCTTTATATTCCTGCAAATGTGATTTCCTTTATGCAAGTGTGTTTACATTTATGCAAGTGTGCTTTTAAATTTCTGCATGTGTGATTTATTATATGTAATTTTAGATTGTGTTTAAAGGATTCACTTTCTGAGATCTTCTTCTCTTAATGCATACATCATTCAGACACCAACCCGGATTGACATTATTAATGGCGAGGATTGATGACCCTCATCATTGCTCATGAATGAGATCCCGAATTAAGTGCATGTGAATCTCAGTGTGTTTTTTCCTATGATGAAGAACCATATTGTTGCATATCTAGATAGTTCTCTGGTTGTCACAAAATATGATTGTAGGCTTCTTTATTTGGATGTCAAGCTCAGAAAGAATCCTCTGAATCCAAATATCCTTAGTAGACACGTTAACAACTCCCATGTACTCTTCCTAATGTGGATGATAGAGAAATAACATTTTGCTTCTTTCTCAACCAACTGATGGGACTAGAACCCAATGAGAAACTGTAACTTGAAGTGGACTTATGACACTCAGTGTCGCTAGCCCAATCTGAGTTCTGATGTATCTGACCAAGTCAATTTGAACCAATCTTGTAGTGAATCCCATATCTGTGTGAGCCCTGAATGTAGTACAAAATCCTCTTAGCTACTTTCCAATGCATCTCATGGGGTTCCTGTATGAACCTCGAAACAATACCAACAACATAGGAGATATCAAGTCTGGTGTGAGTCAAGTAAATAAGGCTGCCAACAAGTTGTCGATATAAAGTAGCATCGAACCAAGGGTGTGGAACAATCAACCTCAAGCTTGACTCCAGATAAGAAAGGAGTCAGAGATGGCTTGCAGTCAGCCATGTGAAACCAAGCTAGAAGATCGAGAGAGTACTTGGGTTGTGTAAGTGAAATCCTTGAATCGGACTGTGTGATCTCAATGCCAAGGAAGTAGTGCAGTAGACCCAAGTCAGTCATGGAGAATCTATCCTGAAGAGTTTTCTTCACTGCTAAGATAGCCGATGAAGTACTCCTAGTGATCAAAAGGTCATCAACATAAAGTACCAGTATCAGTAATGAATCATCCCGCCACAATAGATATACATTGGATTGAATGACATTAAGTGGAAACTAGAAGCTAGGAGGAAGGAATCCATCTTGGCATACCAAGCCCTAGGGGCCTGTTTGAGGCCATAGATGGATTTCCTAAGTCTGTAAACTAAGGATGAATCCTGAAAAAACCCTAGGTGGTTGCTCCATGTAGATCTCCTCTTGTAGGTCTCCATGAAGAAAATCACTCTTCACATCCATTTGTTGCACACTCCAACCATGTGTTATGGCTAAAGTAAGTGTGAGTCTAATCAAAGTCATCTTGGCTATGGGTGCAAAGGTCTCTGAGTAGTCTATGCCAACTACCTATGAAAAACCCTTGGCTACTAACCGAGATTTGTACTTATCAAATGACCCATCTGCTACAAATTTGGTAAAATATATCCATCAACATCGAACCATCTTCCTTCCCTTAGGAAGTGAAGTCAAATCCCAAGTGTGATTATTGATTAAGGAATTATATTCTTCATGCATAACACTATCCCACCCATGTATTCCTAATGCCTCTTGAAATTTCTATGGATCTTTCATTGAAGCATAGAAGGCATGTGGCTTACTTTGATAGTCTACGAGAGTACGTATGTCATCCTCTAGATCCCCTGCCCAAGTTCCTGCACTCTGAAGTGTCTTTGTAGCCCAAAGAGGGCTTGAAGTGGGTGAGTCATGTGTTGAATCCTCATCCTCTGAAGTATGGCTAGAAGTAGATGAGGATGACTCCTCATTACTTTACTTACTATGAGAACTGGAATAAGTAGAAGACGTTTCCTTAGGAACCTACTGTGGATGATCTGAATCCTCAGACTGCTCATAAAAATTGAGTGAAGCCAAAGTAGATGGGGAAGTGTCAAGTAAAGTGTCAGTGGGACTCTCCTGAAACTTAACACTTCTCTCGATGAACAAATCATGAGTAGTAGGATGGATAATTCTATATCCCTTGAACCCCTTTGGATACCCTATCAAAGATACAAGGTTTGGATTGAGGCTCCATTGCCTTGCGTTTATTTTTGGGAATGCATGTTCCATCGCTGGTGATCCGAAGACCCTGGAGTGCTTAAATTATGCAATTCCTATTGTTCCAAGATTCAAAGGGACTTATACCTTTTAAATACTTTATGGGGAACCCGGTTCTGTATATAACATGCACAATTGATGGCTTCTTCCCAAAACTGCTTATGGAGTCAAATATTTAGAGTGGATCATATAGTTTTCCATCTCTTTCAAGGACCTATTTTTGCGTTCTACCACGCCATTATGTTAAGGAGTGTAAGGCACTATCCACTGTAGATTAATACCCTCTATGGTGTAAAACTGCTCAAATCTGTTGCTAACATACTCCACTCATTATCTTTTTGAAGAAATTTGATGTTTTTCCCAGATTGATTCTCAACAAGTTCCTTGAACCCCTGAAAGTAATCTAACACTTCAGAATTTTTTCCTAAAGGAAGTAGACCCATGTATATCTGGAAAATTCATCTATGAAGGTGAGAGCATATTTGACCCTAGTGAAAGAAGGATGGGGAAAATCCCCTGTGACATCACTGTGAATCAAATCTAAAGGTGTTGAAGCTCTCCAATATTTTCCCTTGTCAAATTTCTCTTCATGGTGTTTTCCAAGAGCACAACCCTCACAAAGTCCCTTTGAGAAATGAACTCTAGGAAATCCTGTAACCATGTCATGCTGACTGAGCTTCTCAAGGTAGTGGTAGTTAAGATGTCCAAACCACTCATGCCATAATTTGATAACTCCTTCTGAATGTGTGAGAAATGCAGTAGGGGAAACATCAAGTGAAAAATGTGAGAAGGTATATAACCTAGCATGGTGATATACCCTTCCCACTGCTACTGTAGTGTCACTATGAAACTCCCTGATCTCAACTAAATGTGGATCAAATAGGACTCTCATGCCCTTCCCTATATGAGTCATTTGATACACTGATAGGAGATTAGTTGAAAGTGAAGGTACACTAAGAACATTTGTGAATGTTCCACCTTCGACTTCAACATACCCTCTCATTAAAACTGATAAACTAAAATTAAACTAAACTATCACCCAAAGTATAATAATAGTTAATATAATATATGAGGACTAAAACGTTGTTAAAATGCAACCTAGAACAGAATGGAACCCATTGTAAATAATGAAGCACTAAATTCGAAATAAAACCCTAATTATGTAAGGATGTAAAAGGAAAGGACTTATCTGATTGCTGGAGAATGTCATCATTTTGCCATAGGTCTGGATGTAGATTCTACTGAGGATTATGAACGATCACTCAAAGATCCTGAAAAGGAACACAACTCTAGAAGATATAAGGAGATTGCAAGTCTGATTCCAAGAAGGTATTGGGGTGCCCTAGTCTACAGAATAAACACCCTTGTTTCTGTAAAAGCTCAAAATCTGATTTCAGAAGTGTCACAAAATACCATGAAATATTTTGTCTGTCGCACTAGATCTGTAGAGTTGTGCCAAATGTACGAAATAATACAAGATGAAGCAAATGACTTGCAAAAGACAAAGAAGTATAAAAACCCTAAAATTAGAATATGTAAAATGAATGGGTCAGACTGACCTCAGCTGCCACAATAATGGGATTACTAATCTGAGTGTTACACTACATTTTAGACCCAAATGTAGTTATGGTGTGTGTGTGCACGTCATGCCCTAGGTGCTCTTGTGCTAGTCGCACTTTGTGAAATATCGAGCAATAGCTAAATGTAGAAAATGTAATATTATGTGTGCATGGAATAGAATAGAATCCTTCCCCCTATGTTGTGTGTGTTGATGTAGATCTCCTAGCCTTGATGCATGGAACTATGTGGATGTAAGTGATGTAATGGATGCAACTCTAGATGGAGTGATAGTAGTAAGTGACACTAGGAACCTCATTATGGTCTCATAAATTTATATTTATAGGGTTCTATTGCTCTAATTTCATAATTAACCCCGATATGACTGACTAGGAAAAAGATAAGGATGAAAAATGGCTAAAAGAGCCCAAAAGGAGGCGGGAAAGTAAGACAAAGATTAGGGTGCCCCAGGTGGGAGCAATGTCTGCATTCCATGGGGTGCCCCAATACAGGTATGGGTGCCCTGGTTTAGGATCAAATGATGGGACAATGATGAAATAGATTGGCATGTATAGGAAAATACACAAGAATGATGAAATAAAATGTCAAAAAAATATGACCAAAAGGTGGGATTAATTATTACTTTCTTCACTTGAGAACCTTCTAAATACTAGTATGAGACTGGGTTAAATAATGCATAAAGTGCATTATTTTGTGACTATAAAAAATGTGGCTAGAATATCATCACACAAAGTGATGGATGACATGCTGTAGGGCTCTAAGGAATAAAACTCAACCTTGTTGTGATGAACCCATTTGGTGTGAATCACCAAAGTTGATAACCCATGAAGGGGTAGATGAGGATGTATCTACAACTAGTGCCTTTCCCTTATGTTTATGTTTATGTTTATCTTTTGTCTTAGTAGATTCTTGGGTTGATGAATACTGTTTGATAGATTCAGGTACCCCTATGTTGTTCTTCTTAAAGAGATGACCTATGTAGTCAATCTGCTTCTTTATACATTTGTGCTCATCGTGCCAAAGTTTCTTGCAATAGGGAAAACTTAACCTTTTCCTTCTTAGGTTTCCCATCAGAACTAGAGGTTTCATTTGTAGACTTGGAAGAGGTATTGAATTTCTATTCTTTCTTCTTCTTTGGATCATTTCTCTTTTTCTTCTTCTCTTGGTTGCTATAGGATTTTTGTTTCCCATTCCCAACAATGAGGGCTTGAGGTTTGGATGAATTTAAGGTGCTCATTTGGATTATCTTGTATTTATCCTTAGTCAAATCAGCAATAAAGTCATCTAAAAAAGACATATACCATGTGATCCCAAGAGCCCTCTTGGTAGCATAAAATGTAGAGACAAAGACAGAGTAGTCCGGACCTAGTTTGACAAGCACTGAAATAACTAGTTATTCATCCTTCTTTTCTATTCCACATTATTTTAACTACAATCTTAATGAATTGATCTTGGTAAAGAAATATTCCAAGGTGTCAAAATTGCTAGGAATTAAGCTGATAAGTTCTATTTCTAGCTCATGACCCCTCATAGTGTCAACTTTTCCAAACAAGGTTTCTAAGGTTTTCTATACCTCGTTGGGAGATTTGGATGAATCTATGTGAAAGAGGAGTTCAGGAGACACTGAAAGACATAAAATACCAAAGTTTCATCACACTTATTAAACCACTTAACTTTTTCTGCATCTGTATTAGGCTGTGGTTCTAACCCCATTGAGATACGATACAACCTTTTACTCCTTAGTCCAATGGAGATTTTTTATTTCCATTCATGGTAGTTAAATGTAAGTCGGTTAATTGAACTAAGATCCATTATTATAGAAAGAAAATTGTGGTAGTTACACAAAATAAATAAATGTGCAGAAAGAAAGAAGTTTTGAACAAGAGAGGAAACACTTTGTACATCCCCCGAAAACTATATCAAGAAGCCCCCCCACAACTTTGGCACTTTATAACTTAGTTTTTTTAACAAAATAAATAGGTCCAATGCTTTGGGAAATGAAAAATATTTAACTTTTGTAAAAATGGCACTCGATATCGAGATACCAATCAAAATTTTAACAATAAATATTTCCCGTAAATAAGACCTATTTTAAATGAATTTACACTAAACTTGAAATGCACTTTTTTATTAAAATATAATTTTAGCAAAAGGAGGAGGGTTTTGATGAACCCAAGGCTAATCCATTTGATTCATTTGTGCCGGGCACAACTGAAGGCAAAAAAAAACTGGGAGTAGTAAGGGGCTAGTGTTAGCCACCTTGCACAACCAAAGGCTATTCCGACGAGGCCGTTAGGCTGAGATAAATTATTTGTAGTACACAAGTTGTGACCATGTAGGATCAAGAAGATCTTCATCGTGGCCCTGAAATTGTTGCATATTTGAGTGTAGTAAACAACACTACCGCGGGACTCAAAAAATAATGACTGAATCTAGATCTGCTATGCATGTATGGGTTGTTAGAAACTTGGATACAGATCTGAAACAATTCTTGAATAGAAACACACCCTTTGTAAGTATGAACAAGCATGCAAAGCACTACCACAAGTGAAAACACCCTTCAAAATTATGAAAACACCTATATCTTGAGAAATCTTCTAGGGATCTTGCAACAATGATTTAGGGCCCATAAAAAAAGCAATCTCCAAATCTGTATATGCACTATGCAGGCTTGTAAACCTCAGAAGCCTAAAAATATGTTATATACCCACAAACCAAGAAATAAATAAAACCAAAAACACCCAAATAATTGTAAATAATGACCTTAAATGAAATTAAGCTTGCAGAATAATAACCAGAAAATGTCAATACCATCTCAGATCAGATACCATATCAGAGGAGCACCATAGATCTATTGGGTCAAAGATTACACAGGTGAATGATGCGAGACATGAATAGTTCCAAGACAAAACAATGTAAGCATACAATATTGCAAATCACAAAAAAACAAGAGAGATAATTTCAATAACACGTAAATACCTCCAACTCAATACAATCAAATAGAATAATGCAAGAGATCTACATATAGGAGGTGAATGTGTAACCTCCTCCTATAATCAAGACAATATCCACCTAGAATAGTGGTAATCAACAACTAGAATGGTGTAGTCAAGTGGTGACTAACACCTAAAATAGTGTAGTCAAGTGTACACCTAAGAAAACATATCCCATAAGTGTAGGGAAATTACAAGTGAGGTGGAATATCTTGAGTAGAATAATACAAATAAAGCAAGGAAAATAAATGCAAAATTAAGGATCTTCAAAACTGCTCCACGGCTGCCCTCTTTTACCGACCTACAGACTGTGTTGTTAAAATAAGAGGAAGCTCATTTTCATCTAATCGAGCCACCCGTGGTGGGTTGGTGAGCTTCTTCAAATGGTATGTGACATGTTGGGAATTTGAAGCCCGCTTATCTCCTTTTTCACTAGTTGGTTTAAGCCCAGGTCGGTAAAAATCCCACATATACCGTGTCGTGGATGGGGTTGATATTTAAAAATAGGAAGGTTGGCCTGTATTCATGTGGCTTGGGCCACATTTTAGCTTTGTTTTTTTCCACCCAAATATGGGTTATGGATAGCCCCTGAGTCGTCTTATGGAATCGCCACCTGTGTAAACATTGAACCGCCCATCAATAAGGGGCCGAGATGCAATGTTGATCTACTGTACTATTTGATCAAAGTATTGAGATGTTCTGAGTTGTTTGTTGTTTCATTTCCCAATGTGGGTTGTGGAAAGATATATCATTGAGGTAAATGTGGAGCCAAACAAATGGTTGACTATACCACATCATATAAATTTTAACCCTCCAATCAGTTGGATAAAGGGCTTCAATCGAGTTATATGCAAATCGACCAATGTTCTCGCCAAGGTAATAGGGGATAAAAAATCCTGAACCATATGGATATAAACCTGAACATAGAGGTAACAATGTGATCAACTCGGTGGGGAGTTGATCACCCAACTGAGATAATATATGGCTCTCCTGAGATGTATTTAACCATGCAATGCACAATTCCACTCTCCAAACATATATAGTCCCACATTGACAATGTTAGAGAGATAGATGGCATATATAATCGAAAATACAATAATGACAATATGAAATAAAGGCGGCAAAGGCACCTCTCCTATAAAAGAGTGTGTCGAACCTGGCTGAGGGTCCTCGACCAAAAAATAGCGGGGCCCAAAAAATTTTCATTCGTTGAAGACTGGAGGTATTCAAACATGAAATTTCAACCTTTTCACATTTTACCAAACTTTCCACGTGTCAATGCGTGATTTTCCAGTTTACCAATTTGAACCGTTTTTAAACCAAATCTTTGACTTGCGATAACTTCTACATCTGGGCTTCGTTCCTGGAGTTTTGCATACCATTGGAAAGGTCGCAAAACAATCTACAATGTGGTCATGGTTTAGGGAGTTTTATGAAATTTCCAAGACTCAAAAAATCCTCTGGATCACTCCTCCTAGCTAGGAATAATGTTTTTCAACAAAAAGTTGTTTATCAACCCAAAAAACATGCTAACTCATCCTACATTACAAAATATCATACAAGAAAGAAATAACATTATAGGTTAATTAAATGCAAATATTTGATTAGCTAGTCACATAACCGTTCAGATAATAACACCCAATCAAGCTAGTGTTCAATTGATATGCTGCAACCCTGTCAACTCTGCACACAACTATGAACTGTTAATCCCATTGTAATTCCATAAAAAACAACCAACTAGATAATAACACCCATTCTATTACAAAAATCTAGTGTTTAAATTTCACTTTGTGATACAGCTAATTACAAAAATTATAATTCCATAAACATAGATCGGTATACCAAACATCTAAACTACCCATAATTAGTCTAGTGCCCACTGTCCATCTGAAAATGTAGCAACTGCAAATATTCACTATCCAGGATAAATTAGACTATCAATTCCCAAAAATAGCTATTGTCAACCAACTGAATCCACATAAATCTGGTAATTCTATCCATACATGCTAAACTATAAAAGGATAAGAAACAAACTATATGCTTACCCATATTAGTGAATTGCTTAGCTGTTACAAATGACCACTAGGAAATACCTACACACCAGTTTGTTAGTGCAAATAATGTACACTTCAATTGTAACCACATAGGGTAGTTACAAATACACACCCTAAAAATTAGGGTAGTCATGAATGTGCAATTACCCTGTATAGACACAAAAAATTTGTATATTACTTACAAAATAAAAAAGGTGTCGCAGACTTACACAATGACATTTAACAACAGTAACTTAAAAATGCATTCCAAAATTAGACATTTTTCCATATGCCCACTGAATCTACATACACTTTTGCTAAAAAAAGAAAATGGTATATTGTCATCCTTAAAACGTAAGAAGTTAAATCTGAGTATTTTAAACCTTTCTCCCATATCCTCTTATAGGCGACCCCATTTCCTAATTTCAAAGTAATTAAAACACATGTGAATTTATCCTTCAACATACACCAGAAATCCACAAATTACTCTGAAAGTTTTTGCATTCTTTTCAACAAATACTGTTATGCAAAAACAAACCTATCCAATTCACATGATCCTACATTCTCTGTATCAAAACATAACAGACTCACAAGTGGTTTAACAATAGAAAGTTTAGAGGTTGATTCATGTTTATTGATGGTTTTAAAACTTCTTTAATTTTAAACTCCAACTTATTCTTACAATGCTTTGGATGGTTGGTTGGATGAAGTTTCCACTAATTTACAACCTCATGCCCACTCATTTGACAGTGAGTGAAATAATTCCTCCTTGTTCTCTTGCTATCGAGGTGAGGAATACTATTTACCATTTCTTGCCAAAGTAGCTACGAGATTGGTTTTCAGCTCATATGAAAAATATGCAACTTCCCATAGTGCACATGTAACTATTCATACTTAACTAACTACACCACCTCAAGCAATCGATGTTAATCAAATTAAAGTGGAAGAAAAATATTGAGCTAAAATAGCTTTGATACCAAACATGATCTGAAAACGTAAGTTATAAATTTCAAACTTTAATTGTTCACAAGGATCTTGGAACTCAACATCAATTTTATGGATTTTAAAAACTCAAAAAATAATTAATTCCCTGATTTATTTATGCATCTCAATCTGATTTTAGTCACAACATTGAAATGTGCATTCACTTATTCTATTGTGGATTATGGATACTAAAATTCACTTAAGTCCATTTTTCCTGTTTTAAGATGATTACATAATCAAATGAATAAAAAATTATTGTTGAACTTATCTGATCAAAAGCTTCATCAAACTAAGATAAAACATCGACAAAATTGAAATTGATAACAGAGTTCACCCGAAGGCTACGTCTCTGGATTCATAGAAAGTGAATCGATCTATTAAAGTCTAAAGAAGTATAATTACCCTTCCATAAGGATAATAGATCTTTGTAATCTGTAAATGGGATGATACCAGACCTCATGGAACTCTACAATTTACCAGAAACTATTCTAAAGTCCATCCATGACCCCTACAGTGTCTTCACAATTCAATCCCCCTGCAACTATACTAGAAAATAACCTACAAATGGAGAATCTGAAGCATTACATGAAAAAAAATTACATAGCTGGAATCCTCATGAAATTCTGAGCACTTTCATTTTATTCCAAGGCCTAGTTTGGCCCCAAAGTGCCCCAAAATTAAGGATCTTCAAAACTATTACATGGCTGCCCTCTTTTATAGACATGCAGACTGTGTTGTTTAAATTAGAACGAGCTCATTTTCATCTCACCAAGCCACCCATGACGGGTTGGTGAGTCACTTGAATGGTATGCAATAGGTCAGGAGTTCGAAGCCTGCTTATCTCCTTTTTCGTCAGTTGGTTTAAGCCCAAGTGGGTAAAGATTCCACATCTAGAGTCATGAATGGGGTTGATATTTAAAAATAGGCAAGTTAAACTATATTCACATGGCTTGTTGATGGGTGTCATTATTCCCTTCATTTAATCAACTCATGGTTGATGTCATATTAAAACCAAGGGTGTGTTTGAAGCTATATACAACAAGTGAAGTCTCAAGTGAACTAGTAATTGATCGTAGATACTTATTATTTTTATTTTTCTAGGGGATTTTCAAGTGTCTTAAGATTTCTTGGCCAAAGCCTTATTAAAGCTAAACTATAAGAAACTTTCCGAAATAAACACACATTGCTGAAATGAACAAATTTTGCAGAATTGGACACATTGTTGGAAATAAACACACTTTACAAAATTGAACACATTGCTGGAAATAAACACACTTTGAAAATGTTGTTTAAAATTCTTTTAAGGAAATAAGAATGTAACTATAACACCTGCAGGGACAAATGATAACTCCGCATAACATATTTTAATTGATGAATCAAAAGTACTTTCAGAATTTTCAAATAACATATTTATACAAATTACTTGAAAATATAAATACCAATGAAAGAGAAGATCCTTTTTCTTGGAGGAGTGGGCCCTTTCTCTACCTTGAATTAGGAGTTAACACAATATGTTTCTCTCAAAATAAAATGGCTATTCTTATTACAAAACTTAGCTCTCTTCACATATATCTTTAGTTCTCTATATATATTTTCCATCTGAAGATGCATTTACAATCATGAGTTTTCAATAGCTGTCTTTCCACCTACATATTCTAGTGAAACTGAATAGTGCCCAAAGTAGATATAAAATTTAGAAAACTAGGTCGATATACTGTTGTTGGTCTTACATATGTATATTTTGAGTATGAAGAACCAGAAAATTGTCGGTCTATTTCTGATTGGAAGACCCATTCATTTCCCCATAACTGAATTTTGATAGAATAAAGAGATTCCCATTGATTCTGGAACTTTAGAGAAGTTCCAGAACAAAAGGGAAACCTTACGGAACTAACTGCTTTGTAAAGTTTCAGAGCTAAGTGATGGAGTTCAGGAGCTAAGTTGCATTTTAGCCAACTTCCTCAAAAAGGTGTTGGTTACTTCACAATTCACTTATCCTAACCAAATATGACTTGTTTATTCCAAAAACTGAATTTCCACACAATTTGTTAGGAATTATAGAGTTTTTAGACATTTGAACTAAATCAAACAAAATATGGACAATTTTATCCTAACTTATATTTAGATCAAACAAAATTTATGAAATGTAGACAAACTTGATTAAAAGGGGAGTAAAATGAGAGTATTTATTGCACATTGATGAGGCATATTTTAGCGTCATCACTTGTGCCACGTTTTGGATTTTTTTTGTTTGCCATCAAAACATGGGATATGGATAGCCCCTGAATCATCATATGGACTTTCCACTGGTGTAAATGTTAAACCACCCATCGATAACGATTGATCTAGAATGTTGATCCGCTGTGCTATTTGATCAAATTACTGAGTTGTTCTAAGTTGTTTGTTGTTTCATTACCCAATGTGCGTTGTGGAAAGGTATATCACTGAGATAAATGTGGAGCCAAACGAATTGTTGACTATTCCACATCATATAAATGTTAACCCTCCAATAGGTTGGATAAAGGGCTTCAACTGAGTAATATGAAAATCGACCAATGTGCTCGTTAACGTTATAGGGGATAAAATAATCCTGAACCATAAGGATATAAGCCCGAACATAGAGGTAACAATGTGATCAAATCAACAAAAAGGTAATAATGTGATCAACTCAGTGGGCAGTCGATCGCCCCATCGAGCTAATAGATAGCTCACCCGAGCTAGATTCAACCCCCCAATGTACAATTCAACTCTCCAAACATATATAGTCCCACATTTACAATGTTAGAGAGATATATGGCATATATAATAAAAATACGACAATGGAAATATGAAATAAAGACGGAAAAGGCACCCCTGCTATAAAAGAGTGTGCCAAACCTAGCTGAGGGTCCTCGACAACCAAATAGCGGGTACCACCAATTTTTCATTCATCGAATAATGGAGTTACTCAAACACGAACTTTCAACCTTTTCACCTTTTGCCAAAATTTCCATGTGTCAACACGTGATTCCCAAGTTGACAAATTTGAAATGTTTTTAAACCAAATCTTTGACATACGATAACTTTTGCATCCAGTCTCCATTCCTGGAGTTTTTCATATCATCGGAAAGGTCTCAGAACAATCTATAGTGTGACCATGGTTTAGGGAGGTTTACGAAACTTCCAACACCCAAAACATCCTCTAGATCAAAGCATTATAGAATTGTATTGTGTTATGGTTTTCTTAAAACCCACGGGACATTAAAAAAGCTTTGTACTATAGATTTTATAACAATTCATGGATCATTATGAATTATACTACATATTTTTAAAAATCTGCGTAGTACTAAAAGTTTTGTACCACGGCATGTTTTTCTTAAAACCCACAAGACATTAAAAATCACCGTGATGCAAAGTTTTCTAAATGTATGGAACACTAAGCCTTGAATGACATATTTTATAGAATCTACGTGTTGGTGAAATAATTTTTCTATATGGCCAATTAGGAATTTCCACCAATGCTCATGGGACTAGTTCCCTCTGCATTGAATCAGGAAGCTCCCGTTTATTGAATGTAAGATAATCTATTCCTATATTAGTGTTGTGGGCTAAAAAAATAGGCCGGGGATCACATAGGAACACTTCCTTGAACCTATGGCATTGTGCTTGTATGGGGTACAAGGGATGAAATTACAACAATGAGGGGTGAAGGAGAGAAATTAGGAAAGGAAGGGTATTTTTTTGAGTAGGCCAATTACGGAGTTCACACTCAATAACTAGAGTATTTCAACATTCAAGTGGAAGAAAGTGCGATGAATCCATTTAGTGAGAAGAACAAACACAGACACACATTTCTTAGATTCATTTATCAAAGATACAAATACCTTTCTTGATCACCATACTTACAAAGTTCATAAGAGAGAAAATAGAGGAACATTTGAGAAAAGGAAATGGAAGAAAATTATCTTTTATTTCATATTGGTGATATAAAGCTCAACACCCAAAACAAACTTCACAATTACTACCAAGATCTAAAATTCAATTTTTTTTGGATCGTTTGGAATGGAGAAGCTATCCCAATTTATAGCCTTCTAAATTGACCTTTTATCTCCCCCTACATAAATCTTTGTGTTCCTATTCCACTTGTGACCTTTAAATTTCCCCTAGAAGAGGAAAATTTAGTATCTCTTGTATAATTTTGAGAGAATAATTTTACAAATTACAAATTTATTGTCGCTATAAGTGAATAAGACAAAATACCATGATTGTTTACAACAAAGAACTAGAAGAAAGGGAGATAAGGGAATAAGGGAAGGGAATTGATATAAGTTGTTGAAGAATATCCTTATGATGAAGAACTTGCTGAAGATGATCAAATTCTCCTCCTTTTGTATTATGCACATACACCTTGGACCGCCGAATGAGTGTTTAGAAACAATTTTTCAAGACCTCCCAATGTGAGCTCGAGATGAACACAAAGCTTACCCATGATGATGCATTCCTAATGTCACAATAAGAGTGAATAACAACTCTCTTATTCCGTAGGATTTCCCAATTTTCATTTCACCATGTTCAAACCTCTTGATACTTGCATCCCTATTCTACACATTGTACTACAAGATTGCAAACTTGCCTTTACTGCTCTGAGAGATGTGAGCTCTTTCCTAGCTCACTTTTCTTGGCTATATAATCCAACTGAACCATTTCAAGTCACTAATCTTAGTAGATCACCTAGCTCACTGAGGTCAAATCAACTCACTGAGCTCACTCTAACTAGCTCACTAAGAGATGATGATGGATCCAGCTTGACCAATGAGCTATATTGACCTCTTATCTGATGAATTAATTGAGTTACTGAAATATTTTGAATCTCTTATGATCACACAATGTCCATGGATTTTACCTACTATACCATGTGATTCTCTACTTTTCTTCTAGACACAATTGAGA
Organism: Taxus chinensis; assembly: GCA_019776745.2. Taxonomy (NCBI): domain Eukaryota; kingdom Viridiplantae; phylum Streptophyta; class Pinopsida; order Cupressales; family Taxaceae; genus Taxus; species Taxus chinensis. The sequence continues at coordinate 991,353,897 of CM034147.1, read as the reverse complement.
TTAAGGTGATATTTCCAAGACCCATATGGAGGTTTCATTTTTCTGTTTGAGCTATGAGATCAACCCATAACCCTGTGAAGACTATCTATTTTTAGTGGAAATCATAGCTTTTAAACCTTCTAGTTTCCTTCTGTTGATGATGCATTGCTATTTTTAACAAATTTTTATTTTTGGCAAGTACTTTTTCCAAACCTACTATTTTGGGAAAATTGACAATTTTACCCTACTTACCATTATGCATTGTTTCTAAGTATTATGGATGATCAAAGCTTGCAAATTAAGGGACTTACTATTTTTAGCATATAGAAGGGTCATAAATATTTCTATTTTTAGTAAGTGATAAAAATGACCTTGGTTTGTGATGGAAACATTATTTTTAGATTTGACTCTTCGTCACGATCTCGTGCCCAAATTTCACTGTGTTTTTCCTGTCAGAATGCTTGGAAATCAAAAAAGAATTTTTCTATGGTGAGGGTTTTAGGTCTGAAGCTGCCATGACATCCATTAATGGAGTCACCGAGCTTCAAATATCATGATTATTTGGAGAAGAAAAATAAGCTCAAACCTTAGTACGATCAATTCCTTTGTTTGTCAGTAGCGAAAAATATTCATTCTGGCAACCATGGATGCTTTGAGAGAAATTTGACATGGTGTTTGAAAATTTTGTAGGTTTAATGGAGGTTTTGCAGCAATATTCATGTATTTCTAGAGAAATAATGAAGGGGAAATGAACTGCAATGGCTTTTATAAATTCTTCTAACAACACTTTCTCTCACATGCACATGGAAGGAAGAAGCATGACAGTTAGAAAAATTACAATTTTTTATTTTTAATCATCTTGAGACATGGGAGGGAGTGCAATTTTGTGTCCCAAATTTCCCAAGGGTATGGGATATTGGGGTATAAAAATTCACCCTCACCTCAGCTTGACAAGTGGACAACAATTGCTTGGTGGAGGAGAGAGAAAAAGCACTCAAAAAGCTCTCGGGGGTTGAAACTAGGGTCATATGATGAACCTAGGAAAGGGATGAGAATGTGAATTTTTGTGTCCCAATGGGATGAGATATATGGGGTAGAAAAATGTGCCCTCGCCTAGGAGTGAAAATTGGCAGAAAATGATTTGACAAGGCAGAAAGGAGAGGAGGCCGAAAAATGGCCTGCGGAGCCTTCCCAGGGTCACATGAAGAATCAAGGGATAACTTAGGCATGGGGAAAATTTTTGTGTCCCAAGGGTATGGGATATATGGGACAGGAAAGTGTGCCCTCACCTAGGAGTGACAAGTTTCAGTTCATGATTACGCAATGGGAATAGATAGGATTAGGTGAGAAGGAGGTTATCTTGCAACTTTGGGCTTCGTCAAGGTCACATGATGATACAGGGGCATTAATTGGGAATGGGAACATTTTTGTAACCCATCTATCCCAAGGGAATGGAACAGATGGAACAAAAAAGTGTTCCATCATCTAGTGATGACATGTGTCCACCGTTGAAATTGGCCAAGTCCCAGAATCTTACCTTGGAGAGAGACTTGACAACGAATTTTATAGAGCATATGGAGGACGTTTTTCCACTTATTTATATGAAATTGAATCCAAACAACATTTTGAGAAGAATGGGATGGGTTCCATGATCTAATTATTCCTGAAAATCCCTCAAAAATAGCCTTTTTTTCTCAAGACCATAGGTTGTGCTTGCTAAAAATAGACTGTTGGGAAGAAGCACCTGTGTCTTGTGAAAAATATAAAAATAAAATCATTTAGATGATTAAATTAGATTTCTAATGGTATATTGTTTGACCTCAAACTCATTACGAAGCTCTCGGAATCACTTTATGAATCTCAAGTGTTATTTTTAACTGAAAGCTCCTTCACCTTCAAAAACCACTTCCACTGAACTTGTTCCCAAACCTTAAAATATTCCCTAAATATTCCTAAACCACTTGCAAAATTTTTTTAGCTCCTCAATACCAGTTTCAAAGAATATTTTTCCTTCAACTCTCTCCTGGAGGTGCACACTTGTCCTAAGAAGGCTAGAAATAGCCTTTCTACGTTCACTGAAGAATCTGCCTTGAGAAAAACTACATTGGAAGAACTTCATGATTTTTTTTTTCTTATTTTAATCAATTGGGAAAGGTTATTACAACACATATGAGTACTTGGAGGATGGGGATAGGCATGTCACATAGGGAAAACTGATCTAGAGGGGTGCTTAAGAGGGCTTATATGCAGAAAATTTTGACACTAGGGTATAGTTATCATGTTTCAACGGTGAATTTTTCCCTTACAAAAATACATGAAAATAATTATCTCTAGCTTGGGGAATTGTTCTAGATCGAAAAAAGTGAGAATGTGAAAAGTATTAACTCTAGAATCTCAATACGCAGTGTGGACCATTGCCTTATCCATTGGGATATACAAAGTCACCACAGAGATATATATCACAACTTCCTTTATTAAACACACACACAAGAAACACATGACAAAGGAAACACAAACACATAAAATGAGAAAGGAAACACACAAAACAAAAAGGTAAACATCCTAAATCACCTATGTACATGTGGGGGACAACCTGCTTTCATTGAATAAATTTTATGATCTGAGTGCTTACCCGCAAATGGGTATCACCGAATGCCATTCTTCCTTACAAATCCATTGACTAGTTCATTGAAGTATGAACCCCTCCTGAGATTCATGAGAAATCTAGCATGATTACTAGTGTAATTGATGATCCTCTTGTTTAATTCATTTCCTATATCACTTTCAGAATTTCTTTCCATATTCTCATTATTTCTCAACTTCATTCCATTTGTTGATTCTTCCCCACTGCCATGAAAATGGTTCTTAATTACTCTTGACTTATCATTTCCATAACAAGAAATTTGTTCTTCATTGTGCATCTACTTCATGACCACCGCTTCCATGAGTTGATTCTCGGTAGATGCTCAGAAACTTTGGCATCCTCATTCACCTCTTGATTTTCCCTTCTTCTCAATTGGATCAAGAAATCATCTTTCTTGGAATCCCACTTTTTCACAACATGTTGCCCTACACAATGTGATATGTCCATTACATCATTACCTTAGAAAGAGAATGAACCCAAGATTGGGAATATACCATGGAAATTATTATCTTCTTTGCTTTATCCATCTTGGGCTTTGTCATCCATTTTTATGTTGAGAGAATCTTCCTCTTTAGCAGGGTGAGAATTGAAAAAGGTTGAAGTCCATTAATATTGTTTCCATTTTGAACAAAAATAGCCATAGGATGAAGAAATATTCAATTTCTCCATTTTTTGTTGAGAATTTTTTCATCCTCATGAAAAGGAAATGAGCACAATATTGGAGTTGAAATGTTGTCATTATCATTTTCCCATTCTTGGTCACCAAGAACCAAGAAATCCATTTATGTGATGAAATCATCATCTTCTTGAATAGTTTCATGTTCACGAGGCAGAAACATGTTTCCATTCTTGCATTATTTTCCATCTTCTTCCAATGAAAAAGAGAAGCTTTCAAGTTCACCAACATATGCATCACCTGGAAACTCATATTGATCTTTGGAAACATTGAGCTTACCTTTCTAGAAGTTGCCAAACATTATTCCTTATTTTTGATCCGTGTTACTCATCACTTCAAGATTGATTTTTTGAAAATTAAGGTCTTCATGATCATCATTAATATTCAACAAGGTAACCTCATTTATGCTCTCGTCCCATTGGAACTAAACAATCTCAAAATCAGGTTTCATCAAATCATCATGATGCTCATTGACTGGCTCCATGATGCTTGGAAATGCCTCCACCAACATGGCGAGCTCAAGATAACTTTAAAGGTCATAAAAAATTTGCAATATTTGGAATTTTGACATGGGATTTCTGTCATTGGGTCATTTCGGTTTTGCACATTATACTTCATTTTTTCTAATGGGAAGTAGTTTCTATGTTTTACCATTGACCGGAATGGTGGCATGTGACTAATCCAGCTGCATATCTCCTATGAAATCTCGATAGAAGCTTTTTCCCAACAACATACCATATGAGGCAGGAATGTCTGCTACAAGGATTATCATTGTGATTTTCTTGTTAGGGAAATCTGCTAATGCTACCTCAGGATCCTTGATTTGATCCATATGAGTAACTTATTTCATTTCCATGGAGAGAACTGGCTAGAGGTAGGGGAAAGGGAGAGGATGAGGGATTTATCAAATTTTATAGGAATAACCTACCGGAGTTGATGATGTAATTGTTTAACTTATACCCATTAACGAGCATGGATATGTAGAAAGGCTTTACTTTCCTTGAGGTTGAGGGCATGGAGGAAAAAAAGTTCAAAGATGGAGTGGTTTGAGATACACGAGGTGGTTATTTGGAAGTGGCATCTTTAGGAAATGAGACAAGGCTATTTCCTTTGATATGTTGAACATGTTTCTCAAGTTACTTAGGATGAGTTCTCAAGTACTCAAATTTGGAAATTTGGACTTTGGATCTTTTGAAATGGTTAATGATATCAAAGGATAAAGAGGTGGTAGGAACATCAATGATTATGGAAGTTTTGACAAGGATGTTCTTAGGATTTGTAGAAAATGATTTTTCAAGAGAAGATGAAGGAGGCTTACTTGAAGAGGTAGAAGAATTCTTGGTTGGAGTGATCTCATGCTTCTTCTCAGTTGACCCTGCTGAAGCGAAGTTTGATGATCCTCCTTTCATTGTTGTTTTTCTCATAGTATCCATTTGAGGATTTGATTTCTTAGCTTTGGTAGCAAAATAATATCCTTCTTTCTCCTTTTGTGATCGAGTGAACACTACATATGAGTAACTATCTATGGGTTCTTCATCATTAAGTGTGCATTCACAAAAACCTATCTAAGTACATCATTATTCTCCTTCATCTTCAAATTATGATTCAAAAATATCTTCTTCTCCATATTCATTAATCTCACACATTGCATTGACTGGTGGAGCCTCCAAGGTAAGCCTTCAGGGTACTCCGGTAATCTAATTTATGTTTTGGCTTGGATGAGGGTAAGTGCACCAAGTTAAAGGACTAAAAAGGGGTCATAAGTGGACACCATATTGCAAAAAACAGTGAAATCTCAACTTGTAAGGATTATTAGCAATACATGCACTCAAAATTAGAAAAATTTATATAAATATGAATCATAGAATCCGGAATCTAGTTTCTAAACTACTAATTTTTTTTTAAAAGGGACATGTTTAGCTATATTAAACTATAAAAATTCTATGACTTGGTTTTTTTAAAGACCTATAAGATTGTAGTTCATTTTCCCGTGATTTGAATGACCAACATTTGTTTTTTTTCCTTTGGTGAAAATTTGGATGCACCTGTCTATCTTGGGATGGATTTTATATTGTATTTTTTTATTAATATATATATTTTTATGATTTTTTCCGCTAAAGTGGTCTAAAGAAATAGAAAACAGAGCACTTTTCATTTTCTCGCCATAACTACATCAAAATATATCGAAATCAAATATGTTTTTTTTTTCAATTTGTATAGAAGTTTTCCACGCTTGGGATGGTATATGTTTTATCACATTCTGATAAGCGAAACAAAAGTTGCAGTGTTAAACAGACACATGAACATTCACGGGAAAAAGTGTCTTAAAGACTTACGGTTAGTAAAAAAATCTAAAATGATATTTATCTTATTCTATTCACTTTAAAATCAATATTTCTATGAAGCTAACTATCTCCCCTATGCGATGGTACCATGTTTTCGATTTTTCGGCATGGTTCAACTCCGAGAAAGAGAAAATTTGAAATTTTTGGCCTTTCACATGCCAAAATGACCTGCCAAAGCTATGGTTTGGGAAAATAGATATTTATCAAGCCTTGAGGGTCGGATTTGATGATATAGAAAGAACCGTGATTGTAATTTATAAATCATGATCATGGTTTAAATAACAATACCGTGATCCCGGTTATTAAATCATATTTACATAGATCCCAATGTTTGATTTACCATGTTATTTTTACTGTCTGACCTTACTGTATAAATTACTGTGAAATTTTATCACTTTTTGCATGTTTTTCTTATCATTAGAAGCAAAACATCATGGGAGACAAGAAACAAAGTCAAAAAAGGAAATCAATAACTAAAAAAATTGGATGAATTAGACACAAAAATATTTCAAGATGTTGAGCGAATATGGAAACTTCATGTATCAAGAAGAGGTTCATCTTCAACCCCTACTATTGTAAGGAATGAGGAACTGGGTAATGTTTCTATTGTCAATGTTGAAGATGAATTAAATACTCATGATGAAGATGTTTTTATCGTCAATGTTGAAGACGAATTAAATACTCGTGATGTAGCTAATGTTAAAATTGAAGGAGACAATGAAAATGTGAATCAAGAAATTCAGGGTGAAACCATAAACAAGCAAAATTTGACAAAAACACCTCCTAGGATTTTACGTAAGAGACCTAATTATTTAATTGAAATTGATGAGACATTTTGAAACCAATGCCTGACAAAATTTCTGAATGGAAAAATAGAAGAAAAGCCATTGAAATTTGAGATAATTATTTTGAAATTTTAAATGATTCCCAAAGATTCCAGTTGGTTAATTTGATGAATTTGAATAAAATGAGAGCTACATTAAACACCTTAAGATTGACATCATCTAATATACGTGGTACACCCTCTATAATTGTTGAAAACCTTCATGATGCATATCACATTGTTGGTGTCAAGATACGCACAAGGGATAGTAATGTTGTGCATCATGTACTTACTACTAGTGTTGTGAGTGAATAAAAAAACAACAATGTTTGATTAGGCAAACAAGATGAATGTTGAAAGTTAATCAGAAAAATCTAATGAAAGCAATTGAAAGGCGTATTATCCTCCAATTACTCAATAACATTAATTTTTGGGCATTTTCTACTAGAGCATCGCGTAAAGACAAAGATATATCTTATGCTATAAGAGAAGTTATTCAATTTTGTCGTGATAACAGTAGATTTTCACCTAATACAAGAGATGTTGTAAAATGGAGAGTTTGGATCTACTAATCACGAACCACATCCAAAGCATTTATTAGATATGAATCATATTCATTTTTTTTGTAATTTTGAATAAGAACATCTAGAAATTAAAATTAGTCAACATTTTTTTGAAATGTTAAAACCATTCTATGTGAAAATTAACCATGCTCGCACCACTTTCTGTTGTAGGCAACATGTTGAATTTGCAATGCATTGTGCTAAATTTTTACATATTCATTCTGATTTTATTTTTGAAAATATGTTACCGGAATGTGGTGTTCAAGTTCCACCAATATCTTCTAGGGATTTCATTCCTACGACATTTTGTGAAAGAGAATTTAGACATTTTTTATAGTTAGGATTGTTTAGATGGAAGTTTTGGTTGAAAGAGTTTGCGAGAATCGTATCGAAAACTATGCACCACGATGAATTTACACTCTAAAGGAAATGTAATAGCTCCAACGTAATCACAAGGAGGAATTGATCAATCAATGGAAGAACTTACATAACAGAATAAAACTTGCACATAGAGAAAGACAACAGAGTGTCTTGGCATACTCATAAATGTCAAATTAAGGGATACATATAAGGTGTTAAGTAACCCTAGTGCATGACACACAAGCAAACCCTAAACCTAACCCATGTGATATGACCCTCCATATGTGAGTGGAGGACACAAAGGATCCCACACACCAACACCCCCCTTCATCGAAGCTGGGGTAGTGACTATGATGAGTCAGATAGAACAAGAAGACACTCCTAAACAACTAAGAAATATGTGTCAATGGAGCCTAGAAACTAAAGGCCTGATAAGGTCCCATGTACAAACAACATCTTCCTAAAATAAGAATAAGAAGAGAAGGACTATATAGCCCGAAGAAGATGAGTAGCTGCATAAGACCTCACCCTAAGAAGAGACCGAAAGTGAAGAAACTTCACCTTAGTGAAGGGCTTGGTGAATATATCTGTAATCTGATCAGTTTCCTGAATGTATGAAATGTCGATGATACCATCATGAATAAACTCTCATATGAAGTGCATATGGATCTCAATGTACTTCAACCACTGATGTTGAATTGGATTTCTACAAATTGAGATAGTGCTCGTGTTATCACAATAGATAATGGTAGGCCTCCGAAAGTGGATGCCAAACTTTAACAGAATACCCTGTAGCCAAACAACCTATATGGTAGCGTTAACTACTCCTCTGTATTCTTCCTCTATAGAAGATATCACAATTGCATTTTGCTTCTTACTAGACCAACTAATAGAACCCGAACCAAGAGAGAAAATGTAGCCAGAGGTAGATTTCTGATGATCTAAGTCACCGGCCCAATCAGAATTTTTGAACCCAATCAAGTCAATATCCACCCCTCTAAAATAGTGAATGCCATCAATATAGGTGCCACGAACATAATGAAGGATCCACTTAGCTTGTTTCCAATTCATCTCATGTGGCTCCTGCATGAATTTGGACACAATCCCAACAACATAAGATAAATCTGGTCGAGTGTGAGTCAAGTAAATCAAGCTCCCCACCAACTGTCATTAAAGGGTACCATCAACCAAGGGAGTAGAGCAATCAGAAACCAACTTAACCCCATAAATAAAAGGAGTAGGAGAATACTTACAATTAGACATCTGAAAGTGAGAAAGCAAGTCAAGATCATACTTAGGATGCAAAATCAAAATTCCCGAGTCAGATTGTGAAATCTAGATCCCAAGAAAGTAATGAAGAAAACCTAAGTTAGTCATGGAAAAATTGTTGGCCAAGGCAATCTTCACAGAATCAATGATAGAGGAAGAGCTTCCTATGATCAACAAGTCATCAACATAGAGAACAAGAATGAGTATGGAGTCATCTTGTCATAGAAAATAAACATTTGGATCAGAATGACACATAGTAAATCCTGATGTAAGTAAAAAGGAGTCCATCTTAGCGTACCAAGCCTGATGGGCTTGTTTAGAGCCATAAAGAGACTTCTTTAACTTACAAACGAGGGAGGGATCATGGACATAACCTGAATATTGTTCCATGTAGATATCTTCCTCTAGGTCACCATGAAGGAAGGAACTCTTAACGTCCATTTGATGGACTTTCCATCTTTTTGTTGTGGAAACGGCAAGGGTCAGTCAAATAGAAGTCATCTTCGTAATCGGAGAAAAGGTTTTAGTATAATCAACTCCAACTATCTGGGAGAAACCCTTAGATACTAATCGTGCTTTAAAATTTTTGTCATCTCCATCTACTCCATAATTTATTCAGAACACCCACTTACACCGAACTATTTTTCTTGCTTTCAGAAGAGGGGTGAGATTCCAAGTATCGTTCTTCATGAGAGAGGAATACTCCTCATGCATGATAGAATCCCACTCAGGAATACCAAAAGCCTCCCAAAAATACTGTTGATCAGAGGCAAAGGTGAAGAAAGAGTGGGGTCCAATGAAATCTGAGCAAGTATGTCTCATAATTGAAGTATCTCCAACTAAATCTTTAGTGCTTTGCAAAGTTTTCCTAGCCCAAAGAGGACCAAGAGGATCAGGCTTTGAGTTGGAAGATTCTTCACTCGGGTGAGAAGGGACATAGTCCTCTTCATAACTACTATCAGAATCAGAAGACTCAAGGGTTTGATGGTTAGGAGGATCAGGAAGAGGATCATGCTCAACAACATCATCATTTGATGAGTCAGAATCTGAATCAGCAAGCTGAAGAACCTCAATAGGTAGAGAAGTAGAAGTCAAAGAAGACTCATAGAACTTAACACTTCTCTCAATATAAATCTCATGAGAAGTATGATTCAACAATCTATATCCCTTCATGCTATTAGAATACCCTACAAATATATAAGGTTTAGATTGTGGTTCCAATGCCTTGTATTTCTTCTTGGGAATCCGAGCCATAGCCTTGGATCCGAAGACTCAAAAGTGCTCAACATCAAGCTTGTGTCCAAACCAGGCTTCAAAGGGTGTCACCCCTCTTACAACTTTATGTGGAACACGGTTCTGAATGTAATTAGCATAATTCATTACTTCAGCCCAATACTATGGAGGAAGAGACTTCAAATGAATCATACAAGTGGCCATCTCCTTAAGAGTACGGTTCTTTCTTTCTGTGACTTCATTCTGCGAAGGGCTATAATCAACTATATGCTATAAGGAGATCCCTTCAGAAGTACAGAAAATCCATGAACCTATTGTTTACATATTCACCTCCATTTTTGGTTTGAAGAACATTAATAGATCATTCCACCTATTTCTCAGCAAGAGCCTTCAAGTCCTGAAAATGTTCAAAGACTTCAGACTTAAGCTTAAGAAAATATGCCCAAGTATATCGTGAATAGTCATCAATGAAGGTGAGAACATAAAGAGCTCTAGTAAAAGAAGGAGATGGAAATGGACCTGAAATATTGCTGTGAACAAGATCCAAAGGATGAGTAGCTCTCCAGGATTTTCCTTTGTCAAAGTTCTTTTCAGGATGCTTTCCAAAGGTACAACTCTCATAAAGACCCTTAAAAAACTTGACGCAGGGTAACCCGTTGACCATTTCATTTTGGCTCAATTGTTCAAGGTAGTGATAATTTAGATATCTGAAATGCTCATACCATAGCTTACTAACCTCATTTACATGAGTGAGCAAGGCAGTGGGCATAGAATTAGAAATAAAGTGGGAAAAGGTATAAAACAATGAATGGTGATCCAACTTTCTCTCAGCCATTGTAATGTCATCATTAAGCTCACAAATAATCACTGAGTTAGGACCAAATTCCACTCACATTCCTTCACCAAGGTGAGTAATTTGGTAAACCGATAGGAGATTGGTAGATAGATCAGGAACACTCAACACTTGGTTGAATGTTCCACCATCCATCTCTACCGATCCACTACCGGAAACCGACACTATCATTTCATTACCCATCATGATTTGGGACATACCACAAGGCTTGATGTTGGAGAACTCAACATGTGAAGAAGCCATGTGGTGTGAGGCACCTTAATCTATAATCCATGTTGATGAAGGAGCAACTTTGGCTATAAGGGAATTTCCTTTCTTCTTATCAGATTTAGAACCTTTTGTAGTAGAAGACTCAGCCTTCAGAGCATTTTGTTTGATAGACTCAGGAAAACCTATTTTATTTTTCTCAAGTAAATGAGTAAGGTGATCAATTTGTTTTCTCATACACATATGCTCTTTATGACCAGGCTTCCTACAATATGAACACAAATACTTGTCTTTCTGTGCTCTAGTCTCAGAAGTAAAAGCGTTTGTGTTAAATTTAGTTTTGGTCTTGGTTTCCTTCTTAGGTAGGTCCTTTCTTTCTTTCTTCTTTTTAGTCTTGTTTTCCTTACTAGTACTCACTACAAGGGCATGTGACTCAGACTTGAGAGACCCCATTTGAATGATTTTGTCCTATTCTCAAATGAGTTGGGACGAAAAACAGTCAAAGGAGGGCATATTTCAATCCTTGCCCAAGGAAAATTTTGTAGCGTAAAAAGTTGACACAAAGACAAAATATTCAGGACCTAACTTAGAGAGAATTGACAAGATCATTTGAGAATCTTTCTTATCTACTTGACATTCCTTTAACAATCTAGTGTGGAAAAACTTAGAGAATAATACTTGTAGGTTTTCAAAACCACTAGGATTTAACCCTAGTAGTTTGTTTTCCAACTCATGTGATCTCATGTCATCTTGTTGTCCAAATGTTCCATCCAACGTTTTCCATGTAGAATTAGGTGTTTCAAATGAATCAATGTGGAAGAGCAAGTTAGGAGAAACAAACATGCAAAGAAGACCTAAAGCTTCATAACTACGGTTTAACCACTTCGATTTTTTAGGGCCGTCATTTGGTTCAGTATTAGTTCCCATGGTGATGTGGAATAACCCTTTACCCCTTAGTTTCATAATCATTTTTGATCTCCATTTGAAGAATTCGAATTGCTTAAGCAAAGGAATTGAAAGTGCATCCATAGTGAAGAGATAGAAATAATGCAGAAAAGAAACAAAAGAATCACAACCACCTAGGACAATATAATAACCCCTTGCTTTTGACACTTTATAGTTTAGTGCATTGAATACAATCGGGTCCAAGCGTGCATCTTGAAAAACTTGATAACTTTGTTAGGTTGTGGAGCCTATTTTCATGTGAGAAAGTGTTGAAGACTATACACTAAAAGTACTGTACACTTTCCACAGTTGTCTCACTGGGGTTTTGGAAACGTGTAATTTTTTGGGCCTTAAAATGTGCCTGATATATCGGGAAATGTGATTTTCTCATATGGGCGTGTTTTTTGACCCATGGTTTTGATACCCACAATTTTGTAAAACTGCTGAAGCAGTTGTCTATTTATATGGTTTTGTACATATGGTAGATATAATGTAAACATTGTAGATGTGTTTTGAATTTGGATCTGAATTCTATAGAGTTTGTTGAGCATAACTCCAAACAGATCTGTGTATTGTATTGAGAGAGCGATGGCTTGTAATAAAATATGAGCAAGTGATTCTTGGTGGATGTAGCCCAAATTGGGTGAACCATGCATTAAATACTGTCTCTTTATGTTGTGTTATTTTATTCTACAATTTTATTTGAGATCTGTAATATTTTATGCATATTAGTTTCTACCATTGTGATTCTGTGAGGGATTATTCCACATATTTTATCCCTTGTTTCCTAACAATTGGTATCAAAGCTTGGTTTGGTTTGCTAAAGTTTTGAATTTGCAGGGAAATTTTTATCTTGAGTGGGAGCTATGGCAGATGATGGAAGATCTAGGGTTGATAAATTCAACGGGCATAATTTCAGTCTTTGGAAGATGTAGATGGAAGATTACCTTTATCAGAAGGATCTTTATATTCCGTTGTCTGAGAAGGTGAACAAACCCTCGAGCATGATGGATGTAGAATGGGATTTGCTAGATAGGAAGGCACTTGGGACAATTTGGACTGTGTCTTGCATCTTCGGTATTATTTAATGTTTCAAAGGAAAAGACTACAAAAGAACTGATGGATGCATTAGGGAAGTTGTATGAAAAACCCTCTGCCTCTAATAAGATATTTTTAATGAAAAAGTTTTTTAATATGAAGATGTCTGAGAATGGTTCAGTAGTAGATCATTTAAATGATTTTAATACGGTTGTAAATATGCTAGCTTCAGTTACAATAGAATTTGATGAAGAAGTTAGGGCTTTATTAGTTCTGTGCTCTTTACCTGAGAGTTGGAATAGCTTGGTAATGGCGGTAAGCAACTCGGTTCCAGCTAACTCAAAGTTGAAGTTTGAGGATGTTGTAGGGGTGATTCTAAGCGAGGAAATGTGAAGAAAAAGCTTTGGTGAATCTTCTACTTCAGGGAATGCTTTGACAGTGGAAACTAGAGGGAGACAAAAGAATAGAGGAAGCCGTGGAAAATCAAAGGATCGGGCAAGGTCAAAATCCAAAAGCAAGATAGTATGCTAGCATTGTGGAAAGTCTGGGCATGCAAAGAAGGACTGTTGGGAGCTTCGGACAAGAAGAAACAACAAGAAGAAAACAAGGAGGCAAATGTGGCAATGGGTAATGTATGTCAGGATGCTTTGATTCTTTCTTTACACAATATTACTGAATCTTGGGTTTTAGATTCAGGGGCTTCTTTCCATGCTACTCCACATAGGCATTATTTTTTTGATTATGTTCAAGGAGATTTTGGGCATGTTTTTCTTGGTGATGATGAGCCTTGCAGCATAGTTGGAAAAGGTTCTGTTCAGGTTAAGATGCAGAATGGGAATACTTGGCTATTGAAGGATGTCAGACATGTGCCTACATTAAGATGAAATTTGATATCGGCAGGGCAGTTGGGAAGTGATGGTTGTACTGTGATATTTACAGCGGACTCTTGGAAGGTTACCAAGGGTGCTCTTGTGGTGGCAAGAGGTAAGAAGGTTGGAACCTTGTATTTAACCACTTATAGCACTAATGATTTGTAATCTTGTGGCTTCAGAAGTAGATACAACATTGTGGCACTATAGGCTCGGTCATATGAGCCATAAGGGCATGGAGATCATAAAGAAGGATTTTCCTGGATATACAGAAATAGGTTTGGATTTCTGTGAGGACTGCATATATGGGAAACAAAAGCGAGTAAGGTTTCTCAAGGTTGGACCTACAAAGAAAGAGAGTAAGTTAGAGCTGGTGCATTCTGATGTGTGGGGGCCGGCTCAGGTATCATCTCTTGGGGGTTCAAGTTATTATGTTACTTTTATTGATGATGCAACAAGGAAAGTTTGGGTTTATTGTATTAGAAACAAATCTGATGTATTTGACACTTTTGTTAAATGGAAAGCCTTGGTAGAGAATGAAACATGTCTTAAGCTAAAATGTCTCAGGTCAGATAATGGAGGGGAGTATTGCAGCAATGAATTTGATGATTACTGTTCTAAGAATGGAATCCGTAGGTAAAAGATGGTTCCAGGAACTCCGCAACAGAATGGGGTGTTAGAAAGGATGAACAAAACAATAATGGAACGTGCTAGGAGCATGAGGTTACATGCAAGACTGCCTCTTTCTTTTTGGGCAGAAGCGGTGAGCACAACTGTGTACTTGATAAACAGAGGACCCTCAAGTGCCTTGGATGGAGGCATACCCGAGGAGGCTTGGTATGGTAAGAAAGTTGATTATTCATTTCTTAGAGTCTTTGGATGTGAGGTGTTTGTTCATATAGACAAGGATGATAGGACCAAACTAGAGGCTAAATCAGAAAAATGTACTTTCATTGGTTATGGTGGTGATGAATTTGGATATAAATGTTGGAGTATTAAGGACAAGAAAATCATTTGATCTAGGGATGTGGTCTTTAATGAGAAAGTCATGTATAAGCAGCAGTTGCAGGAAAATAGGGAAGAATCCAAGAAAGAATATGCAGTGGTAGAGGATCTTCCGGATGGGAAAGTGACACATGAATCAGTTCAGGAACCTCCTCAACAGGAACCCCAAACTCCTATATTGAGGAGGTCTTCTAGGGTAAGAAGAGAACCTGAACATTTTTCTCCTTCTCTTTATTATTTATTACTCACTGATAGTGGAGAGCCAGAGAGCTTTGATGAAGCAATGCAGGTAGATGCCAGGAAGAAGTGGGAGCAAGCCATGGATGAGGAGCATCAGGCTCTCATGGAGAACCAGACATGGGATTTGGTGAAGCTACCCGAAGGAAAAAGAGAATTACAGAACAAGTGGGTGTTTAGAGTCAAAGAGGAAGAAGGAGGAAAGAAAAGATACAAGGCCCAGTTGGTGGTCAAGGGGTTTGCACAGAAAAAAAGGTATAGATTTTGATGAGATTTTTTCTCCTGTAGTAAAAATGACTTCTATTAGAACTGTTCTTGGAATAGTTGCAGCAGAAGACTTGCACTTAGAAGTAGCTTGATGTAAAGATTGCATTTCTCCATGGTGATTTGGAGGAGGAACTATATATGCAGCAACCAGAGGGATATGAGGTCAAAGGTAAAGAGGAGATGGTGTGCAAACTGAAGAAGAGCTTGTATGGCTTGAAACAAGCTCCACGTCAATGGTATAAGAAATTTGATAGCTTCATGATGGAGCAAGGTTATATTAGATGTCATTCTAACCATTGCATGTATACAAAGAAATTTGAGGATGGAAGTTATATTATCCTGTGTCTGTATGTGGATGACATGTTGGTTGCAGGTAAAAACATGCAGGAAATAAAAGTACTCAAGAAGCAGCTAAGTGAATCCTTTGCTATGAAGGATTTGGGGGGCTAGCAAAACAAATCCTTGGTATGAGGATATCTCGGGATAGGAAGGAACGGAAGCTGACTTTATCTCAGGAAGAGTACATTAAGAAGGTCTTGGAGAGGTTTAATATGCAGGATGCTAAACCGGTTAGGACTCCTTTGGCAGGCCATTTCAAGTTATCAAAGGAACAGTGTCCCAAGACAGAGCAGGAGAGAAACCAAATGTCCAAGGTACCTTACTCATCAATGGTTGGCAGTTTGATGTATGCCATGGTGTGCACTAGGCCTGATATTGCCCATGCAGTGGGAGTGGTGAGTAGATTTATGAGTGATCTAGGTAGAGATCACTGGCAGGCAGTAAAGTGGATCCTTCGGTATTTGAGAGGGACCATGGGGATAGTTTTGTGCTACAGTGGATCAGACACCACTTTGTGTGGTTATGTAGATTCAGATATGGCTGGAGATGTAGACAGCAGGAGGAGCATAACAGGTTATGTTTACACTGTAGGTGGGACAGCAGTGAGCTGGATTTCATGACTATAGAAGCTGGTGGCTTTGTCAACCACAGAGGCTGAGTATGTTGCTGCCACAGAGGCAAGAAAGAAATGATTTGGTTACAACAATTGCTTGAGGAGTTGGGGCATAAGCAGGAGGAAGGAAAGCTGCATAGTGATAGTCAGAGTGCTATACACCTAGCTAAGAACTCTGCTTTCCACTCTAGGACAAAGCATATACAGTTAAGGTACCATTTCATTAGGACAACTTTGGAGGAAGAGAAGTTGAAGCTAGAGAAGATTCATACCAGTCAGAATCCTACAGACATGATGACCAAGGTGGTCACAAGGGAAAAATTGAAGTTGTGTTCAGCTTTGGTTGGTCTTCACAGAAACTAGTGAAGGGTTGAGAAGCTTGCTCAGAGGAAAACTAGTCTCCAAGTGGGAGATTGTTAGGTTGTGGAGCCTGTTTTCATGTGAGAAAGTGTTGAAGACTGTACACTAAGAGTAGTGTACACTTTCCACAGTTGTCTCGCTGGGGTTCCGGGGGGCGCAACCCCCGAATTTTTTTTGGGCCTCGAAAAGTGTGCCCGAATATATCGGGAAACGTGTTTTTCTCATATGGGCAGGGATTTTTGACCCATAGGTTTATGGGACAGTTTTGGCCCATGGTTTTGATACCCATGGTTTTGTAAAACTACTTAAGCAGTTGTCTATTTATATGGTTTTGATGCATATGGTAGATGTAATATAGTAACATTATTGAAGATGTGTTTTGAATTCGGGTATGAATTCTGTAGAGTTTGTTGAGCATAGCTCCAAACGGATCTGGGTATTGTATTGAGAGAGCGGTGGCTTGTAATAAAATCTGAGCAAGTGATTCTTGGTGGACGTAGCCCAAATTGGGTGAACCACGTTAAATATTGTCTCTTTGTGTTGTGTTATTTTATTCTACACTTTTATTTGAGATCTGTAATATTTTCTGCATATTAGTTTCTACTGTTGCGATTATGTGAGGGATTATTCCGCATATTTTATCCCTTATTTCCTAACAAAATTGCCTTACAATCATGGTCACTAACCATAGTAAGTAGAGGTGACCACAATCGTGTTTGATGGAGTTCAAACATACCTTACTTCCATCATTGTATAAATTTGCAATGAAACTAGGATAGATATGATAGAATATGCAAGGTCCTTAGAGTGAGGAAAGTGTCTCTTGTAATAAAGAGATACATCCTTACTAATGAGTCACTATGTTATTTTATTTGCTATTTTTTGCAAGTATATAATGAAGAGGTCATCCTTAATCATAATAGTTTTAAATGTAAGATGAGTCCGAGATGATACGATAATCAAAATTCATGGAAAAGCATGCTCAATTGACGATTTGAGCTAATGAATGTTATTACAACCTTTTCATCATTACATTAGTACTTCATATTGACAATAGTGCTTAAATAAATTATCGTTCAATTGAAATGCTCTAAATCGTTAGTCAAGATTCCAAGCTATGTGAGTCCTAAGCACAAAGTTAATTCTTTTTAATTTAAGACGAATTTTAATGTATACTAATCGTAAATTGAATGGATGATTGTAGAGTCATAGATTCAAGATAACTTTATACATTTAGATTAATTCTAATTAATTATTCAAGGGGACTATTAATGATCAAACAAATGCGTTCCTAAGGGTATATTTAAATAGTTTCCTTTCAAAAAGAATTGTAACTATTAAATTGTTGATACGATCCACTACAATTTAAAACTATGGGTTTTGGATGGTATTAAGATCTATGTCACATGAAATGAAAACTAAGGTAAAAAAATAGGCTTATGGTTATACCTATGAAATCAAATGAATTTTATACAACCTTACCAATCTTGGTAAACTTTGATTTCTAAAGAGAAAGGACAAGGTTTTGAATGAAATAAATAATAGTTTCAACATAAATGACTTACGACCAAAAGAACCCTACCGAGTCATTTATTAATAGAGAAATGGGCTTTTGTGCAGTTTGAACTGGTAGGGAAACCCCAATTAATATTGCTAGGAGCCTTGGCTTCCCATTAGTACACCAAAGGGAAAATACAGCAAGCGTTGTGAGAGGTAATTGTATGAACCGTTGGAGAGTAGGAACTGGAGATCTAGGGGAGATGGTCTCTCACATCCAAAAACACAGGCCTGCACGCATACCATAACCCTGTTCCTCATGACCACGGGATGTACCTAATTCAGGGAGGAAAGGTTCGGTTCAAGGCTAGTCCATAAGATATTCGAAAACAACAAACAGGAAAACATTTTGGGAATTAGTTCTTATTCATGTCTTAGCCGAAAGGGTTTAACAGTGATAACAACACGATGCGACTAAGAGTGAAAGTATGAGCAAAGCTCGGTTGAGATATACACGAGTTCCATACACAATCTTAGTAAAAAATCACGGCTAAGTAGAAAAGAGTAAGACAGTGTCCAAGTGAAGGATTTTCAAGTGATGTTTAGAATGGAAAAATGTACAATTAGTTTTCTAATAAGTGATATATTATAGGAATTTTTGAATAAGGGTCCTAAAATGTCATCTAGTAATGCTAATTCAAGATTTTTTTGTTGCGTACAACTTTTAATGCTACATGATGGAGATAACTACAATTTTTATTTTACTAGACATTGTGTGAAGAATTTTGATCCTAAATAAGGTGTTAAACAAGTGGTAAATAATGCCTTAAATTATTCAAGAAAAAATTAAAATGCATCACAGGACGTATTGTACTACAAGTTTAAGCTATAACTATAAGGAGTCAGGAATTCCTTCATTAAATCCTATAAGCAAACTGTGTTTTTCATGACTAGCGAGGTGTTTGGTTCTCCAATATATGAGGGTCTGCAAGAACCTAACATGGTGGATGTTGAAGTTTATGCTAGAGGTGTATGAAAATTTATGGTAAAAATCCATTTCTATCGCTTGATAAAGGCTAGATAGATGTGCAAGCCAAAGCCAAACCCTAGAATGTTTTAGTTTCAAAAACTTCCCAAGACTACAAAGACCTGATTGGATAAATCACAATGGCTCCTAGTTGGGTTACAGTGGATAAGGAGTACAATATTGAAATTGCGAGGTCATCCCCAAGGTTCAATAGAGTACTCCACATGATAGGGTACCCATTCAGATGTCTTATCAGCTTCTCCATTTCGGAAGTTCGGTAGGGTGTTTTTAGACATTGATGAGATAGTGGACGAAAAATTATGACTTTTAGCAAGGTTAACAGTTGAAGATACGTTATAAATTAGGAGAACAAGTAGAGTTGGGGTCAAAGTTGGGAGCTGAAAATTCTATGGGGAGCTATAAAAACTTAACCAAGTATGGCTATCTGAAAGCTAGCCATTAACATCTAAAAAGGTCATGTCGAAGATTGGGTTATTAAACATAATAACATTTCTTGATGTACATGAGAAAGGATATAAGCAAACTAATAAGGTTTGTGTGGTGAATGCTATGATTCATTTTAGTTTATCCCGGAAACAAAATATTCTAGGATCTAATCTTTGATTATTTATTGTTATTACAAAGAATGTATGGAAACTTGAATTTATCCTTGAATTAGGAATTTGAAATGAATTGTGGTACTTAGAGGGAATTTGGAAGTTCTTAAGTATTTGAGAATATTTGGCAGCGAATTCTCAATCACCGCAATTTGATCTTAGGACCACGTAACATTAGTTGGCATTTGTGTCAAATAAATACCACGGGCTCTGCATAATCTTCCATCGCTTTGCATTCATGTCCTCCAATGTTACTCTTTTAAGCAGACTATTTTTGAAGGAAAATAAATCTTCGGCCCTTGATCCATTATGAAGTAGTGAGAAAAGAATCCATTACTTCATTGAAGGCTTAAAAGAAGAAGATAGAGAGAAGTTTTTTTTACATCATCCTTCTAACATTGAACAAACCCCAACCATGTTTGAGAGAGAATCAAGGCAGTTCCAAACTAGTTCAAGTGCCTTGTCCTAGGGTGAGGTACTAGAAGAGAAATTTGTAAAATGCTTTCTTGTGTTGAAGAAAAAATAAGAAAAGATACGATATTTACATGAGAGACATTTTTGACAAATATGCTCACATGGTTTCCTTTCTAGATGGTTATCCCTCATTAAGTTCAAAGGAGAATCCAAGCAAGAAGATGATTAAAAATGAAGAGATGATTGCCATCTGCTTTAAATCATTTTAGAGGAGGATTCTAGCAATAAATTATCAGACAAGAATTAAGAGGGAAAGCCAAGTTCTTGGGTGCCAATATCAAGCTCACAACAGTGCAATGGCCCATTGAGTCAGCATAGAAAAGAGAAGGAGAAAGGAATTGGTTTCTATGGAAAAGAAAGTGCCTTCCCAGAAGAAAAATATCTATGTATGCATTACCAAGATAGGTTTTAAACATCCAGAAGTTGGGTGTCCCATGTTAGGTCTCTAAAAATCCCATTTAAAACATTAAAGAAGTAGCAACAACCATAGAAACCCACATTTCTTTTAGAAAATTAGCAAGCTTGAAACGGATCTTCTCATCTAGGATATGTGGCCTCCATTTTTTATCATACTAGTCGTTTCCAGCAATGAGATGAATTTAGTTAAAATCCAAGGACTTTGACGAAAAAAAATTGTGGTGCAAGAAGATAAATGGTTTTTACCTAATTTTTGTATTGAGTTATGTCCATTGAAAATTATATGTAATTAAAATTTGAGTTTAACTACTTTGTTTTTTTAACTAGGACATGTGTTTGCATTTATTATTGCGATAGAATAAAATGAAGAAGGAAAAAACTATTTCTTATGTCATTGCTTTTAGGAATGAAATAAGTTGAATTCTCTTGATTATATATGGTGAAAGATATTGAGTACCCTACAGGATCAGTCGATAGTTACTGGAACTTGGCTTCAATGGTATCCATTAAAAAATTCCTCTTGTTTGAGTGTTTGAAGACTTTAAGACACACATGAAAATACTCTTATATTCACATCTAGTTCTAGCAAAAAATATTCAGATGTATAGATATCAAGGAATGCCTAATAACAAGATTCTTTGGGGTTAGCACAAGTGGTTGTACAGATAATATATCAATCTAAGCATACATGCAAATAAAAGTGGATATTCTTCCTGAAGAAATATACAAAATTTAGAGACATAAGTCTAACACCATAATTTAACGTGGTTCACCCAGTGTGGGCTACATCTGTCACTAAGAAACAAGTTCAATCTATTATCCAAAGATTTTAACAAGATATACAATGAATGAGTTTTCAACCTTCCACAGAAATCATTTTATGTACATTACTTTAGGTTTCTGCTCAAGCTTTTGCTTCATCTCCAAGAATTCTCTCTCTCACCAACGTTGATTTACACTTTATAATTTGTTAATTCTTATTACTTTACTTCTAGACAATAGATTTTATGCTTATATATGTCATGATACAGTAGACTTAGAGCTACTTAGCCATGCAATTACAATGAATATACTTTATGCTAGATATGCTTTAAGAGTTAATTACATCCTCGCATAAATGACGTCGGTTAGTCCTAACCACTTCCGGTTCCTCCCTTCCTAACTGATGCCGGTCATAACTATAGAGCCGGTCCTGGGTGAACGATGCCGATTCCCACTTAACCGATGGGTTAATTTTCAACAAGTTTCCATTATGCATGCTAACTAAAGTATTGAGCTCCACAACTTCTCTCACTTGGAGATTTTACTGACCATACCTGGTCATTCTTGATCCAACCTTAGCTTTGTTTATTCCTCTTAGGGTAAACTCGATGATCAATAGAAGGAGTTGTAGTTTTCTCCTTTGCTAATGTTCGTTGGCAATTCAATGAAGGGTTCATGCTCATATGAATCTTTTCCAATTCAATTGTCCATCCTCTAAACCTACCGTATGAAATACCTCAATTGAATGTGTTTCGTTCTAGAATGAAATGTTGAGTTCTTTGCCAAATGAATTACACTCTGGCTGTCACATGAACATTTTACAATCATCTTTGCTCCTTTCTCAACTCTTCCATAAACCCGCTCATCCATATCATCTCTTTGCTAGCTTCTGTAGTTGCAACATATCTATGCCTCTGTAGTAGACAAAGCCACAACCTTCTGCAATCTTGAAATCCAGTGTAACTGTCATTCCACCTACTGTGAAAATATATCCAGTTAGTGTCCTTCTACCATCCAGATCTCTAGCCATATCTGAATCAACATAGCCACATTTTATTGAAATATTCGAACCTCTATAACATAATACATGCTAGATGTTCCTACTCAAATACCTGAGTATCCATTGGAATGACTTTCCAATGCTCTTTACCTATTGATTGAATGTCATAAATCTACTCATAACTCCCAGGTTTTCCTGTGCAATGTTTTGGTATGGTATGAAACCATAGCATACATGAGACTCTACCAACCTTGCTGAAAGTCATATGGAACTTCGTGTCATGTAATTTGACCTCCTGGGACATGTGATGAATGACACTGATCTTTGCTCAATTTGAAGTGTCCAACCATAACTATGGTGAAAGTGGTACAAGTTTTGCATCTTGCATATTGAAACCTTTCTAACACCTTATTGATATAATCCTCCTGATACAAATACAATTTCATTATTGTTTATGTTTTTGTGTATTTGCATGCTAAGGATTCTTTTTCTCAGCTCCTAAATCCTTGATAGAAAATGTGTGAGCTAGCTTTCTCTTAAGCTCACCAATGTCTTGCATATTAGAATCCTGCAATAAGCATATCATCCTACATACAGTAAAAAAACCCTAATATAGCTCCTATTTTCAAGCTTCTTGAAATAAACATCAATGATCAGATTCATGTTTTATCTCAATCTAACCATGCTTATGCATGAAACTATCAAACCTCATGTACCATTGCCTTGGAGCTTGCTTGAGCCCATATAGGCTCTTTTTTAACCTGCACACTAATTTCTCCTTACCCTTGACTTCATACCCAAGCGGTTATTGCATATAAATATCTTCATCCAAATCACCATGAAGAAAATTTGTTTTGACATTTATTTTCTCTAAAAATGAATGAATGTTGTGGATTACATGTTAACTTGGGAATACAGTACGTATGGCCTTAAGGTTGTGTAGGAGAATAGGGGAAAATGGGGACTTATTAAGGGAGGGATAAATACCTTTATTCTAGTGCAAATCCTTTGAGGGATTTTCAGGCCTTGGGTTGTCCCATCTTGTGATAATAAGAAAGAATTCTTATTACATCTTGTAACCCATGTTTATTAGTATGGAGGGATAACAGTTGACTGGCATACATAAGAGAAATCCCAGGTTGGAATAATATTTTGGTTTCAAGGTTGTTTCAATGAATTTTTAAATCCATTTTTAAGGTGGAAACCTACACCCTTTGGGAGGCATATGTGATTCCACATGTTTCTTCTCTCAAAACTTGGCTTGAATTTGAACCATTATGTAGCCAATGGGATAAATAATATATGAGTTGGTATAAATATTTCTAGTAGGTGTTACTTAACCGTGTGTGGAAAGTTTTTTTACTGAACGATTATGGGGTACCGGAAGCTCATTGTAAAAGTCCTAGACATTGGTTTCTTGATACCCTTTAAGTGACTTAATTTTTGGTCACCTGTAACCGATGTTGGTTCAGCTGACCGAGACCGGCTTCTCCCTTCTCATTAGATTAATACCGATTGGGATGGACTGATGTTGGTTATGCCTCACTCCGACACTTTTATATTGTTGTAACCCTATGAAGTTGAATATTGGAGGATTCATGCTAATTATGGAGTGAAAAGGATCACATTTGTAGTCATATGTTCCAACTGGTTGATGAAAACAAAGTGAAAGTTGTAATCTTGTAATATTATTCTTTCATATTGTTAGAAAAGGAATCAGGTTTTATATTGTAGGATAAATATAGCATTCCTACCTGCTGACCTCTTGCGAAAAATAAAGTGCACCCTTGTTTCCTTGTCTGAAGAGTTTGTTATTATTGAAAAAATATAACCAGCTTCTTGTAAAGTTTATCATCATAGTTTTAAGTTGTCCTCGAAAAGGGTTGAAAGAAGAACTTCAAAGTTTTAATTTATTGACCCATATATCCATATCAAATCCTATACAATGTATCATAGTTGAGCTTGTGCTTTACCATTTGGTAAAACTGGTTGTGTTTATGTTGGATCCATAATGTACATGCCCAAATTTATACTTGACATAATTTCTTGTTGGAATGGTTATCCCTCTTTTTGGGGTTAAAAGGAAAAGAAGCTCATGAAAATCTAGTAATTGGTTGAATTTAATTTCTTTCTTTTAGACATTAAAGAATAATATTATCTGGCAAAGGAAATCTTACTAGTAATGTTTGCTTATTTACACTATTGCTATGGAAAAGCTATGGTACTCTAGTGATCAAGTCATGACCAATGAAGAAATCTTTGACATGTCAATTCTATCAACTATTCCAATCCTAGGAACCTTAATTAAAGTTACCTATTGACCTTAGAAACCAACCCAGGTAGAAAACGCTTTGGAAAATGCTTGATATTGAAATTATTCTTACTCTTGGGAAACAAAATCATTTCCCTATGTCAGAGTGGTGGTTTCAGGACTTACCACCCATTCCCAAAACGGTGGTTTCTTTGTATCATCACTCAGACAAGGTAGTGATTTCAGGATCGTCACCTAGATAAGGCAGCAGTCATCAGGACTGTCGGCCTGCTCATTAGCAGTTGTTTCATCAATTACTGATACGACCATAATACAAAGTCTATCCCAACTGTGCATAAGGCTAAAATGAATTTAATTAACAATATGAGTGCTTTTAAACTTCATCATCAGATAAAACTACCAGCAAATAGTAAATGAAAAAAAATCATTTTTTAAAGCATATAAATCCATTTATGGGCACCTAAATGCAGTATCCACATTTCATAGCATCTAGTGGAACTGAGGTAGTTTCCCTAATAATGAACTCAAGACTGTAAATAAAGCACATAGGTTTTTCATACTAGATTCATGGTCCAGAATATATACAATAACTTTACAAATAGATGTCACTTCTACAATAAAAAAACCCATGAATAAACTAAACTATGAAGAGATAGGATAGATCCCAAGATTTCCCCATTTGCAAACTAGTTCCAAAGAAATTTCTCCATTGGTTCATCACTCATCTTTGCTAGGTCCATGCCTTCCACACCTCCAACCTGAAAAATTACAAATGGAACAAATGAATGAGTCAGGGAAAAATAAATCAATAAGAATACTTCACATAATTGATGGTTAGGGCTCATTTGAAAATTTTCTCCTAGTATCTAATGGTGCAAATCCATTTAACCTAAGGGTTGAGGATCAACTCCTACACATTTCAAGTTGTGACAACTTTATGGGGTTGAGTAATTTTTTTAATTACAGGTATTTGAATCCTAATGAATGAGGCTCTGATTATGGTTAGGGTAATTTGAAACATTAGCACTTAGAATTTTATAGATAATATATCATGATCTTGGCATCCATGTAAGGATAAATTAGCATATATTGTAAAAGAAGGGTAACTGGGTATATAATTTATAAGGGATATAATTCAATTGGATATTTAAAATGTTTCACCCAGTGTAGGCTAAACTCATCGAGAAATAAGACAATATATTGTCCAATTGCTTTTGAGAAGATATAGAATTAAGACTTACAGGCTTAGGAAATATCTGGCACTATGTTGAATATTTTAATTATGGTGAAGCTTAACGGAAACTTCTCTCAGAAGGGGATCTCTATCCACAATTAGTGTCCTTAATGTAATTAATAATGTTAACTCTATCTAATCCTTAATATCTCAACCATAGCTTTATAAATGCTGTGAAATTTATGCAAAAAAAAAAATAGGGCACTTAAACCTATCTGATTAGTATCTTGTTTCAACTTCTTTTCAAAACTAAACATTAGATCTGTATTTTCCGTAAGTTAAGTAAAACAGTTTTGTCTTGGGTTTTGTGTGACGAAAATGTGGGTGTTACAAATGTAAGCTTTCCCCTTCATGTTTCTGATGGATATCAATTGAAATGAATTTACCAATGTTAGTACTCTTGTATATATAATTTCTTTGAAGTTATTGTAAATTTGTCAAGCTAGATCATTCAAGTTCATATATTTTACTAAATTTGTGTATTTTGTATATATCTAGTATCCAGTTTTATTCAACTTAAACTTCTTTGACTAACACTTTTATGCAAGTTCAGTGGTCCAAAAAGCAATCATGTCTACTATTCAGAGTAGATCCGATCCTGATGGTTAATTGGAATGAATTTACATGATATGGCTTATATATATAATTTATTTTAATTGTTTAAATTTGTCAACTAGATTCAAGTTCATATATTTTATTAAATTTGTGTATTTTGCATATATCAAGTATGGTTTTGATTCAACTTAAATTTCTTTAACTAATGCTTTTATGCAGGTTAGTGGTGTCAAGAAAGAGATTCCACCTTCACATGGTTGACATTGTTAGTAGAAAATTTAATATTCTTGAAGTTAAGAGAAGCATAATATAGTGTTTGACATGCTCTTAGACTGTACTCAAACTACACTTCTTTGAAGTGCCTTTACAAACAATAGTGAAACAAGAGCACCACTTGGAGACAGAAAAAATTGAGATATTCTATTATAGAGGGTCCCTACAAGGAGTTGTAGGATATAAAGAGATGTCTCTAGGTTCCTCTGAGACCAAGTAATCAATCGTCAAAGTTACACGATTTTTTGGTCTAACAGGGCTCTTAAGTGACTACACCAAAATGAAGTATCCCGGAAGAAATGACATTGTCCCGCACCAAAAACAATGCCTCCTCTAGCATTTACATAAACACCCAGACATGTTGGTGCTATCGGTTTGAAATCCCACATAGCTTCCGTTTGCAAAATATAACATTTGACAGCCTTAAACTGACTCAAATTGCACTATTTAGCGTATTTACAAACAATAGGGCAATGAGAGCACCTATTGGAGGAAGAAAAAACTGAGATGGTATATTTTAAAGGGTCCCTACATGGAGGTGAAGGATCTAACAAGGTGTCTCTAGGTGCCATTGAGACCAAGTAATCACCCGTAAAACTTATACAATTTTTTGGTCTTACGGCTCTTTATGGACTACGCCCGTTAGTGAAGTAGCCTGGAAGCAATGACATTCCATCCTGCACCAAAATGATGTTTCCTATAGCATTGTACCTAAACACGTAGATTTTTGGCACAGTTGGTTTGAAGTCTCATGAGCTTCCGTTTGTAAAATATAGCATTTGATAAACATACATTTGACTCAAACTATACTAATTTAGCGTGTTTATAAATAATAGGGAAACAAGAGCACCGATTAGAGACGATAGAAAACACTAGAGATAGGTTACTATAGTAGCGGGTCCCTACACAGAGATATAGGAGTCTAAAATGACTTGTCTATAGGTGCCAACGGAGACCGAGTAATCACCCGTCGAACGTCCACATGGTTGTTTGGTCTCAAGGCTCTTAAGGGACTACGCCTGAATGAAGTAGCCCCGAAAGAAACATACATTTTCCCGCACCAAAATGATGTACCTCCACTAGCATTTAACCTAGCCACCTAGATGTGTTGGTGTAGGTTGGTTTGGTGCCAATGAGGTTCACCATTTGTCAAAATATAGTGTTTGTCAGCCTTACATTGGCTCAAACTACACTATTTGGCGTGCATTTACAAACAATAGGACAACAAGATCACTGTTTGGAGACAGTAAAAAACTTAAGACAATGATATTATGGAGGGTACTTACACCAGAGGTGTAGGATCTAACAAGACAGTTTATAGGTGCCACGGAGATCTGAGTAATCACATGTCCAAGTTGTACCATTTTTTGGTCTCACGGACTCTTAAGGGACTACGCCTGAACGAAGTAGCCCGGAAGCAACATGACATTGTCCCACACCAAAATGAAATCTACTCTAGCATGTTTACCTAAACAACCTAGATGTGTTGACATTTAGTCGTTTTGGTCCCACAACCTTCTATTTGCAAAATGTATTGCATTGGACATCCTTACATTGACTCAAACTACACTTTTTAGTGCACGTTTGCAAATAATAGTGCAGCAGAGAGCACCGATTGGAGACAGAAAAAAATGAGATAGGATATTATAGAGGGTCTCTACATAGAGTATGTAGGATCTGACAAGAAATATCTAGGTTTTATGGAGAATGACTATTCACCCGTCAAAGTTCTATGGGTTTTTGGCCTCAGGGCTCTTAATGGACTATGACTGAACGAAGTAGCCCAGAAGAAATGACATTGTTTTGCACACAAAAATGCATGCCTCCCCTAGAATTTACCTAGCCACTGTGGACATGTTGGCATTGTCCATTTTTGGTACCATAACCCACTCGTTTGTCAAAATATACCATTTGACAGCCTTAGACTGGATGAAACTAAACTATTTGGGGTACATTTGCAAACAATAGGGCAGCAAGAGCACCAATTTTAGATAGAAAAAAACCAAGACATGCTATTGTATAGGGTCCCTAAATTGCCAAGGTGTAAGATCCAACAAGACATTTCTAGGTGTTACATGGAGACCAAGTAATCACCCGTCAAAGTTTTACGAGTTTTTTGTTATCAGTGCTCTTAAGGGAATATGCCCGAATGAACAATAGTATCCCGGAAGCAATGACATTATTCCACTACATTGAAATGAATGCCCCCTACCTAGCGTCTACCTGGACACTTAGACATTGTTGGTACAGTTCGTTCAGCTGCCATGACCCACTATTTTCAAGATATAGCATTTGGCATCGCCTTACATTGGCTCAAACTACACTATTTGGCATGTTTGCAAATAATAACTCAGCGAGATAGCACCGACTAGAGACCAACAAGAATTGACGACAAGCTTATTATAGAGGGTCCCTATGGACCAAGGTGTATGATATAATGAGACATATATAGGTGTCACAGAGACTAAGTAATCACCCGTCAAAGTTGTACAGATTTTTTGGTCTCAAGGATCTTAAGAGACTAATGCTCGAATGAAGTATCCTAGAAGAAACAACATTGTCCTCACACCAAAATGATACATCCTCTAGTGTTTACCTTTCCACCCATACATGTTGGTGTTATTGGTTTGGTGCCACAACATCTCAAGGCATGACTTCTCACTATTTGGCTCCGTTCATTTCCTAGGGCTGCTTAAAAAAGGTAGTTTACAAACAATTATTGCAATGAATGCTCTAGGAATGCCATGCAACCTTGAGTTATTGAGGGTGCAATTAGAGGACATCCTTCACTCAAGTTTTTGGCTCATAAATGGTTCTTGGTATATGGATGATCTGAGTGCCAAGTTGTGATCGTTAGAATTTTTTGCTAAAAACGTGAATTGGGATGAATAGAGAAGGGGTTCTTGGCTCCAAATCGGGTGGTCTCAACTCTGAACCGGGCCTCCTTGGAGCCCACCATAGCACCAAAATTAATATACCCCCCCAACCAGATGCATGTTGCACGATGGCAGTTCACTCCCACAACATCCCGAGGGCATGACTTTTCACTACTCAGTCTCGCATCAATGAGATTACAACAAGGTAAACACATTACCATGTAAATATTCTAATGATTGTTTGATCTCTTTTTAAAGCATATAAATACATAATAGAGTTTTCACAACATTTTTTCCATATCTTGTACCAACTAAACTATATTTTTTATGTATTTTTTTAAACAAGTGAATTCAAATTAGGACCTTATTGTTACACACATCAATAACACTTAATTTCGAACTAATACTTAATAAATAAATTGTAAGTACACTAAAAACATATAAAATGACTTGTAATAAATCCCTCAAGATCATTTTTAATTGTGTACATTTTTTCCCAATTTAAAGTGTGCTAACCACATGCTTAAAATAAGAAAATTGATATAACTCCAAACTTGAATCTCTTGAACAAAAAATGATCTTGCACCCAAGAACCTTCAAAACCATATCTCATATATCATAACAATAACATAACATCATATATCATATGGATAATGGTAAAATTTAATCGAGGCCATAAAATCGAATCAAACATAGAAAAAATATTGTTATGAAAATAAACATAAAATTATAATGTGCAATGAAATCGAATCAAACATAGAAATAATATGGTAATGAAAACCACCATCCAGATATAATGTATCAAACTAAGTGTGCCACGTGTCTCTTAAAATATAAGAATAATGTATCAAAATAAGTGTGCCATACATATAGGACCACATGTGAGTCACATAAGGTTGTATAAAAGGACTATGGAGAATCATGAACTAGTACCAGATGGCCTATATATCTATATACGGGTCCTATGAATCTAATCATGAAACATCTTCCCTCTCTTTGCCTTGCTAGAAGAAGTATGTCCATGTATTTTGGATGTAGTAGAGGGAGATGCCACTATGGATTTCATCTGTGTGGTACTAGGCATCTCTAATATGGTTTGTAACCTAGCCTAAACATTCATAAACATCAAGTTTTTAACACCCAAATTTTTAAAATACATTCAAATTTTAGAAACTTAGAATTTTTAATGAATGTGAAATCTTACCGCAATCTCATAATCCCTATCAATTTGTCGTCGATGCGCTGCAAGGTTAACAATAGACTCAGAAGGGGTAAGCTACATACAAATAAATAGTTCAAATTAAATATTTTATGTACAATTTGATATTGTAGATAAGTAGTAAGAAAACATTCGTCCAAAATTTAACAAATTTGAAAAAATGTACCTGAGTTAGTGGCTGCAAACATTATGACAAGCATCTAAAGTACAGCCTCTCAAAGTCTGTATATAGGGAGGATTCTCTCTGGTAGTCATAAGCTATACAAAAAACATGTAGGTCAAAATTGATTGAAAACTTTAGTAATGAGTATTGGCATGAGAAGAGGACTACTAGCAATAAGGCCTAAACCAGAGAGTTATGTAAGATTGCAAGTGTATGACTGAGCCAATAGTCTAAACATGTTATGATAAAGTAGAGAAGGCTAATTAGTCCTATTTATTTGCATAATATCTCTTAATTTTTAATATGGAAAGGTCCTACAGGTGATGTAGATCATAGTCATAATTCTTATGTGTCTTTAAATTGCTTAATTTGGTTTTTAGAGAAAATTGTAGGCTCTCGGACTCTATCTAGGGATTTGTGTAACTTTTGATTGTATAGGTGAATCTTGCTAGAAATTTCAAATTATCTCTATTTGTGAATGAATTATAAGACCCAATATTTGTGGTGATTGATATAGTGTAGTGAAATCTATCTAGATAACAATTATTTTGAGCAACCTAGTAAAAGTACAGTGTACAAAAATGAAGGCAAAAGTCAGGATTCTCACTATAGTTTGATAAATCATGATCTTAGGCTAGGTATGAAGGTGATATCAAGTATGAATGAGATGTTTGAATGATCTTATGGGTGTAGGAGTAAATAAAATGCCATCATTTGAATGAAACCTGACTATACAAGACATTATTGAGTCACAAAAAGGGTTATTAGAAACTTGAGTTGGCAAATTTAGTTATATAACAACACATGAAGGATTATGGACACTTGAATCATGATGAGAAAATTTTGTTGAAAAATTGGTATGTCCTAGAAACCTTCTAATTCCATTGAAGACCTTGAATTGGGCATTTAAGAACCTTGAGATACCTAGCAACATAATTAAAATAATACATAATTGAAGTTAATTGATTGAGTATTCATCAAGGAGTCAAAAGGTTTAAATTTGATGTCTTGAACACCTTAACCAGGTGGAGGAAGTCTTGTGACTACATATGAAGGACTCCATTTTGAAGAGAGGCATGCTTTCTAAGAACCTCATAAGTGGACTTTATAGTTAGAAACAGTCCTTGATGTGAATCTAAACCTTTAAATAAAAAGAGTTAAAGTTCAAGCATAACCCCTACATTAATATTAAAGAAGTAATTCATTAAAGATGTGGAATGTATTTGGTATGTAGAACTTGGTTCTAGGAAGGTCACCAAGCTATATCCATTGTACATGAGAATGCAAATATAGAGAAACTTGATAAATAACAAACATAATATGAGATTGGGTGTATAGAATTGCATAGGGAGTATTGGTGATAAACATGGACCAATGGAGCCATGGTATATTTAGAAGTATAGGTAACTTATCCCATATTGTCATCTCTTTGTTGTTTAGAGTGAAGAGGGTTAATAAAGAATGCATATCACTAACAATGTTGGCAAGTTTATTTATGCATACATCCTAAGAAGCCAAAATAGATCCTAAGAGGCAAGGGATAATGGAGAAAGCGTTAGAGATGGAGTGCTATGAAAACATGTCTAGCATAGAGGTAAGTGTCCATGATCATGATAAAAGGAGAGATTGTATATCTAGGAGAGTGCTTACTTAACCCTTCCATCATAAGAGCTTAATGTTATGATCAAATTGTACTGGCTAGAGTTATGGGATTGAAAAATACTAGAGAATTCCACAGTTAGAAACAACGTGTAAAGAGAAACTAACCTACGTAAAAATCATGTGAGGTGTGTTAGTAACCTCAGTGCCCAAAATAGATGATGACCCCGCCAGGCTCTTGCGTATAAAAGGACAAACATATTAATATGTACATGTACACGTGAAACACTATACATGAACATTAAAATGTGTATTTAATAATAAGTGTACAATCAAATGAAATTTGAAATATAAGTAACTTGAAAGTTACGTATGTAACATGCCCAATTCCAATAGCTAGCATGTCAACACCGGATGTTTCCTTCATCGGCTCTTGCCGTTTAAAATAAAATAAATACTAGTTTTTACATCTATGTATGACATAATCAAATACATATATATTAAAATATCAAATGAAATAAACTATTGTGTGTATATATATATATATATATACATACATACATACATTATATTTATTTGAAATTTACCTATGAAAGACTAAGATTATTTGCACTAGTTCCAAAAACATCTGCCATCATTTCATTTAGAGAAAATAAATCATGTGATCCAACAAATGATGTCTTTCCTGTAGTGCATATGGAACAACATGATCTGCAATGGTGTGGTGTGCTAGAACTGATGCCTCCAGCAACATCACTAGATATAATCTGAACACTATGCTAGGTCAGAGTGTCAGTGAGCTTCCTAAATGCATGTAGAGTGTCAATCTCCATAACCTCCTTTAATGTAGGAGGGATAACTGAAGGTAGTGCATGTTTTGGGGCATGGGGGATCCTAGGTTGACCAACGTGTGCACCTGGTCTACTATGTACAGAGCTACCTCCTCACCCATAAAAATCAGAAAAGTCAAAATAATTTGGGACCTCACTAAGCATGAACTCGCAATACAATTTCTTCAAAAAATAGAGAAGAAACTCATTGTTGTTGCATAATGGATAATAAAAACCCATCCACCATCGGTCCCAAAAATTATTCTTCATTCGTTTGTCATGGCACCAATGGATTGGGAACCATTTGCAAGTAGTCACAAGGGGGCATTGGTTCTCGGGTCAATAAATAATGCATAATACAGTCTTTTGCTGAAAAAATTGTCTTTTACTATCGCATGGGATAATTTATCTACATACCACATCCTACAATCAGCTCTAAATGTATCCCATCTGTCTATTTGGTTAGTTGCAGAGTTGACTTCACCAATCAATGTTTGCAAAGTGTTGGCTAAAGTCATGCGGGATGAATTTGTGGCATGATTTTGTCTAATTGATTTTTTGTCAGATTTTTCCAACGATATAAACTTGTGTTCTTGCTAGTTCCGTGGGGACAAAACGATCCATAGGAGGTAGATCTACATTCAGAGGAGGGTTTTGAGGAATATTTAGATGGTTTGGAGGATTACGAGCTTTCTAAAAAACTGACAAAACAAAGAAATTGTATACATAAACAGAAAATTGAAAAACCCATAAAAAATACAAAAAAACCTAAAATACAAGAAAATTGATAAAAATTGAGGGCTTACCTCTTCATCTTAGTGGAATCATTAAAAATTTTGCAATCCAAAAGTCCGAAGATAAATTTGCAAGGGGTATTCAAAGTGTGAGTGCCAAAAGTGGAGGAGAAATTATGGTTCACAGGGGAAAATGAGGGGTCGTGGGTCTGTTATTTTAGTCTCAAATGATCACGATCGTGGTTTATAAAATTTGATCGTAGTTTTAGATTCAAAAATTCCCAAACCTATAGAAAATAACCCACAATTGTGGTTTTCAAACCACGATCGCTGGTTTAAAAATCACGATCGTGGTACACAAATTTTGGGTTTTCATGTACAATTTTTGGCCCCCCAACTTGCTACACTTACCCATGAGGTGTTTATTGAGAAACCTCCCTTTTCAACATTGTCAATTCATTTTCCAACTTCTACAACATTGGATTAGTTCTCTCATCTTTGGAACTTTGGGTTTTATCTTTCATCGAAGGATTCTTGATCTTACTTGATAAGACGAGGTCATCTTCAACCTCGAAAATAATTTCTTGAGAGTTGTCTAAATATCGTGTTTGGACTCTCGACAGAAAGAAACTCACTTCAGGAAATTGAGCATTAATGAATAACATCTTCAAGTTATCCGCATTGGGAAGAGAAACGGTGGGAATTTTGTTGACCAACATGTTGAATTTGGCCACGAAGTCTCTCATGGACTCTTGTGATTCTTTCTTTATTTGATTCACTTAAGCAAGGAGGGAATTCGAATCATTGACGGTCTTAAAAATTATTTTTGATATCACTCCAATTAGAGATTGAGAATTATTGATGGTAGTAGAACCAATATTTCATTGTATCTTGCAAAGTTTCCATGAACAACTGCACAACAACATATTCGTGTTGCACTCCAAGGATATTGTAGGCTGTGATAATGGCTGCGATGTGATCGTTAGGATGTTGTTTGCCATCTCCATAGAACTTTGGAAAATTATGTCTAGATCATTATGAAGCTCATGAAGTGGTGGAGTCAAAGCCAACATGCCAGTGTTTTGTTCCCATGGTATACATGCTTGTGTTACCATTTCTTCCTCCTCTCTTTCTTCTTCTAGTTCTTCCTCTCTTTATCCTTCTCCTCTTACGAATTCAAAATCAAAGGTGGGTGGAAGATAGGGGAATTTGTAGGAGTATCAGTAAGAGTTTGAATAGGGTTACCACATGTAAAACTTGATGAATTAGATGGGGATGAAACTTGAGGGAAGTAGTATGAATTATCTCTAACTCACTCTTTCTAATTTTTCAAAGCTTTAAAAGAAAGGTCAATGTTTTCTCTCAACCTATTCAATCTGGTATATCTTATTTCAACCAAGTTTTCTCAAGAGGCTTTGAAAAAGGATTTTGATCATTTAAGTATTTTTTTTGTATTTTCCATAAATTTATTCAGGTGCACGAGGGTAAATATCTCCCTAGTGGAGTTGCCAAAAATGATTGGTGAAATAATTTTTTGATATGGAAATTAGGGTTTTCCACCAATGCTCACGGGATGAGGTCCCTCTGTATTGAATATGATAACTCCTATTTATTGAATGTAGACTAATATATTCCTATATAAGTGTTATGGGTGGGCCAAATAGGTTGAGGATCACACAAGAACACTTCTTTAAACATGTCCCAAAGTGTTTGTATGGGGTACAAGGGAGGAAATTAAAGCGATGAGAGGTGAAGGATAGAAATTAGAAAAGGAAGGTTATTGTTGTGAGTAGGCCAATTGCAGAGTATACACGCAATAACCAGATTAGTTCAACATTCAATTGGAAGAAATCATGACGAATCCATTTAGTGAGAAGATAAAACCTAGACACACACATATATTAGATTCATTTATCAAAGATACAAAGATCTTTCTTGATCACTGTTGTCTATTCTTAACAACTTGGATTGCCGCAGATTGAAGAAAAAGGGATGTGAAATAATTTGAGCATACCGTAGATAATTTGGAAAAGTGGCAGACAAGGGTGAAATTCTGCTAAAACCTAGACAAGACCACAAGATAATAGAGCGAGGTCATGGGTGTATTCAACAAGCCTTGATATACAAACACAAAGCTGCGGGGTAAAAGTGAAATAGGAAGAAATTAAGGATTGAAGGAAAACTGTCCACGGATGTGGTTTTGAAGCCACGCCACATTGGAAAAACCATGGGTCAAGCAGAGAATGTGGTAGGGCCATGGAATGAAGATGACAAAGCCACAGAGGTCAAAATCCACATAAAACTAAAACAGAAAGCCACGTATCATAGGAAAATAATAGTTTTCCATGGCAATCCAAAAATGGATATAATTTTGAATTTGATGATCTGATCTTTACAAATCTTACATCATTGGATAAAAAATCTTGGACTCCTCCATGCAATAAAATAATATTTCATTGAATCAAATGGTGGTAGGAGGGAGAATTAAAGGAAATACGTCTCCAACACATGTAAAAGAGTTGCTTCCAGGTGGCGTAACTACCAAAATTTAATACAGTTTGAGTGTCGTTCCTTCTTCAACAAGGAAAATGACTGTGGGGAAGATGGATTTTCAGAAATTCTCAGACCTTTTCACAGAAATTAATGAAGGTGGTTGGATGGTGGAAGGAGGAATTCAATATTTCCCTCTCTTTCCTTCTTTCTTCCTCTTCCATTTTTGTATATATTGTAAAGTAATACCTAGTTTTAATGTTGGATACTTTGGTAATATGAGGGAATCACATTTTCTGTTGCACAAGTTTTCTAAGAGTTGCATGCACCTAGATCATGTTTCTATATGAATGTTTTACATCTTCTTCCTATAATTTTAATGAATATTTTCATGATATTCAAGAAATGAAATATCTGGTTTTTTGGTTCGTTCCTATCCTTAGCTAATGTTTCATTGTGTCTCATTTACTTGCCTTTTACTTGCTCACGGGTGTGTTGTATGTGTTCTTTCACAAGATCTATATCTATTGTGCATCGTGAAAGATGAGATTCTGGATGTGGTTTTGATACTGTGGACTATCAATTCTATCCTATCTCCATCATCAGTTTTCTTCCTATTTTATCTCTTGTTGAAGTATTCATCCCCTTATTTTGGTGTTATCACCTTCTCTAGTTTAGGTTTCTATTTTTTGCATCTCATTATCACCATGGTCCCTTGGAAATTTAGAGTAGACCTAGATAAGTTGTAACTCAATTCCTAGGATTAGTTTAGCATTAGGAATAATTAGAGGAAGCTGGCATTCTCTAGAGGTCTGTCTCAATTAGAGTCCCAAAGACTTGTAGACAGTCCCATTTTTCCTCAAATCCCCAAATTCTTGTGATTTGGGACGAGTGAAAATTTTAGCTCCAACAGTTTTGGCACAACTTGGTGGGATGAGAAATCAAATACTATACATTTGACATGTGTGTATCTTGGTCTACATCTTCATTTCATTAATTTTGATATATCTCTTGGTTAAATCTCATCCTTTGGAGGTAGTTTCAAGTCATATTTAGAGACTCCACTAATTCAGGTAACCCATTATTTTTGAGTTTTAAACCTTTCCTTTTCTTTTCATTCATTGTTTTAATCCATTCCATCCATTTCTATCTGATTGTCTTTTCATATCTTTCTATCTTCATTCATTCATGAATTTGTGCAATCATTACTTCTTTTGCCTTACTAGAATTCTCTTTTGCAGTAGTAAAACTAGTTCATTCCACCTCTGTCTTTTGAAAATTCTTCCACAAATCAGTTTCATGAGCCCCATTATGAAAAACATGAGTATAACCAACCCTCTAGTGACCCATATGGTTATTCATGTAACAAAAATGTTCTATCAAGAATAAGGTAATGTAGGTGATGGTGGCAATTTCATGGAACAAGCTGATTTCCAGAGGTAGATTAAGGAGATGGAGATGAGCATGGTACACATGCCAAAATTACATGTATAGTAAAGGCAAGCTATGATTGGTTTCAGGTATCCCTATCCACATGGACAAGATTTTCATTAAACTTGTTCTTCCCTCAATAAAAGTATGCAATTTTTGGTTGAAACGATGCCACAAATTGTAGAGTGGGTTAAAGAAATGGAGGCTTACAAATCTAGTGTTAGGAAATGCCCTATCAATGGGGTAACCCTACACTTTCATCCTGTATGCCCTCTCATTCCTCTTCACCAACCTATGTCCATCTCATACTTATTTCCCATGTTCCTAGTTTTTCATCTGCTCTACTCCCATTGAGCATTCTCCTTCTCCATATTCTTCCCTCCCATCCCACCTTCATTTCTCTACCCTTTTCCCTTCCAAAAATTCATCCTCTCCATGGAATGAAGAAGTTAAACCTTCCCTTCCACTACAAATAATGCAAAAATCAGTTGAATCCCAACCCACCCTTTCTCTTGCCTTCGCAAATCCTTTTTGGGGAAAATAAAATTAGAAAATTAGTTAAGGAGGGGGAGAACAATTGAGGATCCTAGCAAAGAAGAGATCTGTAAGAAACTTGAAAGAGTGGGCTGCAAAATTCAATATCACTCAAAATCCACTAATGATTGAGCCTTTGGTTGAGTTTAAGGAACAAGAACAAGAGAAAGAAGAAGGTGACTAGCAGTCCATTTTCTCATAATGTAGTGTGCATGATGACATTGTTTTCCCATAGGTTGTGGATCCATCACTAGTTACAAAATCAATTGAAGAGGAAGAGAAATCAGCTCAAAATCCACAAGAAGAGGAGCACATGGGAGAAAATAAATTAGATTCAGAAACCTTGAATAAAGATGACATCATTGAGAACTTCTTGCTTTCATTTGTAGAGCCTGATTTACTTGATGAACCCGTGACGGAGGAGAACATAAAAGAAGACCTTGCTATCCATAATAGTCCCCATGAGAAAAATATAGAATAATTTGATCTCTCAAACTTCATGGTGAATGAAGAAATCAAGGATCAAGATTAGTTTGGTATTTATGAGGAAGAAGAGAAACTCA
This sequence comes from Taxus chinensis, assembly GCA_019776745.2. Classification (NCBI taxonomy): domain Eukaryota; kingdom Viridiplantae; phylum Streptophyta; class Pinopsida; order Cupressales; family Taxaceae; genus Taxus; species Taxus chinensis. The sequence continues at coordinate 991,314,705 of CM034147.1, read as the reverse complement.
CAAGTGAGTAGTAAGCTTCAACTAGTTGCAATGAATGATTCCATTAGCGACTGCAATCAATCTGAAGGAGATGCATGTTATAGAGGAGTTTCATGTGAAGGAGAAAAATGATGAAACCACTTCTAAATCAGTCATCAAGGCAGAGAATCAACTCTGTACAGAGGCACAACAAGATCTAAATTAGCTTACAAATAGTCACCTTTTCCAAGAATGTCTGCAAGATGATTTCATTATTAAAGTTGGGATACAAAGTAATGGGCATATTCATCATATCAAACCTTTCCCAATCAAGTATTTGGCTTCATTGGAGCCAAAGGAGAAGTCACAACCACTCATGCTTCACTTCTAAACATGAGGATGGGCTACAAAGTACAAAGGATCAGTTGTCATACCTCTTCAATCCAAATGTAGAGAAACTAAAAGAGGTATTGGATTTGTTTTCAGATTGTGGACCTTGCTAAATTTGGGTCACAAAGGCACTAGATTACAACTTGTTGATTTTCACATGGTCATCCACACCAGCCGGATGACTGGCAAATCTAAATCATTTAGCATACCAACTGCCATCATTTTAAGGAAAGGAAGCTGATATCGGTTGAGACAACCAGTTGATATCGGTTTGTTTAGCTTACCTTTGACATCTTGGTTACCTGTAGTGTCAGGTAGGTTTATCTTTCATTCATGAAGAAGTAGTTTTTTCACACTTTGTTATAAAGTCCCATCTAATGGGGTATGTATAGTTTCCAGTTTTGTACTATAGTTTTGCCCTAAGTTATGTGTATTGCTCTATGCATAGTGCATTCAATGGAATTTTGGGTGAGAGGATAAAATCTAGAAGTTTTAGTGAGTTTCCAAGTGGCTCAGAAGGTCATTATTGGTCATAGTTTAGATTAGAGCTTGGTTATTAGGAAAAGTATTGTACATCCTATGCCCAATGGATGCTTTAAAAGGCCACTAATCATTCAATCTAGTAGGCAAATGACCCCTCTGAGTTGCCAATATATTGGTTATTTCAAAATAAACCCATGCTTATTTTTGGCTGAACTCACGTTACATCTTGTGTCCTTTTCTTAGTACTTGGCTATATATGTGTTTCACACACTTTAAGCACTCAAAAATTAATCTGGAGATGGATATCATCTAGATACCGGATTTTGTCTTCCCCTTTTCAAAAAGGTAAAGGAGTCCTCCTAACTCCTTGTATTTGTTTGAGGGTTATTTGGCTCAACAGAGTTACTCACAGGGGAAATTTTCCCTGGGCGGGCCCGCAGAGGTATAGGAAGAAGATTTTGCCAAGAAAAATTGGTGGGTAGGCGGATCTTACGGTTGAAAATTATTGGCAGCTATAGCCCTTTTGGGAAAAGGAATAAAAGTATTAGATAGATCTATGTTCTGAAATCCCACAGGAGGAAAATATATTGTTTGAGGCCTGCACCTAGTTAGGATGATGCCACGTGTCAGGGCGGAGTCTTGACGAGGGCGGATTTGGAATCTATCAAGTTTGAACCTTTTGGTGTTTGTGGCTTCAAATATAATAGAAGCATAAGACCACAATATAATTAATGAGCACATCCCTGCCGAGCTTATATGAAAAATATGCCACGTGTCCAGTTAGTAGTGGAAGTTGATGGGATCAGAAGGAGTTTTGGTTAATTCGCCAAAACCACAAGAAGGTGGATCTATATCTAAGGCATTTGAATTAAACCCGTAGTCCCATCGAAAATCAATTAGGATTGGTACCACATGTCCACATGTGCAGTGGAGTGAATGGGGCCGCATTTTTATTCTTGGGAAAATTTACCGGATAGTTGCAATAATTTGAGGTAAAATGTTGTTTTGCAAGCCGCGAAGCAGCTAGGAAGTGCCACCTAATCATTTTGAGGAGCGGGGTGCATGAGATTTTTTGGGATAATTTTCCTAATTTGAAGAAATAGATAGGAAAAAGTTAGGAGAATCATCATCTGGCCCATGAACCCAAATTTATGCCCTAGAGGATTTTCTATTGAGATACCCTAAGATCAAGATTCAGGGGGCATCATATTTTACACCAGAGCTCGTAGATTTTTATGATTTTGAAGTATCAGGAATAAGCTGGTGAAATTCTCTACATGAAAGGACACTTCAATTTAAGGATTTTTATGGAGTTTTGTGGGAGACAAATTGAGAAAACGTACTATGGCATAAAGGAAAATTTGTAGGAAAACGACCCCAACCACCAAAATTAATGTAAGTATGGGCCTCTATTCTCTGCATCTGCGAAGCAATGTACTTCAAAGTATGGGATTTAGATTCATGGAAACCCATCATTTCCATGCTAGGCTCAATTAAATGGTTATTTCAGAAATTATGTCCATGGTTGAAGTTTCAGGTATCAAAATTTCCCACATTTTGAACTCATTTCCTTCATTACTGTTCAAGCGATAAAATTCATCTGTAAATTTAGAATAGAAATCAATGGATATTGTAAAGATTTGTTCATCCGTGTGCTAAGCCTCTGGAGAAATCCCTTATTTTTCTAGGACAATTAGGTCAAAAATGGATGCATGGTTGACATTCTCATCCCTAATTCTCTGTAATAGAATGTTTTCCTCTTACCTGTGAAATGATGATTATGTAGCAAGACTTCTGGAAAGCAATTAAAAACATTATATTTGTCTATGCTATATTTCTGATTCTTTCTCATTTTTTGGTTTTATTCTTCTTTTCTCTCTTCAGATGCAGGTATTTGTGCATGTTTGGCATGTTCATATGCAAGTTTTAGAAGGGAATGTAGACCTTCATGGCAAAGGGTAAGTTAGAACATTTTTTAAAGATGTAGAAATCCATCTTTTGTCTATGATGCACTTGTCCATCCTTCCATTGCTCAAAGAAATCTCTGTGTTTCTTAAAGTTGAGCAGTTAAAGATAGGATGATTAAACTGGATCTTGTGCACTTCTTAGATGTATGGGGACTGTTTTAGTGTAGGCTTCTCATGTAGGATCCCAGTACTATGTGACTTTCATCTCCCTGATGCTCACTTGGAAGTTAGATTAGGATTATTGTATTAGCTGTACCTGCACTGGAATAGCTTGTGGCAGGTAGTTTAGGAAGATTGAACCATCCCTTCTCTGGATATCTTTCCCCATTTGACATTTGAAGTGTCCTTACACTTTGGGAAATCTCAATGTTGGTGCATTCACACCAAGATTACTTTGCCTTATAAATGTAGATCCATAACTCATTTGGGGGTGAATGTGAATTTGCAGAGAATAGAATGGTTCCTAGAACTCCATAAGAGAATGGTTTGGCAAAAAGAATGAACAAAAATGTTCTGCAAGAACTTGATAGAAGCTTGAGGCATACATCTTCAAATTATCCTTGTGAATGTTTTGGACATTGTCAGTAGATACATCAGTATGGTCTTGAAAAAACTTGTGGCCCATCATAGTGCACATGTAAGGAGATGTTGAATACCAGATTTTAAACATATGGATCAGGAATACTGCTAGATCTTGTCTACAACAACATTCTTAGATTATTTGGTTTATGAAGCTATAGTGCATGTTGATAAGAGTCAAACCTTTCAATAAGATGTTCCATGCTATGCATGCTTAATCCAAGAGATGCACTTTCATTGGTTATGATTCTTGGTTGCATTTCAGATTTCGGTAACTTGGGATTTAAAAGACTGACTAATATTGTTAGTCTCCTTGTAACAATTATATCCTTGAATACCATACCTCCATGCAGATACTGTAAACTCAATTAGCAATGCCTCATACTCAACAATGATTACCGAGTGCACTCAAAGTTTGAGCTTAAAGGAAAAGATTAAATATCTATTGTTTTGTAGACACAAGGAAACTCCAGAAACACTGGTGTTAGTCAGGGTGATTGAAGTCAATCAGAGGAGGATCAAACATTAAAGTCCAGGTGAACTGACCTAATTTTTTCAGAGATAACCGACTTCAGTTATCAGGTGATTAGCGTTCCTTAAGTATCCACATTTGGATACGAATTTCCAGGAGGTCCAGTTTGAGCCTCAGGAACCCTAAATTTCTGTAAAAAGGTCTCAAAGAGTAAGTAAACTTCTAGAAAGATTTAATCCTTTATTATTTTATCTTTAATTGACTGATAGTGGTGAATCAAATTTTTTTAAAGAAGCAATGTAGTAGGATACCCACATTTAATGGGAGCATGACATGGATGAGGAGATGGATTCTTTAGAATAGAACTAGACATGGGATTTAGTCAAGTTGCTAGCAGGTAAGAGAACATTGCAGAACACATGGGTTTATAGCATCAAGAAGGAAGAGTGTGGAAAAAAAATGATACAAATAAAGGCTTGTGGTAAAAGGATTTACATAGAAACTAGGTATTGATTTTGGTGAGATATTTTATCCTGTTAAAATGACTTCCATCCATACTGTTCTGAGTTTAGTTGTAGTAGAATATTTGCATTTAGAACAGCTAGATGTTAAGATGGCTTTCCTTCATGGTGATTTGGAGGAGGAGATCTATATGAATCACCTACTTGGTTATGAAGTCAAGGGTAAGGAGAAACATGTGTGTAGGTTGAAAAAGAGATTGTATGGGCTCAAAAAATCTCCAAGGCAATGGTATATGCGGTTTGAAAATTTTATGCATGATCATGGTTATATGAGATGTGGATCTTACCATTGTGTTTATTTCACGAAGCTTGAAAATGGGAGCTATGTTATTTTAGGATTATATTTCGGATAATATAATGTGTTGCAGAGAGATAGTAATGCACCCCTTCTTGTGAGCTTAAAGAAAAATGATGCTCTTCATGGTTTGGGCAATAAAGGACTTGGGAGCTGCAATGATTGAACCCTTATTAGGCATGTATCCTTCTTAGGAGGATACTTTGGAAGATATCAGTGAGAAGTGGAGTTTGTCTCAGGTTTGGCTTGTGGCCCTACCCCTGTTGAAAATATCTAAACTATATGATGCAAAACCTATAGGTACTCCTTTTCCTGAGAAACCACTGCAATTCATTAAATATCAATGTCCTATCTCACATTAGAAGGAATTTAGTCCATGGCACGACTTCTATAATCATTCAGTAGCTATTAAGTACTCATGTATGCTATGGCTGGTACTAGACTAGACATTGCAAAAGCAGTGGGACCATATCAACTTCAAAATCATTAGTGGCCAATATAAGTAAAGATATACTCGGTGGAAAGCAGTCCCAAAAAATTCTCTACAGTTTTATCACTTAACAACATATTGGACATTAGATCATTGGTGTGAATTATGGAGGGAACTCCATCATACATACATCACCAAAAGCTATGTATAATTCATTTACCTGGCTTAAGTATTCCTGGATGGTGGGATAAGCACTACTGGAGATGTATGTTAGAATTTGAGGATTCTAATAAATATGTATTTAATCAACTTACATATTATATAATAGTTACAATAAATATTTAAATAAATATTACATCATAACATAAGTAAATAAATAAATACTTACATGAAATAAATAACACAGAGTGACACAATATTTATAGTGGAAAAACTCAATAGGGTAAAAACCACTTTGAAAATAACCTTTTACTTCAGAGAACTTATTTTACATCCAGTAAGATCACCTCCTCCTTTAAAAACTTATTTACCAAGGCTAAAACCAAATCACTTGATTTTCACACCTTCGATATATTTCCCGAATATATCAAATGAGGACCTAAAGTCCTTTTTATATAAAGTGATCAGGGATGTCTCCTGACTCACCTTTTCAACCTAAAATGGTTGACGCATATACCTAGGTTTATAATATTTAATATTAGAAATATAATCATTTCATGATATTAAATATTTAACCTAAACTATATACTTAGGTTAGCATATTTAATAATAGAAATATAAATATTTCATATTATTAAATATTAACCTATATATTAGTGATGGACCCATATACATTAAGGGTTGGCTAGACCACTTAATCATTATGTTCCAACACTCCCCCTTAATGTTAAATGAGATAACATAACATATGCCAATAGATTACCTACTCGTGGTACACTACAGGATTTACAATCCTTAAACCATAAAGGTTTTAGGCTAGCATATTGGTTGAAGGAATTATAACACCTTCATCATACTCAATTTACCTTTTGGTACAAAAGGATTTAAAAATCCCAAAGATCATCCCATGATCAATGGCTAAGTATGATTTGTGAGTTTTATATGTTCTCATAGGTTCTCATAAAAGGTTATTGAACCCAAGCATATAGGAGCCTTTTACAACCAAGGACCTCCTTAACAATATGCTTGTATTGGATGTTTACCCGGTAAACTCAATAGCACTAAAGAGTTTATTGAAGATTGCCTTTAAGATCTTTCTACACTTATTTTTTAAAAAGAATTCGAGGAGGTATACATGCTCGAAGGTCTTTTTACATTTGCTCGAAGGTCTTTTACAAATGCCCGAAGGTATTTTTACAAAAACTAAGTTCCATTAGGAGGTGACATTATCATGCATACTCCCCCTCAATGGCAACTCTGACAATCGAATTTTTTCACAAAAGTGACAAAACTTTGCAGCACTCAGGGACTTTGTGAAGATGTCAGCAACATGCTCTTCAGTCAACATGAAATTGAGATTTATCTCATCACTTTACACCTTCTCACGGTGAAGTGTATATGTATCTCAATGTTCTTTGTCCTCTGATGTTGAACTGGATTCTTAATCAAGAGTAATACAGCTCTGACCACCACATAGAAGATAAATAATTCCTTTAGCTTCCATGTGTATCTCTACCAACAGCCGTTGTAGCCACATGGCTTCTTTACTTCTTCCATTGTACTTCTCTACCTCAGTAGAAAAAATGGAGATTGATGATTGTATTTGTTGTTCCAAGTAATGGTTCCTACACCAAAAAAATTGAACACATATCTAGTATATTTTATAACACAACATCAGTATGGTTAAAATCACAAAATCTATATAAGATAGCATTTTCATTCTTATTATAATACAACCCATAATTGATTGTTCCTTTCAAATATCTAAAAATTCTTTTTACAAGATTCCAATGATCTCTAAAAAAGTTTCCTGCATAAACCTTTAAGTAATTCCTTTTGTATAGGAAATATCTGATCTAGTTATAGGTAGATAAATCAAACTATCAACTAACAACATATATAAAATAGGATCAACCTTTTTCATACGCAGATTTAGGATCAATATTTATTTCAACTTCTATTGAAGCAAAAATTAGTTTACAATCAATCATAAGAAACTTTTTCAATACAATGGTTGCATATTGTGTTTTGAAAAATAATAATAGAATGAAATACAATTATATAAATAACATGATGTGAGTGTTTCGCACAGAATTTCATTCCGGAATAGAGTTGCTTCTATCCTTTCATTATCTTAAGAAACAGATAAGGGTTAGGGCTAGGAGGAATACCTGTTGAATGTTGGGAAGGTGTGCGCGTACCGTAGAGAGATCAGATCGATTGTGAAGAACTCCTTTTTGTCTGGGAAGGACTACCTGTAAATAAGAACGCAAGACCACTAGATTTTAGTTAGACAACAAGCAAGGGAACTGCCTTAGGCCCAGGAAATATTAGACTTCCTTTCGAAGGTGGTCAGTTCCCCATTTAATATGAATTAAAGAAAAATGATAACAAAGAACTACAAGATAATACTTACTGGTTCCTGATGAAGATACAGGTCCAAGGAATGTGGTGGCAACAGTAAGGCTTAGTTGGGATGATCCGGTATTGGAAAGTGAGCTGATGAAGCTATCCTCAGTCTTTTCCAATGCTTGAATGAGGGTGACAGCGATCCAGTTGCTCAGTTGCAGTCTTCGGCTCGATGCTCTTCTCTGCAACCTTTTCTGCTTGTTTCACTTCTCTTTCTCCTGCCCAAATGAATCTTGGATCCTTTCTTTTTGGTTGGGGGAGGTCATTAACAGGGAACCGATGGCAGTTACGTAACCGACGGTGGTCGAGTAGGAACCGATGTCGGTTAGGTCAAAGTGGCTATTTTTAGTAAAACAGCCATCTTTCCCTCCTTTTCTCCCGAGGGATCAGTTGTGGGCTTGGTCAAGTCATTATTAGGCTCGTTTTGGTGCGGGTGAGGGGTAATGAGTCATGGGTGTGGGTCTGGACCAAGTCATAGGTCTTAATTAGGTTGGTTTAGGGTTAGGGCTAGGTCATGGTGAGGTGGCGAGATGAGGTGGCAGGTTTGAAGATGTGGATTTATTAATTATAAGGTAATTAATAAATCATTAGGTGTGTAAGGTTTTAGGTGGTGAGGTAGGGTTAGGTTGCGGGACGAGATACGGGGTAAAGGGCATCGTAAGACCCAAATTTGGTGTCTACATTTTCCCCTTGTTGTCGTGTAGCTTGTATTTTAAAGCTGCACTGACAAAAATAAAAAGTGGTTACCCCAGTTAAGGGTATAGGTAATCCCCCTCAAATCTATCACAGATTGAGGCAACGTGAAATCAGGGATAGGGTTGATAAAGGGTGAATTATGATGAGATGATGGTAAGATGGTGGGGTAAGTTCAAAGAAGCCGACGCACGTTGAAATGTAGTAGTGTGACCAGGGTACACGAGTTGAAGAGCAAACAAGCAATTCATAGGCAAAGGTCGATAGTTTATCCAAACAAGGTTGATATAATCCTGGTATCCAAGGCATAGGAAGTAGCTCCAGGGGATATAACGGGTAAGGTACTGGAATGTTTAGGCATGTTCGGCAGTACCAAATGGTTGGTTTGGTTGAGATAAACGTCACGGTCTTGGTCTAAGCAAAGCTGGTTGGCTGATCAATTCAAGTATCCTAGTCATGCTAAAACACGAACAGGTGAGCTCGATTGAACAAACAGCTACATTATGGGTGGATAGAATCGTAATTTGTGGGCTTCGGTCGAGGTACTTAATTGGTGCGGCCGTTGGGTCAGGCCGATTGGTTGGTTGTGGCCTTGGGTCGGGCCAAGTGATTGGGTGCGGCCTTGGGTCAGGCCTTGGGTTTGTTGCGGCCTTGGGTCGGGCCAGTGGGTTTGTTGCGGCCTTGGGTCGGGCCATTGTTTTGTTGCGGCCTTGGGTCGGGCCGATTGGTTTGTTGCGGCCTTGGGTCGGGCCAAGTGATTGGTTGCGGCCTTGGGTCGGGCCGATTGATTTGTTGCGGCCTTGGGTCGGGCCGATTGGTTTGTTGCGGCCTTGGGTCGGGCCAATTGATTGGTTGCGGCCTTGGGTCGGGCCGGTTGGTTTGTTGGATCGGCCTTGGGTCGGGCCAAGATTGGTTTGTTGCGGCCTTGGGTCAGCCAATTGATTGGTTGCGGCCTTGGGTTGGGCCAATGAATTCAAAATAAGGCTATTTAGCAAAGCCGGGGGTAGGCGATGTGATGAGAAATGGAATTTGGTGGATAAGGGCAGGAATTAGGAAAAACTAGGCTTGTAACCGATATCAGTTAGTTATGACCGGTATCGGTTAGAAGACCGATATCGGTGTTTTAGGGCGCGCTCTAACCGAAATCGGTTATAGGTCAAAACCTATAAAAATAAAAATACGGTGTGTCATTTTCACATTGTCAATTTGAGTACCAACCTTTTGCTTGTCTGAGTTTTGAATTGATTTTGTTGAGTTTGTGGGCTGAGTTGGCACTAGTTGAGTGGAGGAGTGAGTGATTGGTAGGCCCCAGGATCAGGAGGTAGAGTTTGATTGGTTGAGGACCCTGCTGAGGAGATTTGGAGCTATGGGCCTAGAGGATCACGAGGTGCGGGAGGAGCTGGACCACCACCACCTATCCCACCGCGACGATGTGTAGTCGGGACCGGTAGGTTCTAAATCCCTATTTGTGTGAAGTTGATGGTCGATTTTGTGGCTCCTGATGTGGGTGGGCCGTAGGAATTAAAATGTGATAAAATAATGAATAAATGAAGGTAAATCATTGGGAGACCCCATAGTCTGCTGGGTAAGTGCAACACGGTAGGGTGGGAGCTAAGTAGTAGGTAATTGGGCTAAAGCAAGGAGGGGCCTTAGACCGATGTAGTTCTCCCTTAGGACCAGGGAGAGATGAATTTAGGCAATTTGGTTGTGTTTAGGCAATTTGTTGGTTGGTAAAATTTTTGATATTGGTAGGGTAAGGTTGTTGGAGTTGGTAAGGTATAGGTGAAGCGAGGGTTAGCTTACCCAAGCATAAGGGAACCATGTCCTGATTAAGGTCAACATATAATCCCAGATTCGGGTAAAAGAGGCAAAAATGTCCCATAGTTGGAAAGAGCTAAACAAATCACGTATTATCATAGGATGAGCTTGAATCTCTAGGTACCTTGCATAGGCGAGAAGTCGATAGGTGAAAAGAGTTGTATAATCACAATATATCGGATATACGCACGTCCCTTGAGTTTTGTTATTGTGAAGAATGGTGAGGTGAGGTGGATGGTATGGCTGGGGCGTAGAGAACTTGTTATAAGGTGATTATTCTGACGAAAGAGAACCAAACCAAAATAGACAAGTCCATGACTCAAAAGTACTTTTGAATACTGCTTTTATTTTTCAGGATATAGACTGATCGGTGCGGGAAGTCTATATGGGATATGCATTTTGTTGTTCTTGAGGTCTTCACGAAGCTGATCAATGCGAGAAGCTTCTGATAGAGGCTGACTTTGTATAGCTGTCCTTCAAGGGAGCAGTCTACTTATAGTAGCAGATGCGGCTTTGCACATAGCTGTCCTTCGAGGGAACAGTCTAGTTTATAATAGCAGATGCGGCTTTGCACATAGCTATCCTTCAAGGGAACAGTCTAGTTTATAGCTTAGAGGTCTAGATGTCTGTTTGACATGAAGCATCTAGTTTTGCAGGAAGTTTGACTCAAGAATATCCTAGAATTGTATAATTGAGAACTTGTTATTTTGATACTTTTAAGTCATGGACCAGACTAAAAAGGGGAAGGCATCTTTAAGAGGAGGTGATGATCAAACCACGTGGGTTGATTCTACTTTGAGATGCACGAAACAAAAGGTGTATGAGGTGGTAAATGAGCTCAAGGGACGAGCGCAAGGTAGATAAGAAGTGATGTAACACTAAATTCAACAATAGAATGGTCGGAGATGCAAGGCATTAAGGGGTTCAGGCTCAGGTTTACCATTAAGCGAAGCTAAACGATAAGTACCTGATCCATAAGTGTGAGTGATAATGTAAGGCCCAATCCAATTAGGAGCAAATTTTCCACGTTTGCTCTTTTCTAGTTTGGTTACATGTTGATTCTCTTTGAGGACAAGATCACCAATCTTAAAGGTACGCTCATGAATTCACTTATCATAAGCACGCTTAATGCGCTTTTGATAAATTTGCAGGTGGTTAAGAGCTGTAAGATGACGCTCGTCAAGAAGCTCTAATTGGGCTAACCGCTCTTGGCGGAAGTCATCATTGGCGAGAATATCCTGAAGAGATATTCTGAGAGAAGGGATTTGTATTTCGAGAGGCAAGACAGCCTCGGTACCATATACTAGAGAGAATGGTGTGGCATTAGTAGAAGTATGAATGCTGGTACAATAAGCCCAAAGGGCAAAGGGGATGTGATCATGCCAGTTTTTTCCAGAATTGTTAACGACTTTCATGAGAATTTTGATTAAGGTTTTGTTAGAAGATTCGGCTTGTCCATTTGCTTGTGGATAGTAGGGTGATGAGAAGCTAAGTTTGATACCAAAGTTGTCACAAAGGTCTTGTAACAACTTATTTTTGAAAGATTTTCCATTATCTGTTATCAGGTGATGAGGAACACCAAAACGACAGATAATGTGATGATTGATGAACTCAACGATTTTTTCTTTTTTGGTTGAAATGAGTGGAACGGCCTCCACCCATTTAGTGTAATATTCGGTTGCCATGATGATCCAACGGTGATGCTGCGAAGAAGGCGGGTGAATCTCGCCAATAAGGTCTAAACCCCATTGTGAGAAAGGCCAAAGATCTCGTGCGACCTGTAATGGGTGGCTAGGAGTATGTTGAAGGTTGGCATGTTGTTGACACATAACACAACGCTTAACATATTCACAGTAGTCTTTATTGAGAGTAGGCCAATAATATCCTAGGTGAAGGATCCGCTTGGCCATGGCGAGGCCACTAAAGTGCCCGCCACAAAGTCCGTCGTGGATTTGTTGGGTGGTATGAGCGACTTCAGCGCCGGTTAGACAGCGAAGGAGGATACCATCGAAGCCACGTTTATAGAGGAGTCCCCCCATGATGACATAACGAGAAACACTTTTAAGAAAAGCACATTTTCCATTACTAGTAAGGTCAGGTGGTAGAACAGAGGTTGTAAGGTAGTCGTGAAACTGGTGATACCAGGTATCCTGCGAATCAGTAGATACATTATGTACCATACAAACATCTGAGAACTAAGTAAGATGGGGCAAAGAGTTGTTGGACCAAGACAAATATGTCCGAGTCAGTTGGTGAGGCCGGAATTTGCGAGGCCAAGCAAGCCATAGTATCTGCAAATTTATTAGTTGAGCGGGGAATGGTTTGGATAGAATAATGAGAAAATAAGGTCAAAAGTGAATCCACGTAATGTTTGTACTTTTGAAGTTCCTCATTTTTACATTGGTAGATGCCAGTAACTTGATTTACTACCAATTGAGAGTCACCAAAAATATTAATAGACTTCACACCTAAGTGTAACGCAACATGGAGACCCAAAACAAGGGCCTCGTATTCCGCCGTGTTGTTAGTGCAGGGGAAATCGAGCCTGAATGAAAGAGGCATAGGTTCACCTTCAAGAGGAATGAGAACAACGCCTACCCCTCCACCACGCTGGCATTTAGATCCATCGAAGAAGAGGGTCATTGGATATGAAACATCACTGAGTGAAAGAGTTGCGATGAGCTCATCAGGGAAAGTAAAATTGGTAAATTGTTCCCTAGGTAAAGGGGCTTCCACGAGTTGGTCTCTGATAGTTTGTCCTTTGACTGATTTTTGGTGTACAAACTCAAGGTCGAGGTTGGCGAGTAGCATAAGCCATCAGGCGATGCGTTGGTTTAGATGAGGTTTGGCGTACATATAATGTATGGGGTCAGCGTTGGTGATGACAAAAGTTTTGTGATTCAGGAGGTAATGTCGGAGTTTGGTGGCCACAAATGATAGGGCTAGGCACAACTTTTCTACATGTGTATACCTAGTCTCGTAATCCACAAGAGTATGGCTTATGTAATAAACTGCTTGTTCTCGATGCTCAGAGTCACGATGTGTGAGCATGGCTCCTACAGCATGGTCAGTGGCAGAAAGGTAAAGGTAGAAAGGGCGATCGTCCTGAGGTGGGATAAGCACGGGTGGCTGCAAGAGATAAGCTTTAAGAGCCTCAAAGGCTTGGTGGCATTCCTCGCTCCATTGAAAGACAATGTCTTTTTTAAGGAGATGATGGAAAGGTTGACATCGGTCTGAAAGTTGTGAAATGAAACACCGGATAGATTGGAGTTTGCCCTGCAAACTACGCAATTGTTTGAGGTTAGTGGGTGGGGGCATTTCTAGGATTGCTTTGACTTTAGCTGGGTCGACCTCAATGCCACGCAAAGAGACAATAAAGCCAAGGAGTTTTCCCGAAAGGATGCCAAAGACACATTTCTTTGGTTGAAGACGAACACCGTATTGTAACAGGCGATCGAAAATAATGGTTAAAACATCGAGATGTTCACTGCGATGTTTGGATTTTCCAAGAAGATCATCGACATAATCCTCGAGGATAGTGTGCATAATGTCATGGAAAATATAAGTCATAGCTCGCTGATAGGTCACACCAGCATTCTTAAGGCCGAATGGCATGACATGATAGCAGAAGGTCCCCCAGGGGGTAATGAAGGCGGTTTTATGTTGATCGGCCGGGGCTACCAAAATTTGATTGTATCCCGAAGAAGCCATCCATGAGAGAAAGCATCTCATGGCCCGTAGTGAGATCAACAAGTTGATCAATGCTAGGTAAGGGGAAGTCATCCTTTGGGCAAGCGAGGTTAAGGTCCCGAAAATCCGTGCATATCCGAAGTCCCCCCGTCGCTTTAGTGACAGGTACGACATTAGAAATCCATTGCGGATAGTCAATAGGTAAGATGAAAGAAACAGAAAGAAGGCATTGAAGCTCTTCTTTCACCAAGAGGGCAATGCGTGGATGCATTTTTCTCAGTTTCTATTTAACTGGTTTAGAGTCTGGTTTTAGAGTGATGTTATGGACAGCAATGTCAGGATCGATTCCTGGCATGTCGGCGTAGGACCAAGCAAAAGCTTGATTGTGGGCACGGAGGAAGGTAGTGAAGGCGGCTTGTTCTAATGCGTCAAGAGATTGTCTGATCTTTACAATGTGAGGATCGTCCTCCATGTGGATGTTGATTTCTATAGTCGATTCATTCAACATAGTTTGGGTGTCAGATGGTAAGGCACGTTGAATATAAGAGTCATCTGCACCAAGGTAGGTGAGGATGGAGTCATCATCCTGGCACTCCACAACATTAATTGAAGGTGAATCTTCTTCAATCATATCTAGATACAAAAGGGGAGAGAAGATGGGTCTTCACTATCGCGTTGATAAGTGAGAGGGCCCAGGAAGATAGCATTCATGAAAAAAAAAGTTAGGAGGGATAGATTCCGGGTCTATCGACTCTGTGGGTGAAGATGGAAAAATGGGTGATGATGGTTCGGAAGGGGTGACTTCATTGTTTTCCTAGATACAATTGACATGAGGTTTCTTTGATGTAGGTGGTTCAAAAAATCCAAGACCATGACGATCTTTGTGTTTGCGGGTAGTTACGGGAATGATCGTGTGTCGGCCTTGTTCATAAAGACCAAAACCAAAACCCTTCCAAGCACAGCGTGTCAGGAAGGTGAGGGCAAAACGACGGTTGGTTAGATATTGAAAATCAGATTGGAAGGGAACCACACCAAGGGGAGGTTCAGGGGTGACAGAGGATGTGTCAACACCCCCATATGTTAGGTTGGTGCGGAAATTAGGTGGTCCATAGGAGATCACCTCCCCCACACGACGGTCATAGGTAGGATGTGCATGTAACTGTCCATACTCCTGTGGGGTATGAAAGGTGCTAACATTGTATAGGCGGTACTCCCCTAGCGTAAGGCGTTGAAAAACATCTACCAAGGGGTCTGAAGTTGGGATGTTGTCCGCAGGGGAAGGAAGTGGTATTCGCGGCAATGGGTTCATTGGTTGAAGGTGTGAGTGTGGTTAAGGTGGATGGTGGAGGCATGGTTGAAGTCGATGGTTGGGCTGGATCAATGGGTACCTTGATTGGTACAAGCACATCATTAGGGTGATATAACATATTGCAGGTTTTGAAGGGGGAAGCGTCAACTTTATGGTGTATGACTTCCCCTCATACTTGAATTTGATGCATCTATGTAAGGTGGAGGGAACACATCCCATAGCCCGGATCCAAGAGCGGCCTAACAATATGTTGTATTGGAATTCTCCCTCGAGGACATAGAATATTTCGGGTAGGGTACGTGGCCCTACACGAATGTTAAGGATCACGGTGCCTAAGGTAGAAGTAATAGCATCGTTGAATGAACGCAACATGGTGGGGTTGGCACACATGCAGCTAGGAGGGATATTCATCTGTTGGAAGGCTTTGGAAGAGACAATGTTTAGGCTAGCGCCCCCGTCGATCATAACATGATGTACCCGGATGTCCCGGACGTAAGCCGAGATGAAAAGAGTGGGATTAGGATCTTCTGCACCAAAGACAACAACTTCTTCTTCAGAAAAACTGACATCAGCGGCTTGCTGTACAGGGACAGAAGTGGTTGTGGAGGTAGGTTGTTTGGTGAGAGAGGCGACGTGGTTGGGTGTTAAAATGGAAGCGACGAGAAAGATTTCGTTAGGTAAGACCTCTATCCCTTGAAGGATCTCAATTAAAGCTTGTTGATGCGATTCAGATGTTTGAATGAGATCATAGAGTGTCATTTTGACAGGAGATTGGTGAAGTTGTTTGATCATGGTGTGGTGGGAAACTCCATCAGAGACGAGATAGGCAGGTCCACGAATGACTAATTTTGCTGGTGGTGTGATCGGGATGGCAGAAGGAGAAAGAGAGGCCGTAGGTGTGCTTTCTTTAGCTTTTCCATTGTTTTTCTGACCTCGAGCAGCAACGTTAATCATGTTGATCTCATGAATACGAGAGGAGGAGGATGGCAGGGATAAGTCATTGTTCTCAAGAGGTGGGGTTGCAATGATGATAGATTTTGGCGAGGCGGGGACAGGTGGTATAGGAGAAGGAATTGAAGCTAAGGGCGTCTCTCTCCGTAAATTGTCTTTCTTAGGCTGTCTATCCAAGATAGGTGACTGGCGAAGGATGGCTTTCAAAGCTTTGCATCCTTCTACATCATGTCCTGGTGTGCGATGGTAAGCACAGATTTTAGATTCATCATAACCTATAGGTCGAGGTTTAGATGGATCATAGAGTCTGAGTGGGGTAGGGAAATAGTCGCATCCCCTACCAACATATCAAGGATCTTGGAGTAAGATCCTTTGAGCGGGTCAAATTCAGATGAGGATGAGGTTGTTGATTGAGTGGGTGAGATTTTTGATTTTTTTGGTAAGGGTTGGGTGTGAGTGGTTCGTACAGGTGGTGATTTAGGAAAGGGATTTTGATGAGTGGTTTTAACTAGGCGTGGTTTCTTCTACACAGAAGTTATGTTTAGCTGTTTAGATGATGAGGCCCCAGCTAACGTGGTGGCAGGAAATAACCATGGGGAAAGAGGAGTGACATAAAACAAGTCCTTCGATGATCAAGTTTGCTTAGGGTTGGTAGGTAGGCGAGATACTTGGGGCGATGGTGTTGATATACCCGTGAGTGTCTGTAGGGGTGCAAAAGGTATAGGTCGTGTTAAAGAAGATGTGGGAGGCAAGGTGTATTGTGGCAAGGTGGAGAGGTGAGGCCCTAATATAGAAGGTAGGTGTGATGGTGAAGGCTGAAGCCGAGCCTATTATATCGGTGTGATCTGGGGTGAGAGTTTTTTGTGTGGAAGAGGTATAGATTGGACTCGAGGAGATTGGGTCTGTCTCCTAGGAGGATTGATGGCATTATTTTTGGATAAATCTAAACGTTTAGGTGGGTGTGTCAGGCTAGGAATTGGTGAAGTCCCAAGTGTAAGGGAAGGCTTGGTTATGTTGATAGAGATGGCTGAGGGATTTGATAAAGATGAGGGGGGTGAAGGAGAGGACATAGGCATTTTGAGCTTTTGTAAACACCTCGGGTATATGGTAGAGGTGTCTGGATTAGTCATCTGCATTTGAGTAGAGCAGGGTGTACTCAAGCGCTCTCATAAGACTCGTCTATCTTCTGAGGGATGACATGCTTCACATGTGAACAGGAACCTTGGTATGGAAGAGAGATGGGTTGTGATCCCGGTCCACTGTGGGTGTGATACAGGGGGTAAAGGAGGCATTGTATCAATGGGTACTAAGAGGTCAACCGGTCACTGGAAAGATTTACGTGATGAAGAACTAATAGGTAGGATGGCATGTTCGAGGGGATCCGTTATGATTGAGGAGTTTGGTGATGTAGGCTCAAGGGGTTTCTCCTCTAAGGGTGACAGAAAAAGTGGCAAGCCTTCTTTTGTTGCAACAAGAGTGGTGGAAGGAGATGTTTGGGAAATAGATAAGTTAGATAACATCTGCTCACAATCTTGCAGGGATGTGGAGTAAGAAGGTTCATTTGTGAGAAGAGAACTCTGGGCGGTTAATTCCTTTATAGGTAAAGGAATAGCGGGACTGTCCTCTCATCCTGATGAAGGAGAAGGGGGCGAAAGTCCCTGCATTGGTGAAAAAGCTTTATTCAAAGTTTCCTCAATGGAATTCCTAGGTTGGGAGTTGAAAATCGCATGGATCTCATGCACACTCTTCTCCTCAGCTAAGGTATCTTGATTTTTGTTACTGTTATATGCATGGTTTGGAAATGGTTTGTTGAAGATTTTTAAATTTTGATTAGCGGGGGCATTAGGATTGTTGAGAGTTATATCCCCTGCATCAACCATTTCCTGCACTATGTTTTTCAACATCTTGCAGTTTTCGTGACTGTGTCCCTTCACGCGATGGAAGTTACAGAATTCATTTTCATTATACCAAGAAGGAATCGTGTGAGTGGAATCAAACCTGGAGTGAGGTTTAACAGGAGGCAAGGTGATAGCTCCTGCTTTAAGCAATTTGTCTAAGATCACACCATAATTTTCTCCCAAGGGAGTATAGTTGATGGGCTCGGCTTTATATAAACAGTGCTTGAGATTTGACCGTCACAGCGTGTACGGCACCCTTTGATTTTGAAGCAGCCGATGTGTGGGAATTGGTGGTGTTGGGTTTGGTGGTAGAGTCTTGGGTCCAGAAATTTGAGCTTTTGTTGCGTAACCTCAATTTCTTTTCCTCTAAGGCTCGAATCTCTAGTTTCCGAGCCATAGTAAAGGCGTCATCAAAGGTGCAAAAATTTTGAATTTGGAGGGTGGGAGAAATGTGTTTAGCATAGGCCCACGTAAAGAGTTCGATGAGCTCGGCCTGAGGTAAGGCGTAAGTAAGTTGGTTGATGAGGTCCTGCCATCGTCCAATGAAATCTGTGATAGACTCGTCTTCAAATTATCGGATGGCATAGAGGTCAGTAATGGATACTTTCTTGGCAGTATTGATGGAGAAGTGATCCAAGAAAGATTGGGCTAACTGGTTAAAGGAGAATATTGAATGCTGGGTATACCACTCCAAGGTAGGTCCTGATAAGGACATGGGAAAGGTACGGAGTAGTAGGGCATCATCATGAGCAATCAGATAGCAGGCATGTCTAAATGATCGTAAGTGTTGTTGAGGGTCCTCCTTACTATTAAAGCAAGTAAATTTCGGTAATTCCCATTGGGGAGGATATGTATGAAGGGGGACAGAAGGATGAATAGGCTCGCAACAAACTTGCTCGTATGTCAGGGTGTTATGACTGCCTGAAATAGAAGCCTCAAGATTTTGCATCTTGTCAATATCTATTTGATTAAATCATTGGTTGGGTTAGATGATGGTGTTGTAGTTGTAAACAAAGAAGGATTGGTCCAAGAGCCGCTACGAGACAATGGTGGGATTGAATGTTGATAAGATAATGGGGATGAATGTGTTGGGGCAGCCGAATAAGGGTGTCCTATATAAGAGGTTGAGGCCACCGGATGAATTTGTGGAAATGAAAAGGTGGGCGGAACTTGTGAGGGAAAGCTCATGTGTATAGGTGGCAGAGAGCAATTGATGAAAGAGGCAACGTGCGAGAGAGATGAGGTAGGGGCAGTGGATGGTAGTGATATGTGGGGTCCCAGATTAACCAAAGGAAAACCAATCGGTGCAGTATGAACTACCGAAGTTACTGAGCTGGGAGACGGGGCTAAGGATGAAGATGGTAAGGCGGAGTTATTAGGTGGGGAAGGGGCTAAGTGAGCGGCGATACTAATAGGCATACAAACGAGGAGCTGACCGTCGGGTGTACGGTCAGGGGTATGAGACAAATAATATTGTACGGCGCTAGGATTAGCATCCAAAAATTTGGAAAATTCCTTATCTCCTATAGGGATCTTGGGAAAATTGCTGGTATCCGTAGGATTCCCCATAGGATGCGAAGGGGGTGACTCAGGAAAAGGCACGGAACAGGCATGTGAAACCATGGCTGCTGCTTGTTTCCAGGTGATAACAACCATGGAAAAGAGGGCACAACAGGGATTTAATCAATCCGGAATGAAGACAGCAAAAAAATGTTGGAATTGATAGGTTGCTGGTGTGTCAAGAACTGTTAAACACAGTAACCGATATCGGTCAGATAACCGATGTCGGTCAGAATGTAACCGGCGTCGGTCAGTTAACCGATGTCGGTAGTATGGGACTGGTGTTGGTCACTGTGAAAGCAAAGAGAGGATGTAAGAAGCTGCTGGTTTGGGGATAACAATGCTTAATATACCTACCAAACTGTCTTGAAGTGATCATTGAAACAGTGTATGACAGAGAAACAGAACTAAAAACAAGCAAGATGCACACGTAAACCAATAGACTAACCCTAGGATTAGTTTTAATCACTTTGGGCTTATGCCTTAGACGCAAGATGATGTTAATCCTAAACGAAAGACCTAAGGGAGATGTCAAGTTTGTTGTGGCTCATAAGGCTACCTCAATCGGGCAGAGGAATACCGCGGAAAGGGGGGAGGTTTGAGCTATTGTATTGATTATGATGTGATTTGGTATGTGTTGTGCAGTGAGAGTAAGATTAATTTCTCGTCGATACCATGGATATCACCCCCATGTGTATGACCTGTTACTTAATCTACGCTCACTAGAATTAAAAACAAAAAGAAAGAATGTGATGCACGTGTTTTAAACCCAAATCGAAAATAATATTCGATGAAGCAAAGAAGATGACTTTCACTAAATGCAAAAATATGAAAGCAAGACAATTTTTTTTACCAAAATGACAAAATATTTTGTGAATATTTAGAAGAAACAAACAGCAAGTATGCTCCCTATATGAAAGCAAGCAAGAAAGAAAAAAAACCGAAATGGGTCCCACCGGGCGTGCCAAAATGTTTCGCACAGAATTTCATTTCGGGATAGAGTTGCTTCTATCCTTTCATTCTCTTGAGAAACAGATAAGGGTTAGGGCTAGGAGGAATACCTATAGAATGTTGGTAAGGTGTGCACGTACCGTAGAGAGATTAGATCGATTGTGAAGAACTCTTTTTTTTCTGGGAAGGACTACCTATAAATAAGAACGCAAGACCACTAGATTTTAGTTAGACAACAAGTGAGGGAATTGCCTTAAGCCCGGGAAATATTAGACTTCCTTTCGAAGGTGGTCAGTTCCCCATTTAATATGAATTAAAGCAAAATGATAACAAAGAACTACAAGATAATACTTAATGGTTCCTAATGAAGATACAGGTCCAAGGAATGTGGTGGCGACAGTAAGGCTTAGTTGGGATGATCCGGTATTAGAAAGCGAACTGATGAAGCTATCCTTAGTCTTTTCCAACGCTTGAATGAGGGTGACAATGATCCAGTTGCTCAGTTGCAGTCTTCGGCTCGATGCTCTTCTCTGCAACCTTTTCTGCTTGTTTCACTTCTCTTTCTCCTACCCAAATGAATCTCGGATCCTCTCTTTCTGGTTGGGGGAGGTCATTAATAGGGAACCGATGGCGGTTACGCAACCGACGGCGGTCGAGTAGGAACCGATGTTCGGTTAGGTCAAAGTGGCTATTTTTAGTAAAACAGCCATCTTTCCCTCCTTTTCTCCCGAGGGATCAGTTGTGGGCTTGGTCAAGTCATTATTAGGCTCGTTTTGGTGTGGGTGAGGGGTAATGAGTCATGGGTGTGGGTCTGGACCAAGTCACAGGTCTTAATTAGGTTGGTTTAGGGTTAGGGCTAGGTCATGGTGAGGTGGCGAGATGAGGTGGTGGGTTTGAAGATGTGGATTTATTAATTATAAGGTAATTAATAAATCATTAGGTGTGTAAGGTTTTAGGTGGTGAGGTAGGGTTAGGTTGCGGGATGAGATACGGGGTAAAGGGCGTCGTAAGACCCAAATTTGGTGTCTACAGTGAGAGACCTAACTCATTCATTTTGAATTATTGTTTCAATTTCTGTTCAATCCTATGAATTAAATGCATAATTGTCACCAGTCATAAGCAAACCATTAACATATATACATATAATGATAATATAAGAACCTTATTACTTAATGAATATATTATTGTCAGAAGAATAATTAACAAAACCCAACATTTTAAAGAAGGAAACAATTTTTGCATACCAAGCTCTAAGAGTTTGTTTTAAACCATACAAGGATTTCTCAACTTACAAACATAGTTTTCTTTACTAGTTTCTTCAAATCCTTTAGGTCAAAAAATGTAAAGTTATTCTTTTAAATCAAAATTCTAAAAAAAAAATTCTTATCCATTTTGTGGATTTCCCACCCAAATTGAGTGGTAATTACAAATAAGGCCCTAACAGTACTCATTTTAGCTACAGGGGAAAATGTCTCAACATAATCAATACCAAGTTTTTGAGTGAAACCTCTAGAAACAAGTTTATATTTATGTTTGTCAATACTACCATCAACATTATATTCTACTTTGTATAACGACCTAGACCCTATAATACTTCACGACTCAGGTTCATACAAGGTAATTAATGCATGGTACATATGATGGCTTCTGGTCATTTTCCTAAGGTTAATAGGATTTGTAATTTCTAACAGAGATTGAGCCTAATTTAATTTCTTAGCTAGGAAGATAAGAGTTTCAAAAACATCTATAGTATAAAAAAATCATCATGAATATTTACTAAATCAGAATCAAAACCATCATTTAGAAGCATTTAATGAAGTAACTTCAAGAGAAGAAGACAACACATGTAAACCTTTCACTAGATTATATCTAGACATTTTATATAAGCTTTGATAATTAACATGTCCTAACCTTGCATGCCATAGTTTTGAATTATTCAAACTTTGAGATATAAAACAAGATGTAGAAGAGAAATCATCAAAAATATATAAACCATGTCTTTTAATTCCTTCAGCTATTATACTCTCATTACTATCCCTGATATATCAAGTATCCTTCATGCATAGATTCTAGTTGTGTCTGTACCTCTTTCGTATGTTTGATATTACCAATGTGTAGAAGGTACTCATCATTCACATTACAAAAAATCATAGAAAGATCCTCATGCATTCGTTGCAAGAATTCATTCATTTTATCTACAGTTGTTTGACAACCGGTGGGAGCAACCTTTGATCCAGAAATAATCATCCATATTTTTCTTGTAATAAATTCTATTTTGACCCAAATGTTGTAGTTAGTTCCATTCAGGATCAAGGTTTTTTCAAGACAGAAATAGTTGGACGTCATTGTTTTTCCTAAACACACCCTATATAATATACAATGTACCATAGAGTTAGATACATATTTATTGAATAAAAACAACACTTTTAATATAATCAAATCTAATTTTATAGATCTAAAGAAACTATTTGATCATAACTAATTTTGTCATTACAATACATACTAATTAACCTCCCATGATCAAAATAATAACCCCCAATATAAAGAGCTCTGCATTATACCCCATATTTATATAAAAAAATATTGTTGACCATATAGAAGAGAAGAAGAAACCGCTAAGAATGCATAACAAATTCAAATTTCTGAAAAAAATTAATGCAGGAAAAGATCCAACCAGCTTAAATTTGACGTCTAAATAACCGTCATTATGACTTATTTTTAGTCTATCGTGACAGTAATTTGATCGTCAATTTCAACACAGTGAAAGTTTCTTAGAATATATGAGATTAATTTTGACGTCTAAATGACCGTCATACTGCCTTATGTTTGGTCAATCATGACAGTCATTTGACCATCAAATTTAATGGATCCAAATCTTGTTGTGTATTTCTAGAATGTGAAATTCTAGAATTTCTTCTTATGTATAGTATTAGGGAGGCTATATTTTAATATATTATAATAACCTACTATAATTTATAATGTACAAATATATACAATTTTTTATAAAAAAAGAGGTAAATAGTTTATATAATGTAAATAAAAAACAACATATAGTTCATAAAAATTATAAACTATAGTTTTTTTTAATAAAAAACACATAACCCTTATTAAAGGGGTTTAAAGGACATAGACTAGGCTAAAAGAATTTTACCAGGTGCAAGTAGATTTATGAGAGTACAAATTAACCTGCTTATTTTACAAAGGGGACAAGTAATTTCACCGGGGCCAATGAAATAAATTGAAATCTCTATTTTCATAAACCTTATCTCCTCCCTTCATTTACTCTTAATTTTACCCTACACACATTTGAAACTATAGAAAAATTGAAAAATATTTCATATAATTCCTACAAGCTAAAAACTTTATAACTTTTATGTGGGTATAACTACCAATATTTTAATAAATATTTACCACACTTCACATTGGCCACCAATAAACTAGTTTTTTTTTAATTCTCCATTTATACCTGGGAATTCCACATTTATACCTAAGATATTATCTTATTTTATTCTCCACTCTCACGCTTATATAAAAGAAAACATTGAAATAGGTTTATTTTTATAGTTCTTATAAACAATATGATATAAATGAATGGGGCAGCCCCCTTACATGGATAATATAAATGGTTAGGGATACATGTTAGGTTTAGGTTTGAATACTTATGTTTAAAAACTATAAAAATTATAGTTATTTTATTCTGCAAATATATATTACTATAAATAAGTATATACTTATATTTATTATATATATATTATATATATATAAATTATAAAATATTACTATAGTTTTAAGACTATAGTATTTACATGAATTTATTTCAGAAATAGAAAGGACCCTATTTAAAGGGAGCCTGACAAATATAGATGACTCTTTAATAAAAATATGTAAAAAAAAAATCAAACCAGGATATTAGAGCAATTGCATTATTTTTTCCCATTCCATGGGTCTTTAACCCGAGCCAATAGGAATTTTTTAATTTTCCTATTCTCGAGGAAAATTGTCTCCATATGAGAGACCTTGTGATTTGAATTTTTACATGTTTACCTTAGAATTTAACCTAGGCCTGCACATACATTACAAACTATACAAAAATTCATAAAATATTTCTTAAACATTTTAACCTTTACATATGATATTCGTGCCCAGGTAAAAAAACTTATTCCATAGCTTCTTTCACAAGGGTTTTGAGGATGGGGGTCCACCACAATTTTTTTGCAAATACCAATTCTTCATATGATATTCATGCCCAAAACATTTTCATAGCTCCTTTCAATATATTTCCCGAATATATCGAGGATGGGGTCCACCTAAAGTTTTTTCTGCATAAGGTACCGGGTATTCTCTCACACAAAAAATGGAAAGAATAGGGCCCGATCAATTTAAATACCCTTTCAAGTTGGTTGAAAAAAACTATAAAAATTAAATAGATTAAATACAATAACTTATACCTAACCTATTTAATTTAAACCATGCTTTGGTACTATGTTAAAATTTATAGGATTATAATTATTACAAATTTAATCAACCAATGCATTTAAATATTAACATAAACCATAAAGCATTAAATGTTAAATATTATGCAATGTAATAAATAAAATTACGTAACATATTAATTAATTAATACATACCAAAAGTAAGAACACAGTGACATAGTGTTTATAGTGGAAAACCCCAAATAGGGTAAAAACCATTGTGAAATAACCTTTTTACTTTCCAAGAACTAAAATTACATCTAGTAACTTTCACCTCCTCCTTTCAACCCTAATCACAAAGGTAAAATAATATGCACCTTTGATATTTCATTCGAACATATCAAATGAGTACCTAAAGTCCTTTTTATATAAGGTGGCTGGGTATGTCTCCCAACCCACCTTTTCAACCTTATCGGTTGACATATATACCTAAGTTTATAATATTTAATATTAGAAATATAATCATTTCATGATATTAAATATTTAACCGACAGTATATACCTAGGATAAAATATTAATAATATAAATATAAATATTTCATATTATTAAATATTAACCTATATATTAGTGATGGACCCATATACATTAAGGGTTGGCCAGACCACTTAATCATTATATTCCAACATGCTCGTCACAAATGGGTTCTCACAGTAACAGACTATTTCACCATGTGGACTGAAGTCGTGCTATTGAAGGAAGTTATTGAATTATCCATCCTGAAATTTCTTGAAGAAATTGTTACAAGGTTTGGCATTTCCTCAGACCATCATTTTAGATAATGCAAAATATTTCTTGGGATATAAAATATTTGATTGGATTTTGGGACTTGGGATTTATTTGAAAACTTCTTCTAACTATTACCCCTAAGGTAATGGATTGAAAAAATCTACTAACAAGAATCCAATTAGAAGTATGAAGAGATCAATGGATTTTAATCAAAGACAGTGGCAAAAAAAAAGTGAGAAATTCTCTTTTGGCAGATGGAATAAAAATGAAGAAAGTTATTAGCACTTATCCCTACAAACTGGTATATGTAGAAGAAGTTAGATTTCCCTTGTCACTTGAGTTACCATTACTTGAATTAGCTCAACAACTGAAATGTGAAGGTGTAGATCAAAGGGAAATCAAAATGGAAGAATTTAGTGGAACTTGAAGAAAACATGAATACCATCATTAGATCAGACTCGAACAATATAAAAAATCAACCAAACAGTGGTTTGAAAGGAAATCTAGAGATCAAACATTCAAGGTTAGATACCTAGTTTTGGAGTGGGGACATGGACAGAGCTAAACTAGGAAGACACTCTGAATTTGATGTTGTTTGGAGTGGAATATACATCATCACCACTTGTAAGGTGGCTAACTCATTTGAGTTATCTGATCTTGATGGGAATGCACTTCAAATACTAGTCAAACCCTCTCATTAAGACATTGCTCTTCAGCTCAAACCCTCTCATTAACACATATTTATTACATCTTGTATATAGTAGTTTAAGATCTTAATTTCTCCAAATACTTTTTAGCACATTGTTTTGTTCGTAGTGTAGGTTTATTTCCCTAAGTTCTTTGTGAAATCTCGTTGCTTGAAGATGTTCTTGTGCACAGTTTCATCATGTTCTTGAGATTGGTGAAGGAAAAAGTTTAGAGTTCATAGATCAGGTTTTCAAATCATCGGGATGTCTCCATTCCCAATGGATGCCACAAGATACTGATCAGTTCATCTAGCAGACAAATGTCACCTATGAGTCTCCAAAATGTTGTCTATTTTTGCACCCTTACAAAAATTAAACAACCTATATATCTGCGGGATGAGGAATGAGGGTTGTGGGAGATTTTTGGAAACATGTCGTCGAATGAATAAGACAAATCCATACGTAAGCATGAAATGGCGCAAAAGTCTAGATAAATCCATGGGATAAAGAACGAGGCCGCAGGGTGATAGGAGGAAAATAAGGAAAATAATTCCACGGATGTTGACATAAATATGTGCCAGATTGAAAAGCTGTAGGATGAGACAGAAGGCATAATAGAGCCACGGAATGAACAAGACAAAGCCATGGAAGTCTAAAGCTTTGCAGAACTAAAATAGAAAATTCACATATCAAGGGAAAGCAACGGTTTTCTGTAGAAATCTAAATAGAGATGGGAATTATGAATTTTATGGTCAAATCTTTGCAAATGTGATATTATTTGAAGAAATCTCTACATCGTCCATGTAATAAAATCATATTTCATGAATTTAATGGAAGTAGGTGGGAAAAGTAGAAGGAAACATCTCCAAAACGTAAAAGGTATACTCCAAATGGCGCAACCACCAAAATTAAATGCAGTATGGGAATAATTCCTTCTTCAACAAGGAAAATGGAGTGGGGAGTTTATATTTGCAGGAGTAATCAAATATTTTCAAAAAACTAAATAAAGGTGGTTGGTTGGCAGATGGAAAATTTCAAATTTCCCTCTCTTTTCTTCTTCCTTCTTCTTCTTCCATTCTTCTATATATTGTAAAGTGATGCCCATATTTAATGTTGGATATTTTGGGAATGCAAGGGAATCATTTTATGATGCACAAGTGTTATAAGGGTTGCATGCCTTGGGATATGCTTCTGTAAATGTTTTGCATCCTCCTCATATATTGTGATGGTCTATGCATGATCTTTAAGTAATAAAATTTCTATTTTTTTGGCTCATTTCTTCCTTATCTATTATTTTATTGTGTTTCATTACCTTTCATTCAGTCACATGTGTGTTGTATGTGTTGTATCAAAATCCTTATCTATTGTGCATCGTGAAAGTGGAATCCTAGTTGTGGTTTTGAAATGTGGATTTTGTTCCTCCCTCTTCATCATCGTTTTCAACCATTTTCTCCCTTGTTTTAGTATTCATCACCTTATTTTTTGTGTTATCACCTTCTCTACCTTAGGTTTATATTTCATGCATCTCCTTTTCACCTTGGTCTCTTAGAATATTAGAGTAGAATTAGATAGTTTCATTTCAATTCCTAGGAGTAGTGTAGTAGTAGAAATAAGTAGAGGAAGCTAGCCTTCTCCAGAGGTCTGTCTTAGTTCGAGTCCTACAACTTGGAGACAGTCCCTTGTTTCCTCAAAGCCCCAGATTATTTTGATTTGGGATGGGTGCAAAATTGAGCTCCAATAGTCAATATATTTACAAATTGCATAAGAGAGAAAATAGAGGAACATATGAGAAAAGGAAATGGAAGAAAATTAGATTTTATTTCATGTGTTGGTGATACAAATCTCAACACAAAAAATACAATTCAAAATTACTACCAAGAGCTGAAATTCAGATTTTTTTGGATCCTTTAGAATGGAGAATCCATCCGAATTTATAGCCTTCATGTTCCTATTCCACTTGTGACCTTTCAATTACCCCTAGAAGAGACAAATTTAGTATCTCTCTTATACTTTTGAGAGAACACTTTTACAAATTACAAATATTGTCAATATAAGTGAATAGGACAAAATACCATAATTGTGTACAATGAAGAGTTAGAAGAAAAGGAGAGAAAGGAAGAAGGGAAGGGGATTGATTGAAATTGTGAAAGAATATCCTTCCAATGAATATTTTTTTGAAGATGATCACAATATTCTTCTTTTGCATGATGGATAGACACCCTGGACTACCGAATTATTATTTATAAACACTATTTCAAGACCTCCCAATGTGAGCTTGAGATAAACATTAACCTTACCCATGATGATGAATTATTGATCTCACAATGAGAGTGAGGATCAATCTCTTGTTCCTTAGGCTTTCATAATTATCTATCACGATGCCCAAACCTCTCAATACTGACATCCTTGTTCTGCGCACTATCCTATAAGATTTCAAACTTTACCTTTACTACTATAAGAGATGTGAGCTCTTTCCTATCTCACTTGTCTTGGATAGATAAATCAACTCAACCATTTCAAACCACTCATCTCGTGATCTCATGTAGCTCATTGAGCTCAAATCACTCATTTCACTAAGCTTTCTCCAACCAACTCACTAAGAGATGATGATGGATCCATCTTGATGAATGAGCTATGATGACCTCTTATCTGATGTATCAATTAAGTTCTCGACATAATTTTTATATCTTCTGACTACACAATGTCCCTAGATTTTACCTTCTACACCCTACAATGATATTTTTTTCTTCTGGACATAATTGAGCTCAAGATGATGTTTCAAAAACCCATATGGAGGTTTCATTTCTCTGTTTGAGATATGAAATCATAGCATAACCCTGTAAAGAGTCCAAAAAGTTGAAATAATACCTTTTGGACCTTCTCAAACATTTGAGTTTCATTATGTTGATGATTCATTGGTATTTTATCCACTTCTTTTTTTAGCAGGTGCTTTTTCCAAACCTGTTATTTTGGGAAAATTGACAATTTTACCTTACTTACCTTTATACATTGTTTCTAAGTGTTCTAGATGATCATAGCTTTTAAATTGAGGGACTTACTATTTTTAACATGTGGAGGGGGTATAGCATACTCTATTTTAAGTAAGTAATAAAATTACATAGATTTGTGATAGAAGAATTATTTTTAGAATTGACTCTTCGTTGCAATCTCGTGCTCCAAATTTGACTGTGTTTCACCTGTTAGAATGCTTGGAAATCAAGAAATAAAATATTCATGGTGAGAGTTTTAGGTCTGAAGCTTCTATGACAACCACTAATGGAGTCAATAAGCTTCGTATATCACATATATTCTTTGGAGAATAAAATCAGCTCAAACCTTGGTACACGCAATTCCTTTGTTCGCCACCAATGAAAAATCTTCATTTTGGCAACCATGGATGCTCTGGGAGAAATTTGACATGGTGTATGAATAATTTTTAGGTTTAATGGAGGTTTTTGAGTATCATTTATGGATTTATTAAGAAATAATGAAAAAGCAATGAGTTTCAATGGTTCTAATAAATTCTTCCTGCAACACTTTTCTTGCATGCACATAAAAGGAAGAAGTACGACAGTTAGAAAATTTGTAATTTTTGATTTTTCCCATCTTCTTGGGAGGGAGCGCAATTTTGTGTCCTAACTATGCCAAGGGCATGGGACAGATGGGAAATTTTTTTTCCCTCACCTCAGCTTGACAAGTGGCGGACAACAATTTCTTAGTGGAGGAGAGAGAAAAAGCACTTAAAAAGCTCCTAGGGACTGAAACTAGGTCACATGAGGACCCTGGGAAAGGGATGAGCATGAGAAAATTTTATATCCAAAATATCCCAATGGGATGTGAAAAATGGGGTAGAAATATTCACCCTCACCTAGGACTGACAAGTGGTGGAAGATGATTTGACGAAGCAAAAAGGAGAGGGGGCTGAAAATGGCCTGCGGAGCCTTCCTGGGGTCACATAAAGAATCAAGGTCTAACTTGGGCATGGGTCACATTTTTGTGTCACACATATTCCCAGGTGAAAAGAGATATATGTTATAAGAAAGTGAACCCTCACCTGGGAGTGAAAAACAACACTTCGTGACATGCGCAAAGGGAAGCATTAGGATTAGGTAAGAAGGTGTTTATCTTAAAACTTTGGGCTTTGTTGCGGTCACATGATAATCTAGGGTGATTAAATAGGGAAATTTTGTGAATTTTTGTGTCCAAAAATGTCCCCAAGGGAATGGGACATAAAAGTGCGCCATCATCTGGTGATGACATGCGTCCACCCTTGAAATTAGCTAAGTCCTGGAAGCTTACCTTGGAGAGAGACTTGACGACGAAGCTTCTAGAGCATCCAGCGGAACGTTTTGAAACTTATTTATATGAAATTAACTAAAAAATAATTTTGAGAAGAATGGGATGTGTTGCATGATCATAATTCTTCCCAAAACTCCCTCAAAATAACCTTTTTCACTAGGACCACATGTTGTTCTTGCTGAAAATAGACTATGGGAAGCAACACCTGTGTCTTGTGAAAAAATATAAAAATATCATCATTTAGAGGACTGGATCAGATTTACAATGGTATCTTTTTTTTACCTCAAACAGCACTATGGAGCACCTGGAATCACTTCCTGAAGCTCATTTTCTATTTTGAACTGTAAGTTCCTCACCTTCAAAATCCCGCTTCCACTGAAATTGCTCCCAAACCTTGAAATATTCTATAAATATTCCTAAACTGAAAACATTTATTAGCTCCTAAATACCACTTCCAAATGAATTTAGGCATTTAAATATAACCCAGAGGGTGCACATCTGTCCTGAAAAGGCTAGAAGTAACCTTTCTATGTTCATTGAAGAATCTTCTTTGAGAAGCATTGCATCAGAAGAAATTCATGAATTTTTTTTCATATTTCAATCACTTGAAAAATGTTATTACAACACATATGAGTACTTAGAGGATTGGGACAAGCCTATCACAAAGGGAAAAAGGATCTGTAGGGGTGCTTTAGAGGGCTTATATGCAATTTTTTTGAGACTATGGTATAGTTGTCAGGTTTCAACAATGGATTTTTCCCTTGCAAAAATACATGACAAAACCACATATCACTGAAGCTTAGCACCATGGCATGTTTTTTTTCAAAACCCATGGAAGAATAAAATAGATTATGATAGCTCTTGTAAAATATGTGGATCAAGTTCTTTGTTTGCATGTTATCCTAAATCCCTAAGATGGTTTATGTTTTTATACAAAAAGGTTACTTGGCATGTGTTTTTTATTAGATAAGGTAAAAAACAGGGATCGTCCCCTAAGGGCTAGAAACAAGAGAGGAACACAAACAGAGACAAACAAAAAAGACAAATCCAGTTAAGGGTCCTAGAAAGGTGAGTTAAACAGGCTTAACTCTTAAAATGTAGGATCAAGACCCCCAAAAGGACAAAAAAGACAAAAAAAATAGGGCATCACAGTTCGCCCAAAGTTCCCAAAAAGTTCAGATACCTACAAACCCTCCATGACAGACAGAAAATTACCAGAGGTCCCATACCAACTACAACCCGACCAAGAAACCAAAAAGAACCACCATCTATTCTTCCTCTGAGCTACTAATACGGAGGTTTAATCTCCTCCTTTTCTTTTCTCCTTCGATCTCCTCCACTCTATCTAGTAGCACTTTGACCTAAGTCTCTAGCTCCTTCATCCAGTTTTTAGTCTGTACCTGGTCTGAAACCATCTTCTTCAAAATATTTATGATATTCAAGATGGATTCCCTTTACCCTTCATTCGTATCCTCTGTAGCTTTGAGGACCCCCTCTAAGTACACCATCTTCTTGTTCCAATCTTCAAAAACAATGGGATCGCCCACAAACTCATTCTTCCAGGACGCACTGGCTTCCCCAACAGCTCCCTCTGTATAGTCACTGTCAATTCTATATTTACTTAGTATGTGTTATTTGGAACGAGCATTATATATTTACATGTTATCCTAAATATTCATGTGATGATTTGTGGATTATAAGTCCTTTTGTACAAAAATTCAATTTTGCAAGTTTCCCTACTTAACATTTAGGGGAAGTTTTGGGGTTATAATATAAGCGGGAAGTAGAAAACTGACTTAATAGAAACCCACAAAGAAACATGCCAAAGACAAAATGGTCATGACATACTTCTTATATTAAAATATAAGCATGCATAATCCACATACGGTGTTGGAAATGTTCAAAGTTAAATTATAAGAGTGACCTAAAATAGGGCCACCCACCTTGATATAAATCAAGGTGATCTCTTTAAGATTGGTGATGTGAATAGCATATAGATGTTAGCATTGAATGTGAGTAGATTGATGATACATTATGTGAATTATTGCAGTATAATCTCAAGTCATGAGTCAATGTGTATGATAGTTTATACTTCCTCCTTGAAGATGTAGTTATAAAATCATGCACTGTAGAAATTTTGTAATCTTGTATCATACTACTATTTAGAAGGTTCTTGAGTGAAGAAAGTACTAATCAACCCCTCGTTATATAGCCATCTTGTGTATTTTATTTCTTCATTACCGACATTTTACACCTATATGCCCAATCAACTTCTGTCATCCCGTGTCATTTTTAGCCTCGACTAGGGTGCCCAAATTAGTATGAGGGCGCCCGTGCGTGCCCTCATCCCACCAAGGGCACCCTGGTCCTTTTTTCACTTTCCCACAACTTTTTGGGCTCTTTCTAGCCGTTTGGGATCTTTATATTTCTTGTGGTCGGCCTTTTTCGTGCTTCATTACAAAATTAGACCAAGTGAACCTTATAAATATAAAGTTATGAGACTATAATGAGGGACCTAAGATCACTTACTACTATCAGTCCATCTATAGTTGCATCCCATCTATTACATTGGATATCACTTGCATCCACATAGCTTCATCATCGAGGCACAAGGCTAGGACATCTACATCACACATCATAGGGGGAGGGATTCTATTCTATTCCATAAACACATACTATTAATTTTTCTACATTTAGTTATTTCTCGCTACTTGACAAACTGCAACTAGCACAAGAGCACCTAGGGCACATTATGCACACACTCACTAGAACTACATTTTGGTCTGAAATGTAGTGCAACGCTCAGTTAGTAAACCCACTTTTGTGG
Source organism: Taxus chinensis (assembly GCA_019776745.2). Lineage (NCBI taxonomy): Eukaryota > Viridiplantae > Streptophyta > Pinopsida > Cupressales > Taxaceae > Taxus > Taxus chinensis. The sequence goes on along the minus strand of CM034147.1, from coordinate 991,281,162 downwards.
AAGATGAGGTCAATCCGACCCATTCATTTGCATCTTTAATTTTTATTGTTTTTGATACTTCTTTTGGTCTTTTTCATGTCTTCTCATCATCTTGGATTATTGGTGACACCCGGCACAGGACAATGAAGTTGATGTGATAGAAAAACAAGATTTCAAATCACCATGTCAACTTTGGTGAATATCAGTTTCCTAACTTTTACATAGACCAAAGCACCCAGATTGCATACAAGAGTGCCATTAGGTGGCCCAGTCCCTCTTCAGGTGCTCAAGTCCACCTAGATCCTCCAGCTCCATCCTTTTCGAGAATTCTACAAGCAGTCATTCTTTTGTCTAATTTTTTCAGACATCACTTCTGACGACTCTGTCTGACAGGCAGCATGTTATTCATCTGATTTATTTCCTATTAATTATTGCACATTAGGGTTATTATTTTTATTTGGCATATATTACCTTAGATTATTTGTGTACTTCCTTTACTGCACTTATTTATTGTTACACCAAAATAAGCTCCCTCTTATTTTGGGTTAACTAGCTTCCTTTCTGTGCCTCAGTCAAATTTTTACAAATTTTAGGCACTCAAAAGTTTTTGGGTATTTCTTCATCAGATAGAGAATTTTTTCCCCTTTCCAGAAAGGTAAGGAAGTTGTCTTAACTCCTTGTATTTTTCAAGTTATGGCTCGGTAGAGTTTGAAGGGAAAAATTTGCCAAGGTGGACTTGCGAGAAAATTTTTGGCACTCAACCTTTTGGCTAAAAAAACTCAAAGGAAAAATTTCACCCACGATCCCGCAAAGGAGAGTGGAAAAGAAATTTATTAAGGCCCACGGCTCATGAAATGATGCCATGTGTCAAGGCAGAGCGGTGGGGCCAGAAGGACTTCAAGTTTTTTAGTGTTTGGTAAAAATGTATCAGAGGAAAAATTAGGTCATTCCTCCCCAAACAATTAGAAGCTGACACGTGTCCACGTCAGCAGCAGGAGTTGGGGCATCAGGAGGATTTTGGAATTTTTTTCAAAGTGATGAAAAAGTGCAAAGGTAAAAAATGGAACTGCATCTCCACACATAATCAAAAACTGCCATGTGTCCACATCAGCAGTGGAGTGGCGGGACCTCGGAGAATTTTGGGGAAAATTTCCCAATTTCACAAAAGGGGCAAAATATTAGTTTGAAGCCGTGGATCAACTAGAGGGTGCCATGTGTCATCGGAGGAGCGGGGTGTGGAGAATTTTTGGGAAATTTTCCCAATTTGAAAAAAGAGGGAAAAAGTTCAAATTTTGGCTTGCGAATCCGATTTTTTCCCTAATTTCACCATTTTTCCCCTAAATCTTTAGAGGGGAATATCTTCCGCACCAGAGCTCGGATTTTTACGATTTTGGTATCATTGGAAATTTGGTGAAATTCTCCACATGATGGACCCTTGAATTTCAATTTATGATAGAGATTTTTAGGAGAAAAATGGGGAAAACGTCTTTGGCATGGAAAACTTAGAGAAAATGACCCCAACAACCAAAATTAATGAAGTATGGGCCTCTTTCTCGCTCTACGAAGCAATGTACTTCAAATTATGGTATTTTTCATGGAAACCCATCATTTTTCAAAACAATTAAATAGATCTTGTCAGTGGTTGAAGTTTCAAATCAAGTTTTCCTGTGTTTTCTCATTTCTTTCATTCTGTTCGAGTGATAAAAGCCAGTTTTGGCTCATTTATAAATAGTTCATCTTTCTTCTCTGTCTTTCCCTTCTTTTCTTCCATAGGGTTGAAAATGGAGTTTGAACCTCCTCCCCTACTCTGTAATGGAATTTTTTCTTCTTACCCATGAAATGATGATTCTGTGCAAACTTCTGGAGCAATAAAAAATGTGTTTTGTGATGAATTTGTCCATCCTCACTATTTTTTTTGTTTTTTTTCTTCTTTCCTCTCTTCATTGCATGTATTTGTGCATGTTTGGATGTTCATTTCAGGTTTTGGAGTTGTGTTCATGGAGTTTTGGAACAATTTTTTGTGTGAAATCCATCTTTGGTCTGTGATGCACTTTTCCATCCTTCCATTGCTCACCCCTTCTTGTTCCATGGCAGTTTTAATAGATGATCAACATTCTCCTTCTCTAGTGTATCACCATTTTAGTGTAGGCTCTACGTTTTTCCAATTTTCTTTCTCTCCCTATCTCCTTGGAAATCAGATTAGGACTAGATTAGCTTACTTGTACTGGAATAGCTTGTGGCATGTAGTTTAACAAGAGGAACCATCCTTCTCTGGAGAACTTTCCCCATTTGCAAATGTCCCACACTTTGGGAAAGCTCAATGTTTTGCATTCACACCAAATGACATTTCCTTAGAAAATCAGATCCATAGGTCATTTTGGGGGGTGTTATGATTTTGCACTAACATTTACTTTATTACAATTGTTCATAGCTTAGATTAACTATCTTGTATACTACATAGTTAGTTCAATTTTAGCTAATCATTTTAGTGAACCTAAATCCACCTTTTGCGCTTCTAAATTCTTCATTAGCACCGTAGGGTTATGTCATCATGTATATCTCAATCAATTACTATTTGTTTTTCAATCCCGATTTACTGCATAGAGTACAAAATTTCCTTACTACTACTCACATTCGTGCTAACATGCACCTAGGAGCAGTTTATCAAGCCTTTGCCAATGTGTTTTCCTCATGTATAGTATTTAAGTCTAACCTTCCCTATTATGTTCACACTTTTGGTAATGACCCGCCATTACATATCATCTCTCAAATTTATAATGTCATTGTTAAGGGTACTTTTATTGATAATAGATCTGAACTTAACTTGTGTCTTATGTCATTTCTTGAAATTTTTAGGTCTTACCACTCGTGACATTAGTTCATATAGTATTTCACTATGTGCTTATGATGTTTCTTTTTGTCCATGTCTTTGTCAAGTCGCATTTCCTATCACTGTTATTCCAAATACTTTCCACACTATATTTTTTGTTGTTTATTTCCGATTCTCCTACAATTGTATTTCAAAAATGGAAGGCCATGGCTTCATGCCATGCAAGCGGTCACATCCACTATCCATAATTGTGTAAAATTATTAAATTAGAGAATTGAGTAAACTTTTTTTCATGACTGTGATCCATTTCACTATTACGACCTGGCTCCTAACAAAAATCTTCCTATCCCATGCATAGATATTATAGATGAGCCCCAACCTAGAGAAGAAGCACCTCACTTACCCCCACTTGATGGTACCATTTGTGTGATAGATTTAGTTTATTCTATGCCACCTGCTACCACTACTGCTATGATTCCTTATTAGGGACATGTCTAGTCTATGGACATCATTCTATCACATCCACCCTCACATACACAAGTTACTTTTGCACTCCCACCTTTCACTTTCATAATCGTCATGAATGATTCATACTGGGAATACATTAAATTCAATCCTATAAGTGATGACACTATATGTACACATGAGGGTATAGATTTATTAGGGTTTTCTTTTGAGGACCTCTATCCTACATCATGTTCTCTTCATATTTATTATGGCTTTGTTCATATCATTGTTGCTTATGGTTTGTATTCCTTTCATCTTACAGTATATCTCTCATGTACTCCTTGCTCATCATTACTTACATTAGGAAAATCATGGCTTGATTATATTAGTGGTACAGTAGATCTAGATCATATAGATAATTCATTTCCTATTCCCTTTGAACGTTTTTTATTTACAATAACTCTTTCCTAATATACACTCAAAATCTCACTCATTGGTATGCACACAGCTATCCACTTCCTCCATTCACTGATAACGAGTATGTTATGGGAATGTACAACTTATTCCTTAATGGAAAATTACGCGACCCACCTGATATTATTTCTTATAAAGTCACTAGTTCTTACCCATTTGACTATGAACCTGAGAGCAATGATCTTCTAGATGACATTACATGATAGCCTACTTCACTATGCATACATTGGGGGGAATAGTATCTCACACATCCCCCCTCATAACATTATCATTATAGACATATCCCTCATTATTTCATTATCATTCTTACATAGTACTACATCCCATTCTTAGCATTCACACATACTTAAGGGGCATGGCATTCCAACTTCCCCCTAGACCTTATCTTAGCATAGATACATCCATCATTACTACATTTTCATATATTCATTGGGCATCCTCATCATAAATTCTAGCGTTATTTTCTGATAACACACTCTTTTTCTTTGGTTCACACTTGACTGTTGATGGATTACTACACATGAACCCCGCACATAGTACACTATCAGGTCATACACACCATACTTATTCCTAAATTATGCATCATACACCATACATTCTACATTCACTATAAAATTTTAACATTTGTGTCTTTATTCATCATAAATCATGTTATTCATCATCAGGCATACACCATTGTCTACGCCTCTTACATCCTACACTACTTTTCTTAAATGTTGCGTAATTTGTGTATCTAGATGTCATAGCATATTACACCATGGATTACCACACATATTCTACATACTATACTAGTCTTTATCACATATGAGTCTAACATTGCATCATCTTACGTCCTACATAACAAGCCTATATACATACATTGTATAACACTCTACACATTACATTTTACACATGTCTCCACTTTTTTATCACATTCTACACATCACATACTTTACATATTCTAGTCATCACATAGTAGCCATCTTTCATCATTACATATACTATATTGTCTTCTACATGTTGCGCTCACTACACTGATGTTGTACTTTAGTTCTTTAGGTCCATACGTCGCCTACCGAGGGTTTACAAAGAAAATGGACCTTACATTCATCACACAGTTACTATTCAATTTTTCATCATGCGAAAATACTTAGGCAAGTAACATAAGCTTAAGGATAAACCGTCACCTATTATATCCTATTTGGTAGTGATATAAACCTTAGGTTACATCACCACTCTCTCTATTTTCATCTTGTAATGATATACACTTAGGGATAAATCATCACTCATCAATTCACCTTATAGTGATATATGTTTAGGCTAAATCACTCACTTATACATTCATTTTTTCGTGATATACGCTTCGTTTATAGGGTTCATGCACATCGTCTCTAGGTCACATCTCATCACTACATCATACACACTCCTCACAATGCGTTAAAAACAACACAAATTTTGACCATTTCTCGATGACACACTCTCGTTTACGGTTCATTCTTCACTGCTAAGGTATAAAACTAAATAAACCTCACTGCATACATTCCAATTCACTCGAGGGGGCACATGGCTCTTATCACTCCATTTTACATTCCATTCCATCCATCCAAAACATACTGCATATTATGGTTTCTTATACTCTTTCTTACTTTTTTGTTCATGGTCACTTTATTACACATGCTAATTATCTTACTTGTATTTAATTTATCTATATCATACACATATGCACATTCACACCTTTGTCTAGTTGTGATCATAGATACAAGTCTCTTACACACAACATGGATGCTCACCTTCTACCCTTCCTACACTGGTCGTTGGGGGAATCCACATTCATCTCTCATAGGTGCTATCATTTCATTTTGTAATTATCACTTTATATTACTTGCTTCTACACACTTTTGACATACTAGTTATATTTCTAACATGCAAATGGGTGCTTCATGTGCAACATTCGTTATGCATGGATATTTTTTCCATACTTGTTTTTTACATTGTATGTTATTGTTTTCTATTATATGTGGGCCTTACCCTTTTTTTTGTGTGTAAAATTGTTTGCTTGCTTGTTTATGTCCATGATGGCCTTACGTGTCTTGCGGCATCATGAGTGATATCCCATATTTTCAACCCGTTTTGTGTGGCTTACTTTTTCTTCTTGTGTGTTTACATTATTACTTTTCTTGGTAGCTTACATTGTATGTGTAGATTACACATGTTTTTCATATGCATGCATGTTTGTTCACACTTGTATTTGGTTAGCCTTCTTGTTTGTGCATTATTTTGTTTCTACTAAGCACTTTTCAGGGTTATAGCATACATGAGGTTAGTCCTCTTTTCTAGCCTTATTTCTCCTATCAGCTACGTCACATGCGCCTCCAAAGAGGGGAGCATCATTTGGGGGGTTTTACATACTAAAATAGAGATTCTACACCGATTTGGTTCATTATATACAACGAGTGGGAACCATATTTTACAAGACATGGTGTCCTTAGCATATGGGAAGTAGTTACAGGCTTGGAGGTTAAAATGGTGTGCCTCTCTACACTACTTCTGCTAGTGGCATAAGATCACCCAAAAAACTAGGACGATACAGAGATATGTTCACACACATTCAGGAAAGAAGTTAGAGCCTGGAGGACAAAGAGCATTTCCTCCCTACACTTCTTCGGCCTATGGCGTGAGATTAACAAAAAAAATTGTAGTCCAAGATATCCTTCTACACTTTCTTTCTCAACATGGATCAGTGCACATGTTCCATTTACATTTTTTTATTTTACATTTACATGATTTCATGCACATGCCTCTTTTACACATACATTCATACATACATATTTGAATACTTTATCATTTTCTCCTTGCAGTTTTGGTAGTATGAGAACCAAGTAGTCGAATGGGGGTAATAACAACAACCCTTCACGACAACACACACACACACTATACTAACCATACATGTAAATCACATACATCAACATCTACACACACATTTGCACCCTAGGTTCACTCTCATCACTTTTTACGCATTTTTCATCTTTAGTTTCCAAACTTCTCCATCATTTTTTTCATTCCATGCTTTTTCTAATCCATTAGATCGCTCTCTACTACAATGTTCATGGACATCAGGTATGTATTTCTATCTAATTTATGTTATCGAGCTTTTTGCTCACCTACATAAAGTGGGGGAAAAATGTAGTCACAAAATCATGCACTTTAGAAATTATTTATCCCGGTCTCATACTGCTATTTAGAAGGTTCTTAAGTTAAGAAAGTATTAATTAACCCCCATTGTTTGGCCATCTTGTTTTATTTTATTTCATCATTACTGAACCCTTACACCCATATTGTAGATTGAGCAACAGGGGCAAAAGCCTAATAAATTCTATTAAACTCAATCAACCAAAATTACAATGAAGTGTTGCAATTCTTATAGGAATTGAACAACCATGTAAAGACAAATAAATGGGTTACATAGGTACAACCATAATTACAACAAGCTTCCAAAATACATCTGGGAAGCAACAATAATTAAATACAAACAAATAATAATTGTTGTAACAATATATCCTATGCAATAATAGAACAAATATTGTTATAAAACTATATAACAATATATAAAATAATTACCTTATTAATTAATGAAATAATTTAAAGGTAATATGATGCATAAATTAACCTAACATTCCACCCCTTAATTTTGCATCGCCTCAAAGGATGAGGAGAGGAACTCTTTGAACAACTCAAACTCATCACATGTAAGTGACTTCGTGAAGATATCTACTTGTTGTTCAGACTGTTGGATAAAATTAAAGTTGGAAGTTGTGCTTCAACACATGCTCACGTACGAAATGAACCTATACCTCAATGTGCTTTTGTTCTTTCATGAAACACTGGATTGCAAACAAGTTTGAGAACACCTTCATTGTCAACATACATGGTGATTGGTTTGTCCTGTGGTATACCAAGTCCTTCGAGTATGCGACGTAGCCAAATCTCTTTGCAGACAGACTTCTCCTGTAGAACGATACTCGGCTTCTGTGGAAGAATGAGAAACAAAGTGTTGTTTCTTTACTTCCCTATGATATTGGTCTAGATCCCATAAAGAATAAAAAAATCTTGAAGTGGATTTTCTATCATCAATATTTCCTACATTATCTGAATTTGAATATCTAGTCAAGAAGAAGTTATTGTTCTTCTTGTATTCTATACCAAGATCTACTGATTCTTTGAGATATCTCAAGATGTGCCTTTCTTCTTTCCAATGACACACTTTGGGTTCCTGCATGAACCTGGATAGATAGCTCACTACAAAGCTGATATCTAGTCTAGTGTAGGTCAGGTAAATGAGACTCACAATCAAATGCTGATAGAGAGTGGCACTTACCTCAGGAGATGGATCTAAAAGATATAACTGTAATATGTTATTAATAGGTGTAGCAATTGGTGTGCAATCCATCATCCTAAATTTCTTGAGCGTTATCTTGGTATATTTCATCTAAGACACAAAGGTGTGATTCTCTTTCTGCCATAATTCTAATCAAAGACAAAAATGCATTAGCTCAAGATCAATCATGTCGAATGATCGATTAAGATCTTTCTTCATTACATCGATCATCCTCACTGAACTGCTAGTGATGACTAGATCATTGACATAGAAAACAACAATCAAAATCTACCCCCTTGATTTTTGAGGTAAATATTGGGATCGTATTGATTTCTAACAAATCCATGTTGTACAAGATGCTCATCAATCTTGATGTACCATGCCCATGGTGCTTGTTTAAGGCCATACAAAGATTTCCTAAGTCTGCATACCTTTGCTTCTTGACAAGGTATAACATATCCCTAAGGTTGAGTCATCTATACTTCTTCTTATAAATCTCCATTCAGGAAGGCACTTTTTACGTCCATCTGATGGAATTTCCATCCAAACTATGTAGCTAAAGAAAATATCATCTTGATCATTTTGATCTTAGTTGTGGGAGAAAATGTCTCCTCATAGTCAATGCCTTATTTTTGTGCATACCCCTTTGCTACTAGTCTTTCTTTATACTTTTCCACTATCCCATCTACTTTATACTTCATTTTGAGTATCCATCTGCATCCAATGGGTTTCTTCCCTGGTGGAAGATCGACAAGCTGCCAAGTGTTACCTTTTATCACTAATTGATATTCATAATCCATGGCATCTTTCCAATATTTTTACCGTAGGGATTCCTAGACTATAAAGGGCTCATCAGACTCGATAACTCTAACCATCAAAGAAAATTTAACTTCTTCTCTTGCTTTAATGTGATTCTGTGGTCCAGGGGTGGATGTATCCGGCGGAGCATCCATTCTTGCATCTCTTAATGTGCTAGTACACCACTTGGGCATACGATGAATTGTTCTCATGGGTTTTGGTTCTATCTGATCAACACCATCATCCTTATCTTCACTTTCATCATCTGATGGAACATCAACTTCAATTTTTACAATTGGTGAAAAATCTACATCTGGTGAGTCTGGAGGAGTCTCTACTTCCTTCTTCTCAAAAAACTCAACATATATGCTAGTGTAGACTTATCTGGTCTTTAGATCCATCAATCTGTACCCAAGAGTCTCTTCATTGTACCCAATGAAGACGAGTTTCTGTGACTTCATGTCCAATTTATTTCTATTCTGCTTGGGTATGTGCATGCTTTCTTTGCACCCGAATACTCTAAGGTGTGTAATAGATGGTTTCCGTTTTGATCATGATTCTTGTGGTGTTACTCCTTCAAGAGCAATTGTGGGCACTCTGTTCAACAAATACACTACTGTCTTTACTACTTATTCCCAGAATTTCTTTTCAAGTCTAGAATCATTGATCATGCATCGCACCATTTCCATGATAGTATTATTTCTTCTCTCAACAACACCATTATGTTGCGGTGTGTGTGGAGGAGGTATTTGTTCAACGAATCTCGTGAGTTTGTAGGTAGTCTTTGAACTCATCACTGGTGAATTCCCCCCCTCGATCTGAGTGGAGAGTTCTGATGTGATGACTAGTTTTGTTCACAACTGCTACTTTGAACCTCTTGAAGGATTCAAAAGCTTCACTTTTCTTACAAAGACAAAAAATCCACATTTTCCTTAAATAGTTGTTAACAAAAAGCATGAAGTACTGGAACCTAGAATGACTTAGTTGCATCAGATCAAAAAGATCAGTATGAACTAGGCCAAGTTTTCCATGAGCTCGGAATGTACTCTTATGAAATGAAGCTTTGTGTTGTTTTCCTGCTAGGCAGTGAAAACACTTGTCTGTATCCTTCTGAAGAGATGGTAGCCCATGTGCCATATTACATCGGTGAAGTGTCTCAATATACTTGAAACTAACATGACCAAGTCTTTGATGCCACAAGTGCTTGATCATCTCTATGAACAAAATCAAGTTTGAACATGCGTCCCACATTAGAGGCTTTTGCAACTATTTTTTATCCTCGAATCAAACATGATTTGTCTCGAATCAAACACATTTTCTTGTCAGAATGACTATCAAAGTCAATTTTTAGGTTGTGATCAAGGATTTTACTGACTGAAAGTAGATTCTTTGTCAACCCAGGGACATATAAGACATCTGATAGTCTGCATTTTTGTGAACCAAGGGGTAGAGAGATGTTCCCAATCCCCTGAACTGTATATGAAGAATCATCTCCCAATGAAACATGATTTTTTGATGGTGTGTCCCTTATTGAAGTAAACCAGTCTCAGTGGTCGGTCATGTGTTGAGTGGCTCCCAAATCAACATACCATACATCACTAGATGACATGGATGGTTCACTTGACTGAATAGTGTACAAGAAGTCTTCATTATTTGAATGTTCTTCTTGCTCAACAATATTTCCTTGCTGATGGGGTCTTCTTTTCTAGTTCCCCTTTTTCTGCCCTTGATTGTAGTTAGAATGTCCCTTGTGAGATTTTTGTGGAGGTCTAGAGTTGCTTGATGAACCTTTCTTTTAAGTATTATACCAACAATCTTTTAGGTCATGTCCTCTTTTACAGATTGAACATTGCTTCTTCTATTGTCTGTCCCCTTGATAGTGATTTTGATTTTGGGAGTTTTGATAGGAATTAGGTTTTCCTTTACCTTCTCCTTTACATTTTTGATGTGAAGAAAGTGTCTGATCCTCTTATTATTGTGCATTTCTTCCTCTTGTTGCAGTAGGTTTACCAATTTGTCAAAACTAACTGTCGTATCTGAAAATTTTAGTGTTGTTATAAAAATACGGTATGAAGAAGGGAGTTCTATCAGAAAAATGGGAACGAGATCATCATCTTTGACCACTTCTCCTAGGGCTAGAAGTGAAGCCCTCAATTCTACAACTCTTCTTAAGAAAGCTTCAATTTTCTCATTTTATTTGAATTTCAATGTGTGTAACAGAATTTGCATATTCAAAATGAAATTCTTGTTTTTGGCCTCATACACCATGCTCAACTTATCCCACACTTCCTTGGCTGTTTTGGCATCACAAATGTGGGCTTACATATCATCTGACACTCCAAACAAGATGATGAGCTTAGATTTTTGACATGCTCTATCAAAATGTTGTTGTTGTGTTGTATCAGTAGTTGATCTGGTCATAGTACCAATCACAATAGGACAGATCTCTTCAAACTCAAGTTGTGTCTTTATTTTTGTCTTCCATGCAACATAGTTGTTTCTTCTGAGTATTTGTGAATGTGGAAGAAAAAATTTGGAGGCATTGGTGCCCATTTTGCAGAAAACACTGACAGGGTTTGGATCTTATCACTCTAAGTATAAGGTCTCCCATTCTATATACCATCAGTCTGATATACCAAACCTTTTTATATACATGCCCTTCCGATATACCTAGTGGTGCATGGAATAATCTCACCCTTTCTATATACCTGGTGGTATGTGAAACAGGCATTAACGTATGTGAAAGAATTCAATATGTGGTACCAAGAAAGTAATGAAAGGGGTCTATGTGATTATCGACACCGGCTCAAAGAAATATCCTCATACACACACGTAACTTTGTTATATACTCAGATAATTTCTTGGTCTAGATTTATGTCATGCAATCATTCACAGACAGATGGGATGGATCATAGTGTGTGCATTGTGACCTTATTACTCCTCGTTGATTTAAAGGGTTGATGCCCAGAAAATGTTGTTGCATATATATTAGGCATTAAGTGTAGTAGTATTTGTGATTACTTTACCCGTAAGCACTTCCCAGAGGCACTGTATATATCAAAGGCTTCGGATGAGATCTAGGATCTCGTGAGTGTTTTTGAACCAAATTTTATTGATTTTGAGTACAATATTCTACTAGTTTATTGGTAGTTACAAAGTTTGTAGTTGTTTATGGTAACTTGCAAATTAGTATAATATACTAAAGCATGTAATTACATTCAAAAATTTGGAAAAATTTGAATGGTAGGCAATTTTTTTGTTTTGCGGGCCTTGGTGACCTCCAGAGCCCAATATTACTCTTTGAGAAAAAAACCATAAAAAATGGCTTGAAATGATTTTTTTAGGTAGCCCTCATTTGGGAAAAAAATGCTCATAATCCAAAAATATGCAGAGTGAAGGAATTTTTTTTCCCTAAAATAAGGTTTTTGTCTCTAAATTTAGTTAGTTATATCTAAATTTGATTTTGCCGCTAAAGTTAGTGATTTCACCAGATTTGCCGCTAAAATAAAATTGGATAGAAATTTGTGTTGGGGGTGGGGGTTGAACCCTAAACCTCCCACACCCAAAGCTTTCTCTCTAACTGCCTTGGCCGCTTGTGCACTTGTGATATAAAATGAACAAACTTGTATTTAAATAAAGCCGAATTCGACTCACCACTTAAAAAAGGCAACTTGGCAGAGGCTCCACATGGTGAATGCTGCTTTGAGGAATTTTTAGGGTTTTTGAAGCTCAAAAAATGGATCTTAATCGGTTTTAACTCCTCTTATTTCTTTGTTTATCCACGGTCATCTTTTATTGCATGTATTCACTGTGATTTGTTTTATATGCCACCGGTTTTGCTTGTGAGCCACTATTTTTTTACTTCTTTTACTTTTGCAGGTCGTGTGGATGGAGGATGTGTGGAGGTTTTCACGGCTATGGCCATGTCTATAGGTTTGTGGGAGCTCGACTGTTGGTTGCTTGGTTCTCCTTTCCATCGTTTTCCACTCTATTATTTGATTTTCCTTTGGATCGATCTACTTTCTTTCTATGTAGGGACAATGTTGGAGGGAGCACGTGGAGCAGGGGTGTGAGTTGAATGGAGCCCAATAAGTTTTTCTATAGGTTTGTGGGTCTGAATACAATCATCGTTGAGTTCCTTTGCTTGATACTTGAAATATGCATAAACAACTCGGCGGTGAAATAGCTTGGTGCAAAAAAAAATTGCTCTTCCAATATACCTTGCCTTTGTAATGGCTCGACCCAGTCAAGAGCCCAATAATAGGATTGGTGGGAAGCTCTAACAAATGTCTATGGGAGCTATACACACAAAAACCCCTCTAAATTTGATAGTACAGATAAATTATTTGTAACCAAACAATTTAAAGACAAAACCCCTGACATGGATTTTTTTTTTTTAAATTTTGTAAGTTCCAGGAAACAAATTTGCTTGGTGTAGAGGACACCAAGGCAAAAAAAATATTACTTTACATTTACCTGGATAACGCACAGAAGCTTGTGAGTTTGCAGGGGGTTCTGGGAAGCTGTAGGAGGTAGCATTGGTTCTCCGTTGATGCAGATTTCTTCTCCACAAATTCTCCTTCCTCTGAAACCATCTCCAACCTTGTAAGGAGCTTCAATTCACTTTGGTACCAAATGTAGATTGAGCAACAGGGTCGGAAGCCTAATAAATTCTATTAAACTCAATCAACCAAAATTACAATGAAGTGTTGCAATTCTTATAGGAATTGAACAACCATGTGCAGACAAATAAATGGGTTGCACAGGTACAACCATAATCACAATAGCTTCCAAAATACATCCGAGAAGCAACAATAATTAAATACAAACAAATAATAATTGTTGTGACAATATAACATATGAAATAATAAAACAAATATTGTTATAAAACTATATAACAAGATATTAACTATTACCTTATTAAATAATTAAATAATTTAAGGTAATATGATGCATAAATTAACCTAACACATATAACCAGTCAAATTTTACCATCCTGTATTATTTTAGCCTCAACTGGGGTACCCAGATTAGTATTGGGGTGCCCGTGGGTGCCCTAGTCCCACCAGGGGCACCCCTGTCCTTTTTTACACTTTCCCTCCACTTTTTGGGATCTTTATAGAAATTTGAGATCTTTATCTTTCTTGTGGTCAGAATTTTCGGGGTTAATTACAAAATTAGATCAAGAGAACCCTATAGGGGAAGGGATTTTATTCTATTCCATTTATAAATACTATTTCATTTTCTACATTTAGCTATTGCTCGCTACTTCACAAAGTGTGAGTGACAAAATATCACCTAGGGCACATTATGCACATGCTCACAAGAACTACATTTGGGTCTGAAATGTAGTGCAATGCTCAGTTAGTAATCCCACTATTGTGGAAGCTAAGGTAAGTCTAACCCATTCATTTGTATCTTTGTTTTTTTAGGGTTTTTATGCTTCTTTTGGTATTTTATAGGTCTTCTCATCATCTTGGATTATTGGCGACATTTGGTATAGGATAGGGAACTTGATACAATAGACATCGAGGGTTTTAAACTACCTCTCAGCCCTGTGAAGATCAGTTTCAGATATTTTTCATAGACCAAGGCACCCAAATCACATAACAGAGTGCCCCAATCCATCTCCATGTGCTCCAATCTAGATAGATCCTCCAGATCCATCCTTTTTGGGAATTTTGCACAGTCATTCCTGCTTCTTATTTTTCCATTCATCACAATGAAAAGTCCCATGAGCATTTGTTATTAATTTGTGTTCTTTCCTCTTCTCTCTTGCACATTAGGGTTAGTAATTCCTTTTGTGTAGTTGTTTAGATCATTTACATACTTTATATACTACATTTACTTAATTTTATTATATCTATTCATAGCTTAGCTTAATTATTCCCACACTACATAGGTTAGTAAATTTTAGATAATCAAAAGGTGTAACTACTGTGGATTCCTAGAAATAGTGGGAGTGTTGGGTGAAACATATATTCTCAATAAAGATAGGTGATTTTTCAGTGGGTATTTTACCTAAAGGTTTTCCCACATAAATATTGTGTCTTATGTTCATTTACTTTCATGTTTATGTCTAGACACCTAAAATCTGCGTACTCGGTTTTAATGCTAAGATTCCACTAATTATCATCTTTCCCATCATTTTCATAATAATTAGTGTTTTTTTTATAATTAGCTAACATTCCTCTTCATATTCATTAATTAACGACCTTTCGTTAATTAATTAGCCTTCCTATCATTCAGGATGTCGATTAACCTCTCGTTGATTAACGACCTCTTCTACCTAGGTCAATTAATTATTCTAAATTAATTACGACCACTAGCCTAAATCATTAAATTACCATTTATCGACCCATTTTCCTCTATTACATCTCTCATAACCCATATCATACTAACTTTCCTCCCAAAATCTTCTATGAGCTTGCACCTACCTAATAATTTATTAATTAAGAAACACCCCTCAACTCCCACGAGTCACTAATGACTTATTAATCTCTTCTAAATCAAGATTACTTTATCTAAAGTAACCTTATCCATTCCTAATCTTGTTTTACCCTTATCTCATATACAATAGGATACAAAGCTTCTTCAAACCAAAGGGTTATATAAAGAAACCTCCTCCTACGTTTCTTCTTACACCTTTGCATGCATATAGCATAAACTATACACATTTTCATCTTTGAGCATCCTCCATTAGTGTTGAGTTAGGTATCTTCATCTTGCATTTCATCCATCCAAGCTTTGAGTAATATGGAGAGAATCAAAATGGATTTGTATCCATGTCTTGATGAGACTCCATTCTCAAACCCTTAGGATCAAACAAACAATCACATTTTGATTGTTAAGGATCTACATAGGTCCATTTCTAGTTAGCTTTCAAAGAGTAGAGAATAATCCTTAACATATTAGTTTGATTTTCCTTCAAATTTCTATGCATGTTTTTTATATTTAGTCTCTTTAAGCTCTTGGCATGATGATATATGTTTAGTTATCTTTGTTTTAGAACTATTAAGTGTTAGTTTCAATTATCTTAGCTTAGCTAATTAATACATGAATACATTTGGCACGCCCTATGGGAAGGATTCATAGTCTCTTTGGTTTTAATGAGTTTTACTAGTTTTTCTCAAATTTTGCTAACCCAAATCATGCACATGTGAAATAAGTTCAAATCCTTAGGTTATTTCACTAACTTTATATGCATTGAGTCTCTCTTGTGTGGTTTATTGTGATGGGTTGTCATTAGATTTGAGTTAAATTAGGAAACAATTGACCTTTTGAGGGTGCATACGTTAAGGTTTCATATTTTGTCGTCATCTACAGGTACACGCACAGGTAATTTTTACAGGGGAGAACACACATTCAAACATGAACACACACATTCAAACTCATGTGCACGTGTCCAAAAGGGCATGCACACGCACTTATCCTACACTCAGTTATACTATGTCATTTTTCGGTTAGACCCACACATACATTGAAAAGGCCACACATACATCTCTCTTCTCGCGCACATAAAATTTAGCTCTTTGTGTTTTCCTGTAGTTTTCTTGTCCACACATATACTTAAACTCACATGTAGGCACTTCACTAGGCACACACATGCTTGTTAAGACTCTGTTTTACCCTCTATTTGACTGACGCACGCACCTGTAAAATTCCCCATGCATACAAATCCCTTCCCGCACACATGATTAGCTCACTTTAATTTTTAGCAGAGGCAAGTAGATACCGTTATCCTTGTGCACACATTACTAAGGGCGTGTATATATTCTGAAGGGTGCACAGGAATTATAGTACAAATCTGAGGGTGTTTTTAAATTTTGAAAAAGCTTGTGTTCTTGATGTGCTAACTCCTTGCATGTTTACTTGGGATTAACTCCTGTTTTACACGGTATATCTTCATGCTTTTTTCTAATTTGTCTTGTTTAAGGTTAATGAATATTGCATGATTGTTTATGATATTATAACCATATATGCTCTTCCCTCGCATCTTTTAGGTGATCTTGGGAATCAAAAATTATTTCTACACATTTTCTATGATTTTCAAAAACATCTCATTACACGATTTTCTAAGGGAATGAATGTCAAGTTGGATAAAATGAAAAAAATGTGTGTTTAAGTTAAGTGTTTTTCCATTGTTACTTAAATACTTGGATTCTACGTCATGTATACTCTTCTCTCACATCTTAAGATGATCTTGACAATCAGAAATGACATCTTATCATCTTTTTTATTTGTGGAAAACTACTAAAATCTTTGTGCAGGACCTAGAAATGCTTTCCAAAGAAAGGAGAATCAAAAAAAAATTCTAATTATATGTGTGTTACAGGTTGCGAAATAGTGTATGACTAAACCACATTAAGTCTAAAAGATTAAAAAAATGGTAGGTTGTGGAGCTGAATTGCTTCACAAATGCATGCATTTGAGGTTTACTAGTTTACACAGTAACCAACATCGGTCAGGGAACCGGTATCAGTCACCAGTCAGGGAACTGACACCGGTCAGCAAACAAGAAACTAGTACTAGTCAGGGAACTGACACTGGTTACCTATGCGAATATGTTTTTATTTTAGATGCGGGATTTGATCTTACGGTAGATTGTAAAAGTGATCGGATGGTTGTAAATGCATAGCTAAGTTTCCCTAAGTTTTTATAAGCTTATATAAACTAGAAAAATAGGGTTAAAAACAAGGATAGAGGAATAATGATAATTCTCTTTGGTTGAAGATGAAGAAGAAGAAAAAGAAGAAAACAGTTGCATGAAGACAAAGCTTCGATGGAGATAAGATGGAAAAAAGTAAATAACAAGTACATTTGAATGTTGAGAAGAGTGTTATGTCTTATACTATATTTCCTTTGTATTGTCTTGTCTCAATGTAATGGCTTGCATAGTATGCAAAGTACACAGTCTTTCATCTTGTAGATCCACAAGTTGTTGTGAGATCTTGTATTGTAGATCCATGAGATCATGTTGTATTGTTGGTCCATAGGAGATCTAGTATTGTAGCTTGTTGGAGAGCTTGTGGGTACAAATAGTATCTAGATATTGTAGAGGAGGTTGTCTTCTTATATGCATAGGTTGATGCAGTGAGATGGAGGAGAGAATTACTTCTTGGTGCATAGATATGGTTGCACATTGGTAGACCCTTGTGAGAGGTATTGTTTACAAATTCACAGGAGATATTGGTTGCACATTGGGAGATGCAGTAGTTATTGGTATGTGATATCTAGTGGTTTTTGGAGGCAAGGTTGTAGTGCACTCATGGAGATCCGTTTAGAGATCTGTTAGAGGAGATAATTTTGGAGAGATGCAGTATACTCTTGTGGGATGAGTTGGTTTGTAGTCTTGTTGTATTATATATATGATATCTCTATCTTTGGTGAACGTAGCCCACATTGGGTGAACAATGGTACATGTTGTGTTATGTGTGTGTACTTTGTTTTGATTTGGATTATTCTATTTTATACTTCCAATGTTGTAGATTTTGGGAAATTGTTTCGATCTTATATGCATGATCTTGTTTGTTAATGAATCATAGCACTATTCTGCAGTCCCAAATTCCTAACAATTGTTATTAGAGAAATGGCTTTTAGCTTTTTAGAGAAAGCGTTTTCTTAATTTTTTGTTAGTGGTGTTACTGAAAAATGTATGAGAGCAGGGTTTTGTTTTTCTTAATGTGTAAATCATAGAGAAAGATTTTAAATCAAGTGGGAGCAAGAAATATAAGGTTGCTAGAAAAATATAGTGACCAGCGTCGACATGCTATACCGACGTTGGAAGAGTTCATTAACCGATATCGGAAGGGTGAATGTGGTCAGTTAGATGGTGACCGTGATTGGTTAGTGGGAAACCGAAGTTGACGACTTGTGGTAACCTATGTAATTAGAAAATCACAGATCTAAGTAATTGAGAAGATGCAGTGAATGTGTCTTTTTTGTTGAGGTGTCCCTAGTTCTTAGAGGCACAGGCATGTTGGTTAGATTGCAGATCCGGATTATAGAGGTATGGTTTTATCTTAGTATTGCAGTGCTTGTATGTTTTGGATACACATGCATGGTTTGGGATCACAAATCTAAGTAAGAGATAGAGGAGAAGTTATGCATCATTGGTATAGTTAGATGCATGGGCTTCGTTGGAGAGGTTGCATATAATAGAAAAAAATGAAGAAGGGGCTTCCATCAGAGAGGAAAGTACTTTTGTTGAAGATACAGATGAGTGTCTTGGTGCTGGTAAGGTGATGTGTTTCATCTTAATGAAATTTATTTGCATGCATTGGTGTTAAGTTTTTGTACAAGATTTGGGTGCTTCTTGAAATAGTAAGCTTGGCATAGCTATCAAATTTTTTTGAAGTAGGCACCTGGTTTGGTGTACTATGTCAATTTTGTGGCAATGTGTTCATTCCAACAGCACCAACATCAGTCACAGCGGAACCGATACCGGTTAGGAAACTGAGGTCGATATCTATGGCCGTGAATTTGTACTAGAATTTTTTTGTAGAAGAAGAGGGCATGGATGGTTTTAGTTTCTAGTTTGGAGGATTATGTTTATTACACATAGTGTATAGGAAGAAACAAAGTAGATCACTTCACTTTTTGAATCAAAAAGAGGACAGAGTTGGCTCGGGAGTCCAGTGAGACTTGGGTCAAATTAAGGTATCTTTATTCGGTTCATGTTTTATTTCTTTCATTTGAAGCAAATGGTATTATGTTTGGATTGTGTGCACAAGTAAGATATCACCATGGATATTTGATGAGTTTGAATTTTTATCTCTGAGTTGTGTTAGAATCTTGAGGACAAGGGTATCTAGTCTAAGGATGAGATCCTCAATGAAAATTCATGTTGAGACATAGTTGTAGGTAAGGGGAGATTTTGAGTACATGTGGATGAAAATAAGGTGATTCAACCTAATTCAAAAAAAATCCAAACTTCTTTGATGTAGAAGTATTCTTTGATAAGAATGGAATCAATTTTATATTGTCTTTCATCTATTTTATTTCTCACTAATATATATTAGCTTTTGAGCTTGGTGATTAGAATTAGTACAGGGGAGTTCATGTTGAGTGGGAGCAAGCCATGGTTGTTGGCATTGTAATTTGGACACATATGCACTTGCGAAGTGAGAGGAGAATGCTACTATTCAAATAGGAAAGAGGCACAAATTGTTTTGGAGGACAATGATGGTTTTATAGGTATTTTGTGTTTAGTGCATGTTGACATCACTTCTAGTTTCATTTTGTGGTGCTTGGATATCCTTATGGGATGGAAATTGATAGTTTATTGGCTATGTTAAGAGAGAGACAAACGTTTTAGAGTTTGAAGGGTGAAAAAAGGAAACTATATATTTTTTGCAGTTGACAGGTGTTGACAGGATCTTCCACGGTTTATCAGTTTATTGGTGTGACAACAATGCGTATTTACAATTTATTAATATTGCCCTTGTTTTCTTACATCTTGGATAATTATGTAGTATGGTTGATGACATTTTTTCTGGTATTTGCACTAATTATTAGTGGCATGGTTAACAGAGTTGTTTTTGTTGACATTGATTAGCACATGATTCATGAGTGGCTTTAGATTTAATCGGTGATAAACTTGGAGCTTCTGGATGATCCAAAAATGGGTGAGGTTAATTTTAACGTAAATTTTTTTCCAAGGATTTGAGGAAATAAACATCAAATTATTGGTCCAATTAAACCCAAAAATTGATTAATTCCTTTTCATAGATGCACCTCAGTCTGATTAGCAATCATAACACTAAAATGTGCATTCAATTGTAAATTGTGGAATATGGATAACAAAATTATCTTAAGTCTATTTTCCTGTTTGTAATGAAAATTACTTAATCAAATAATTAAAATCCATTTAGTTAATTTTTATCTAATCAAAAGCTTCATTCACAAAAGAATTAAACATCCACAACACAAGTTTGATGACGAAGTTCACCCGAAGGCTACATCTCCAGATTCTCGAAAAGAGAATAAATCTATTCAAAATATAATGAAGTATAATAAACCCTTTTATAATGAATAACATATCATTATACCTATAAATGGGTTGATACCAAACCTCATGGAACTCTGTAATTAACAAGAAACGTTCCCAAGTCCATATGTGGCCCCTATAGTTTCTTCACAGTGTGATCCCCCTGCAAATGTGATCAAATAATGCATATAAATGGATATTTATAAACACTACATGAAAATAAATCATATATCTAGAATCCTCATGAAATTCTAAGCAGCTTCCCCTTTTACACCAAGACCTGGTTCGACCCTTAGGTGCCTCAGAAATGAGGATCTCTGCTTGCTCCCAGTGCCTTATTCATGAAAATGTGATGTAAAATCACCTGCATTAGAAAATATACAACACTTCATGTAAAAAAAATTACATTTATGATATCCTCTCAGAATTCTAAACAAGTTTCATTTTTTCACTGTGGCAAAATTCAGACCAAAAGTCCTTCAAAAATGGCCTTCTCTGTAAATAAGTCCTTCACTGTCCATCACAGTTTGTTCATTGTCTCCATTCAAATACCAACGGGCTATTTGTTTTACCCATCAAGATCCTTAGGTGATCCATCTGAGTCATTTGGGTTGTTAGCATGAGGTCAGGGGTTCGAATTCCACCTTCTACTCCTTTTGCGCCGATGGATTCCCAAATCGTGGGTAAAATCCCACATGTATAGTGGGGGTGGTGATTACAATGTTTAAATATAAGCTTTAAATCCTATCTATACATGGATTCAGCCATGATTTCCCCTTATTTTGGGCCATATAATCTCTTCCGATCTGATTGTTGAGGCTGCCGAGCTATTTGGTTACCTTGTTAAGTTGGGTGCATAGGTGGATTAGCCAATGTGTTGGGTCAGCCGTTGATTGTTTATTTCATTGCGCCATTGGCTAAGTGCCGAGATGTGAAATGTTTGGTTGGTTCACCCACATTGATAGTTTTGTGCATTTTTTAAATGGTTAGACTTCCAAATATAAGGTTGAGTCATTTTTTGATCCGCTGAACAATGTGAAGTCAGCCCGGTCTAAGCCAATGCAATACATGTCCTGACTGAGTTGAACGTTAACCATGCCAATATTGGACCATGTAATATGCCAAAATATAATGAATTGGTGAATAGGTAGATAAAGGAATAACATTGATCCTGAATGATAAGGTAGGTGATAAACCCGAATAATGTGGTAACAAACCCGATCATTGGGATAATATGTGATCAACTTAGTGGGGAGTTGATCACCCCACCGAGCTAATAGAATAGCTCACCAAGGTCTACATAAGGCAATACATATACCTGTAATGTGAAATTCAACTCTCCAAACAAATAATCCCACATTGGGAAAGTTAGAGAATATATGACATATAAAATCATAAAAACGATAATAGCAATGTGAAATAAAAAAGCAGCAAAGGCACCCCTCCTATAAAAGAGTGTGCCAAACCTAGCTGAGTGCCCCTGGCTAGTAAATAGTGGGGTCCACTAAATTTTTCCTCGTATGTTGAAGACCGGAGGTAAAAACCAAATTTTAACCTTTTTCACCTTTTGCTAAAACTGCCACGTGTCATGTTTGGATTGGATTGTTGACCATTATTGACCCTTTTAGGACCTTAACTTTGATTGGTGATAAAATATGCATACGGAATTCGATTATAAAGTTTTGCATACCTTCGAAAAGGTCTCATAACACTCTGCATTGTGGTAATGGTTTAGAGAGGTTTAAGAAAATTATAACACCCGAAAAGTCTTCTGTATCATTAGACAGCCTAGAGATATGGATGGATGTACATGGTGAGTTTTGTACATGTAGATAGATTCTGTTTTATGAGCCTATGATGATGCAGATGTTTTTTTTTGCACATGGATGCCTATGAGAATGGTCTATAAACCCTTGAGCATGAGTAGGGGATGTTTGAATTTCCTCTTCTTACTATGTTACTCCATGACAGATATGTTTTCTACATATGGTTGCCTTGGACATGCAAGTTGTTTATGCAGGGTTGGATTTACAAAATGCAGTGTTGGATTCCTTGAGTTATGCAGGTGTTGTGGATTAATTACCCATTTGATGCATGAAGAACTCATTTTTGGGTTTTTTATTCCCAATATCTTTTTTTTTCTTCCGCATATTGTAGTTTGACTTGTCTTTGGTTAGTTTCATTGCTGGTTGTATGAAGACATGAATAGATGGTTGGATAACATGGTTGGTTTTATAGGTATGAATATGGTTGATATTGAAGTTTGTACTTCAGTTTGAGTGGGAGCTCTTGCAGGTTTGTTATTCATGGTGTCTTGGTTGCATGAGAGGCTTGGAGTTATGATTCAGTGGGATCTTGATGTATGGATAGCTCGTGTATCACAGATCAGTAGTAGCTTCGTGCAGGTATATGGTAAGTCACATGTTTGTCATCTTCTTGGTTTTAGAAGATGGTTTGATATTCCTAATTTCATTTGAGAGAATTTTTGATGTAAAGAATAGATGGTCTTCACGGTATGTATAGGATGGTGATGTATAAGTACAAGTACAGGTTTGGAAATTTATCTCCAAGTGAGACATTGTTAGGTTGTGGAGCTGAATTTCTTCAAAAAGGCATGCATTTGAGGTTTACTAGTTTACACAATAATTGGCGTCGGTCAAGAAACTGACATCAATCACCAGTCAAAGAACTGACATTAGTCAATAAACAGGGAACTAACACTGGTTACCTATGTGTTTATTTTTTATGTTAGACGTGGGATTTGATCTGACGGTTGATTGTAAAAGTGATCGTATGGTTGTAAATGCATAGCTAAGGTTCCCTATGTTTGTATAATCTTATATAAGCTAGAAAACTAGGGTTAGAACACAAGGATAGAGTTAGAATGTTGATTCTCCAGGGTTGAAGATGAAGAAGAAGAAAAATAAGAAAAAGGTTGCATGAAGACAGAGCTTCAATGGAGAGAAGCTGGACAAAAGGAAATAACAGGTACATCTGAATGGTGAGAAGAGTGTTATGTCTTCTACTATATTTCCTTTGTATTATCTTGTCTCAATCTAATGGCTTACATAGTATGTAAAGAACATAGTATTTCAACTTGTATATCCACAAGTTGTTGTGAGATCTTGTATTATAGATCCATGAGATCATGTTGTATTGTTGGTCCATAAGAGATCTAGTATTGTAGCTTGTCAGAGAGCTTATGGGTACAAATAGTATCCAAATATTGTAGAGGTGGTTGTCTTCTTGAATGCATAGGTTGATGCAGTGAGATGGAGGATAGACTTACTTCTTGGTGCACAAATATGGTTGTACATTGGTAGACCCTTATGAAAGGTCTTGTTTACAGATTCAAAGGAGAGCTTGGTTGAATAGTGGGAGATGTAGTATTTCCTAGTATGTGTGATCTGGTGGTGTTTGGAGGCATGGTTGTAGTGCACTCATGGAGATCTGTTTAGAGATCTATTAGAGGAGATACTCTTGGAGAGATGTATTATACTCTTGTCGGAAGAGTTGGTTTTTACTCTTGTTGTATTATATATATGAGATCTCTATCTTTGGTGGACATAGCCCACATTGGGTGAACCATGGTACATGTTGTATTATGTGTGTGTCCTTTTTTTTATTTGGATTGTTCTAGTTTATAATTACACTCCTGTAGATTTTGGGGAATTGTTTAGATCCTGTGTGCATGATTTTTTTTTGTTACTGAATCCTAACACTATTACGCAGTCCCAATTCCCAACAAAAAATACACCACATTCATCATATTTTATATGCAGGTTTGGATAAGGGTCCACCTCATCCCCTTAAAACTAGGGCATAACTCCTTTGGCATAATTCTTAAGCTACAACAATGAGGGGTCCTAGGAACCCCAAAGTAGTCCACATAAGAGGGAACCTTGTGGACAAAACGGGAGGTGCTCTGCACACCTACTTGACTAGTTTACACTTGTGAGACTTAGTATCAAAGTTATCTATATCATGAACCTAGTGACAATACAACTGACTGCATTAATTTCTCATTGTATTTGAAGGGGATAAAGTAAATACGAGATACTCCAATTCTAATCAGTGTAACTTTCTTGAAAAACCGAGCTCATAGGGGTAACTTTTAAAACCTAATTGAGAGAAATAGATAGGAAGCCATTTCGTTTGGGAGCCAACTTGATCGTCTAAAACCAATCGTTGTTGTAAAGAGCCTTCACAAATTAAGAAATTTCTCAGAGTCAAAACCTTGTTTTTTAAAACAAGAGGAGAGTCCATTAGAGTTTGAACTAAGCGTCATTCATCATGAAATTTGCAAAGCGTTACTTTTCCTTATTTTTTCACTCTCTCTAAGGCGAGGTGAAACTTTGTCGAAGTGAAGCTGAGTATTTTTCAACCCCACTTAATCTACTTCCTTTGCTTTCTTTTGATATGTTTTTTTATCAAAATAAGAGTAACAATACGTGTGTTATCAATAGATCTTTATCACCACTTTTGCACACGTTTACATTCCTCCTTGTTTGAGACTGGATGGTAAACATTGAAAGTGTGTTGGTACATTTTCATATCTTTATAGTCATTTTATCTTGATACCTAAGTACAGATCTTCATTGTAGTTAGGCTTGAGTACTCATTTTATTCTCCTTTGAAGTGTTACGTTGCTTGTATCATATAAAAACAATTTAGACACTTACGTCTAGTTTCTTGAAAACTTGGCCTAAGTTTCCATATTGTAATGCTATGATACTTGCATCTTAACAATTTCGTGGTATACTTTGGCCTTTATTTGTTTCAAAAATTACCTCAGCCTTGAAATGTATTCTCGTTACCTTTTGCGTGTCATATTAATATTATTTTGATATTAATACCTTACTTTTCACAAATTTTTGTTAATATATCTTAGTGGTATTGTTGCGTCGCTCATATTCGTAACCTCCACTTTATTATATTTTGGTCTTGTTTGGATCTAGACTCGCTATAGTATCATTTGATTGGAAATCACCTCAACCCCTTGTTAATACTTACACCTTGTTCATCTTGAACTTGTCATAAGTATTGACATTAAGTTGATCATTTGACGTCAAACTAACATTTGAAAAAATTTAGGGAGTAGTTCCTTATTTGATTGATTAGTTTATCAAAATTATGTGATTGTGCCTTGCGATTATTAGTCATATTGACTTATCCCTTTAGGACAGTCTTTTTGATCCTTTACACTCATAACTTGTTGTCTAAACCTTGTTGGATTGTTGAAATTTCATTATCACAATGTATGTTTTCATTATAACCCCTTTAGAAAAAAACACATAAGCCTCCCCTATTTATTTGTGAAATGTCTAGTTGGTTGTCATTATGTTGCCCAAATCGACATGGAACTTCCTTCTATTTGAAGGAATTCAATCACACTATCTAGGTCTAGGTATTTTGGACCCAACGAAATGCCAAACATGACTTGATTATCATAGGGTTCCTTATACTTACGACAATAAGGAATCAAAATGTAGGCATTCACATCAAAAGATGTCCCATCATAACTAAACCACGTTTGGTTCTTCGTGCTAGAGAACCCATTCGGCTACACCTTTCCCCACCTTCATCTCGTGGACGATGGTATGATTATTCTGATTCTAATCAAAACATTTCTTCTAATTCTAAGGATTCTAATCCAAACTATTCATCTGATTCTTCTAATTCCCCTGATTATTTATAATCCAAACTATTATTCATGGATTCTCCTTAGTCTCCTAAACTTCATCCAATCAACCTTCTTCTGGGGAATAATCACTCACCTAAATGAATTTTTCCTCCTCTAAATATTTGTGTCGTCAAAAACTCTCCCCATCATTCATCTAATGTGATTCTTGAATTGTGGTCCTCCCTTTCTTCATTAAGCCCCCTTAATAAAATTTCTAATTTGACTCCTGAGTCGCGGTCCTCCCTATCTTCACAGGACCTATTCAATCATTCATCTAATGTGATTCTTGAATCATGGTCCTCCCTTTCCTTGAAGGACTTCCTGTATCAGTCATCTCTAATGGTGTCTTCCTAGTTTGAAGATCCATCTGACTCCATATTCTTCAAACCGATCATCTAATTCAACGCCTTATTTGCAGTCCTCCCTTTCTTCACGGGACCTCTTTCATCAATCACCTTAATGCACACTCTTCCTTCTTCAAATATTCGTGTGACTCAAAGTTTTTCTAGTCAATCATCTGAGTTGACTCCCACATCATAAACCACATGGACTTTGGACTCAATCCTACTAGTTTAACTGACACTATATCATCTTATAGGTAAGTCCATTTCATCTTCTTCTATTCATGAGACATCTAGCTCCATGTCTACTTCATATTTCGCATCACCTTCTTTTGTCAATTATCATCAAACAAATTCTCAATACTTCCACACCAGTTGGACCTTTTTCTTCTAATCAAACCCTTTGTGGTTGATCAACAACCCATACTAATTGATTTCTTTTAGAATGAAGGAGCAATCATGGCATTTATAGGGGCACACGAATATATCCCTCTAACAAATTACGAGCAAGGATTATCTTTAGACCTCGATGGGTTCATGTGTAATGTGGGGAACATGTTGATTCCTTTTATCAAGAAATAGAGGAAGAGCCTCAGATCATGCAACTTGATCCTCCTCTTATTCTTCCATCCTCACATTCTTCATTCTATGATGAACTTCCTGGGTCTATTATTGAGCCATGGCCCATATTCTCATCACCATGATTCTTCTTTACATATCACAATTCTTCAATCACAATCACACTTTGGGTCATCGCCAATTAGTCCCATTGTCTTTATTGCTATATATGGGCCACCTCCAAGTAGCCCTCCATCATCTATCTTGTGGGTCTCCTCTGGGTAGCCCATTAACGTTCTATTCTGGGGCCACGTCTAACTAACCCCTTGTCTTCTATAAATGGGACACCTCTAGGTAGCCCCTCATCTTCTATTCTTGGGTTGCATGTCCTAGTAGCCCATCACCTTCTATTCTGGGGCCACATCCTAGTAGCCATTCACCTTCTGTCTGTTGGCTCACCTCTTGTTAGCCCATCTTCTCCAATTCTTGGACCATATCCTTTTCATCCATCGCATTATTATTCTACAATTAAGTATGGAAAGGCCACCATCATTCATCACATTCCTCTACATCAATCATAAATGTTCCACATTCTTCTCCCACTTCTCGGGATCAGACAAGTCAAGCATTAGCTCTATAAGAAATCCAAAACAGGTTCTTTATCAAGCTAAGATCAAAACTTTGAAGAGATCCAAAGCTTCCCAACAACTCAAACTATTATAAAACTCAAAATTAAATGTGATTCCAAAATGCACACCAACATACCCATCAAGTATGGAACAAAGTAGCAGAAGCCTATGAATAGGGAACTCAATCTCCCACATACGAAACCCATGCTTTCAAAAAAAATCACAGTAATTTGTTGAGTGTGAACTCACCATGATAATCGAGATCGGGGATAATATTACGCTTGATAAAAAAACACATTTCGTCTCCCTTATCAAGAAAAATTGCAAACATCATTGTTGGATGTTATCACGCAGAGTGACATTTTTAGTCCTAACTTCCCAAAATCAAAAAAATCATAAAACAGTTCAAAAATATAAAAAAATGAGAAACATTAAAACATTTACAAAAACAAAATCAAAGGTACAAAGATCAAACATTACAATCAGGTATTGTGTACACATGGATGTTATTTCTAACCTTTCTTTCATCTTCCTCTACAAGTCATCCACCACTTTCATCCCTTAGATGTTATTTTGGTTAGCTTATTTTGTACACATTTTTGTGACATTTATCTCTATGGCATCCGTTTGACCTTGGTCTTTCATCACCTTGGTAAATTAAAGAACGATTTACCTCTTAGAGATCCTATCACTATCTACATCTAATAAAATTGTTGCGATTAGAATTTTTGGGTGTATTTGTTGACACTAGCCAAT
Source organism: Taxus chinensis (assembly GCA_019776745.2). Lineage (NCBI taxonomy): Eukaryota > Viridiplantae > Streptophyta > Pinopsida > Cupressales > Taxaceae > Taxus > Taxus chinensis. The sequence goes on along the minus strand of CM034147.1, from coordinate 991,252,324 downwards.
TTCGTCATCACAATCACTTCCATATCCTTCCATCAAGCCATTAGTGGTTCATTAACCCTTTTTCAAAACAAGAGAGATGAAATAAAAAATTTAGAATGTTAAAAGAAAAAGAATCAATCAATCGAAATAAAAATCAAAAGCAAAAGCAGAATGATATATAACTCTATCTTGGGGTATTTCCAATATCTCTACTAGGGATATGGATGCCTAACTAGCAGTAAAGAAATGCTATGATTATAATTACACACATCTACACTATGGCTATGGATGCCTAGCTAGCAGTGGAGAAATGTATGGCTCTCGTTCCACCTTCCATTCACAAATCAACTTTAAAAATAAATCATTCCTACACATTGGCTAGTTTTTCCTCATTTTTTCCCATTAAATATTCCCTCAAAGAGGTAATTAATTTCCACGTGCACACATTGGATCTCTATGAGAAAATAGGACTAGTATGTTACCAAGTGTCTTCTTTTTGGACCTTGTTCAAAATATTGCTTTAGTACATGTCTTGTCTCATGATTTGTGCCTTTGGCTAATCAATTTTTCATCGATTGCCTTCTAGCTACATTTTTCATAACTTTTCACAGAATTTATGTTTTTCTACTTCATTCATAACATCCATGTGTATAATATTGCCTTTTTACTATTTTTGAGGGAAACTTTGTCCCTTCATTCAATAAATAATCTTCTACTTATTTCCATCAACGGATTTTTAGCCAGCTTACGCTGGGGGCATCATTGCTCCTTCTTAGCAATTCATTGGCTTGTGTTCATCATCAAATTGAACATATCTATTTTGGAATTGATCCAACCTATCCTCTTATATATATGTGTGAGATTTACCTTTGTATATTCCCATCTCACACTAGGGGCATCTTCACATTTTTACCTTCTTGAATATACACGTGGCATTTTGCCCTTGTACATCCCATTTAACGTTGGGGCATCCATGCTTCTTTGTTTTCCTATACATAGCTTCGGAAAACTTTCAAAAACAAAAAAAACATTCGTTTTAAACTTTCAAAATACCAAAAAATTCAAATATGTTAGTCAAAAAACTCAAAACATTAAAATATATTTCAAAAAACAAAAAATCCATAAAAAATTCACAACATTCAAAAACCCAAAACATTGGTAAAAAAAAAAAACCTATAAAAAAATTGGTAACAAGCATGCATGTAGCTTAAACTTATGTTAAATTCATTGTACTCAACCATAAAAATTTTCCTATAAAACATCTTTCTTTTATTCTCACCTATTATTGTGCACAGCTCATCGATCATCTGGATATACCTCCATTAACAAAGCTGGTTTGCTTAGTATATTTGTACTCTTGGGCACAACGAGTTGCTTGGTAATGTTTCATAGTGCATGAATTATTTTTCATGGGACGAAAGTGTCCTCCATTATTCCCCTTGTGTGAATCAACATTTGGGGGGTACCATCAGTAACTCTTGTCGCTCAGTCAAACATTTGTGAATTGAAGCTTGATAACAAAAATATTTCTACAACTATCTTGCACGTTGTTTGTTTGAGTATGTGTGTTTGTACTTGTTTCTCTGTCATGTTAGCTTGTGTAATTTCTCGTATTGCATTACATTATGTATGTTGCATTGAGTAGATATATTTCAGAAATGAAAAAATGTTTGTATTATAGCTTTTCATGTTATGGTGCTACTACTTTTTGCATATGCTATACATTTTTAATAAGGAGATGATGATGTCGATCATAAGAAAAATGATGATATACCAGTTGCTTTTTACATCAACAATATGATAGCTATTTCCATCTCCCTTCATCTTCACTTTTCTTCATTATCACTCTCTTCTATCAAAACTATTCTTCAAAAGCAACTTGGGGCAATAGGTATTCATACTTCTATCTATTTTCTTTCATCTTTTCGAGTCGTCGATTGACCTCTTTCATCATCCCATCGACACTCAACGGGGCATCCTTCATTCTACTAATTTTTATTTTATCTCTTCAAAAAAATTATTTTTCTGTAGTTGTCTACTATCTTTGAAGTGGTGTCACTTATGCAACACCCCAAAGAGGGGCAAATGTAGACAACATAAAATCTTCTTATGTAGCTTTAATACTAAAATTACACTAATTATCCTCTTTCTCGCCATTGTCCATAATAATTAGCATTTTTCTACTAATTAGCTAACATTATTCTTCATATTCGTTAATTAACGACCTTTCGTTAATTAATCAGCCTTCCTATCATTAATAATTTTTATTAATAACCTTTCATCAATTAATGATCTACTTCTACTTGGGTTAATTAATTATTATTAATTAATTACAACTTGCTAACTATAAATCAATACATCACCATTTATCGGATCAAATTTCCTCTCTTACATCCCACATAATCCATTTACTAATTTTTCTCTTATTAGCTATTCTATAAGCTTGTACCTACCTATTAAGCTAATCACCTTTGATTAATTAATAAACATCCCTCAACTCCCATGACTTACTAATGACTTACTTAAACTCTTCTAAATCAAGATGTCCTTTTATCTAAAGCAACCTTATCCGTTCCTAATCTTGTTTTACCCTTATCTCACATGTACCATATGTTACACAGTCTCTCTCTAGAATTCAAAGGGTTATATAAAGGACCAAGCTCTTTCCTTTCTAGATACACCTTTGCATATGCATATATCATAAACTATAGGCATTTTCATCTTTGACCATCCTCCATTAGTGTTGACCTAGGTATCTTAAATCTTGCATTTCATCCATCATCTAAGCTTTTGAGTCATATGGATATAATCAAGATGGTCTTGTAGCCATGTCTTGATGAGATTCCATTCTTGAACCCTTGGAATCAAACAAAAAATCATATTTTGATTATTAAGGATCTACATAGGTCCATCTCTAGTTTAGCTTTCAAAGAGTAAAGAGATAAATGTTTAACATGTTAGTTTGATTTTTCTTCAAAGTTCTAATGTATATTGTTGATATTTAGTCTATTTAAGATCTTAGCATGATTATTTATGTTTATTTAGATTTGTTTTGGAGCTATTAAGTGTTAGTTTCAATTATCTTAGATTAGCTAATTAATACATGGATACATTTGGCATGCCCGGTGGGACGGATTCATAGTCTCTTTGGTTTTAATGATTTTTACTAGTTTTTCTCAAATTTTGTTAACCCAAATCATGCACATGTGAAATAAGTTCAAATCCTTAGGTTATTGCACTAACTGTAAACACATTGATTCTCTCTTGTGGGGTTTATTGTGATGGTTTGTCATTATATTTGAGTTAAATTAGGAAACATTTGACCTTTTTGAGCGTGCATACATCAGGGTTCCATATTTTGACATCATCTATAGGTACACATGCAGGTAATTTTTATAGTGGCAAGAACACATTCAAATACGTGAGCACAAATTCAAACTCGTGCGCATGCATCCAAACTCACATGCAGGTTTCCAAAAGGGTACACACACACACACACACACACACACACACACACACACACACACACACACACACACACAAACACACACACACACACTTTGATATCTTCTCTTATCCTACTCCCAATTGTACCGTGTTAGTTTTCAATTAGACCTACTCATACATTTAAAAGCCTTCACATACATCTCTCTTCCCACACACATAAGATTTAGCTCTTTTTTTTTTCCTGTAGTTTTCTTGTCCGTGCATATGCTTAAACTCACGTGTAGAAACATTTCTGGGAACACACATGTTTGCTAAGCCTCTATTTTATCCTATGTTTGACAGGCGTGCACTTGTTAACTTACACGTGTATACAACTCTCATCCCACACACATGATTAGATCAATGTCATTTTTTAATAGAGTCATGCACATACTCTTATCCGCGGGCACATATTGCTAAGGGCGTGCATACATTCTGAAGGGCGTGTAGCTGTCACAGTAAAAATTTGAGGGTTATTTTAAAATTTGCAAAATCTTGTGTCCTTGATTTTCTAACTACTTACAGGTTTACTCGGGATTAACTTCTCTTTTGCAGGGTATATCATCATGCTTTTTGATAATTTGGTTTGTTTAATGTTAATGAATGTTACATGGTTGTTTATGAGATTAGAATCACGTATGCTCTTTAATGAATTTGGATCAGTTTTACAGATGAATAATAATATATTAATTCTCTATATCTTCAATCAAACTCCATTACACATATATAGGAGATGATTCCCTATTATTATGGAACCACTCAATCCTATAATATCTCCTATTTAGTTGTGATTGTTACTCCCGTAACAATACACAACTCAAATCATATGAGTTGTTTAAAACAACTCCAACCAATATATTATTGTTAATATAACAATAATATAATTACTAACATTTGTATTTAATGAATACACAAATAATGTAAAAATTAATATTAGTTTCCTAACATTCCCCCCCTTAATGTTTACGTGGTAACAAAAGAACTTTCACACTTCCTTTGCAGCCTGCAGGCTCTGCGCGCTCATGATCTTGGCACACACTCGAACTGAAGGTAGAAGAAGGAACACATCAACTTCTTATCGACCAAGCACTGTCGGGAACACATCTGACCGACGAGGATGGGAACACGCTCAGGAATCATCTGCTTATCAACCAGTCACTCTAGGGAACACATCTGACCTAGCAGTGTGGGAACTCAAGCAGGAACACATCTGAACAACCTTCAATGGCTTTCAAGAGGCTAACCACAAACCTAGGTACGAACAGGAACACATCTGACTATTCTACCTCATCAAGCCTCATGATGCTACGTTTCACTGTGTTATTTGTTCTGTACTATGTTTTTTTTTTGCATTTGGGGAAATAGGAAAAGCCACATACTCAACTGAAAAATTGAAAAACTGAAAATGGAACATTGGATCATGTTGATCATGTTCCCCCCTCAATGTGAACATTTCACTTATTCAACACACAACAGGAACTCTGAAAAAGAATCACACCAAGCTGAAATTCACACCACACAATTGAATCTGGAACACTGCAAAACTCAAAAAACAAGTACTCACACTGCACACCTGTGCCACCAAATCATTCTGTGCGGCCCCGTCGTTGGTGACTGACGAGAGGTCGCTGTCTGACCTCCAGCCTCCTGTGCCTCCATCCTCCAGTAAGATGCTGCTAACTCAGCAAGATGTGAACATGAAGTGCATTTGTTTCCACATTGATCTTATTCTTTTCTTCCTTCCCGCAATGTGAAACACTTTATTTTTTTCCGGACGTCGGGTAACACCGAAAATGCGTCTGTGAGGCAAAAAAAAAATTATTTTTATTTTTATTTTTACAAGTTTTGACTCACATAACAAAACTTTATGGTTTGACTAACCATATAACACAATTGACTTGGACAAGAAGACTCGACTAGAAAGATAACCTAAAATCACCTATTTCAATTAACTTGACATAAGACACAATGAGACTTGACAATAACAAAACTAACAACATAATTACAACACTTTTGGTATTTTGATTCTAAATGACAATTGATGACTCTAATTGACTCGAAACAAAAAAACAATAGTGACGTTATAATGACCAATTTTATAAAATATCCCAAATTCTAATTGATATCTTTAAACGTCTAGCTTATAGCATTCAACCGAATGCATGGCATTAAACGAATATTATATAGATTTAAACAACTTTAATAACAAATAAATTTAAATAAAATAGGCACTAATATACCAACGGACTAAGACCATACAATTTGTCTAAATAAGACTTGCCTTTATCAACCTGCGTGATCTTCTTCTTTGATGGACAATAGTTGTTCAAATTTGAATCTAATCTCCACACGATGGGTGCGATTGCATGGACGTAGGAGAATGAACTATTGAAAATTGGTGAATCTGAGATCATACCCCGTGTGGATCATTCCAAACCAGAACATGTGTAGCAGATCTACATTCGAATACAGTCATCTCTGTCAATGCTAGGTGTGTCAGGAAAAATTGGATCGGTCAACACTGCTAAATCATTGAAACTGTTATGCGCACAGCTGAATCATATGCTCTGTATTGGTTTTCTCCACCAATGAGTACGAATGCCACAAACCTAGCTTAAAAAATATCTCCAAACGGTGCAAACTTCGCCACTTCCAAGCCTCTATATCAGAATACGTGCATGACAAATTAAATCAACCACGAGTTGAACACACAGCTGTCAATATTTGCATGAAACTTTAAGATAGCTTCGAATTAAATCTGGATGGAGATATGCATGTTCACACATGAACCAAAGACCACAGTCTGCAGGCACCAAGCTTAACAAATCCGCAAGATTTGGATCTCCACATTGAATCCAGCGATGTATGAATGGATGGCGTCAAATCTTAAAACACATACGTTGCACGCATGTTAAGATTAAGATGTATGAATGGATGGTATCAAACAACAAATTTCCTGAGATCTAAAATGCCAAATGAAAACACTGTCCCAGCCTGCTCCAGCATACGCTGTGTGAATTGGACTGCACTGGATTCGACAAACAAGACAGGCAGAAAACCATGCAAATCAGTACATGTTTCCAATCACCAGGTCTGCGGCCAACTGATGGACTGCATCTTTCAATGGGAAATGACTCTCATTCAGACACAACCTCAGACCTCTGATCGCTCTGATACCAAATAATGAATTTGGATCAGTTTTACAGATGAATAATAATATATTAATTCTCTATATCTTCAATCGAACTCCATTACACATATATAGGAGAGGATTCCCTATTATTATGGAACCACTCAATCCTATAATATCTCCTATTTAGTTGTGATTGTTACTCCCATAACAATACACAACTCAAATCATATGAGTTGTTAAAACAACTCCAACCAATATATTATTGTTAATATAACAATAATATAATTACTAACATTTGTATTTAATGAATACACAAATAATGTAAACATTAATATTAGTTTCCTAACACTCTTCCCTCACACCTTTTAGGTGACCTTGGGAATCAGAAACAATTTCTACATATTTTCTATTCTTTTAGGAAATGAATGTCAAGTTGGCTAAAATGAACATATTATGTGTTTAAGTTATTTTTTTCCATTGTTAGTTAAACAGTTGGATTCTACGTCATGTATGCTCTTGTTTTACGTCTTAGGATGATCTTAAGAACCAGAAACAAGGTCTTATCCTCTTTTTTATTTGTGGAAAACTACTAAACTCTTCATGCAGGACTTAGAAACGCTTTCCAAATAAAGGATAATTGAAACAAAATTTCTAATTACATGTGTGTTGTAGGTTACCAAATGGTGTATGAATAAATCCCATTAATTCTAAAAGATAAAAAAATATGCCACATTCATCACACTGTATATGCAGGTTCAGATAAGGGTACACCCCATCTTCTTAAAACTAGGACATAACCCATTTAGCATAAGCCTTGAGCTATAACAATGGGGGTAGTCCTAGTAACCTTAAAGTATTCCATGTGGGAGGGAACCTTGTGGATGAAACGGGAAGTTCTCCACACACCTACTTGACTAGTTTACACTTGTGAAATTTAATGTCAAAGTTATTAATATCACGACCCCATTTAGAATACAACTAAACACATTAATTTTTCATTCTATTTGAAGGGGCTAAAGTAAACCTGGGATAGTTGAAGAATTTCTTGGAAAACTGAGCTCACATGGGTAACTTTTGACACCTAGTTGAGAGAAACACATAGGAAGCCATTTTTTCTGAGAGCCAACTTGACCATCTCAAACATTTTTTTGTTGTAAAGATCCTTTGCAAATAAGGGGAAAATTCTTGAATTTGAAACCTTGTTTATCAAACAAGGGGAAAGCCCATTAAATTTTGAACTAAGCATCATTCATAACAAAATTTTCAAAGCGTTACTTTTCCTTAGTTTTTCACTCGCCCTAAGGTGAGGAGAAACTTTCTCAAAGTGAAGCTGAGTATTTTTCAACCCCAGTTGATCTACTTCCTTTGCTTTCTTTTGACATTTTTTAGATCGAAATAAGAGTAACAATACGTGTGTTATAAATAAATCATGTCCACCACTTTTTCACTAGTTTACATTTTTCCTTGCTTGAAACTGGATGGTAAACGTTGAAATTGTGTTGGTACATTTTCATATCTTGATAGCCATTTGATCTTGATACCCAAGTACAAATCATCATTGTAGTTATGCTTGCTTCCTCATTTGATTCTCCTTTGAAGTTTTACATTTTTTGTATCATATTGAAACAATTTTGATACTTAAAAATAGTTTCTTGAAAACTTTACAAAGTGTCTAGATTGTAACTCTACGCTACGTGCATCTTAACAATTCCTTAGTATACTTTTGCCTTTTTTTGTTTCAAAAATTACCTTGACCTTGAAAGGTGTTGTCATTACCTTGTGCGCGTCGTATTGATATTATTTTGATATTAATACCTTACTTTTTAACAAATTTTTTGTTAACTTATCTTAGTGGTATTTTTTGCATCGCTCACATTTGTAACCTCCACTGTTTGAGATTTTGGCCTTGTTTGGATCTAAAATCACTATAGTATCCTTTGATTGGAAATCACATCAACCCCTTGTTAATATTTATGCCTTATTCATCTTGAATTTTACGTAAGTACTGACATTAAGTTGATCATTTGATGTCAAACTACCATTTGAAAACATTTAAGGAGTAGTTCCTTGTTTGATTGATTGGTTTATCGAACTTGTGTGATTGTGCCTTACGATTATTCATCATATTGATGTATCCCTTTAGGAAAATCCTTTTTATCCTTTTTAGTATTTTGCACTCACAACTTATTGTCTAAACCTTGTTGGATTGTTGAAATTTCATTAGCATGATGTATGTTTTCCACAGAACCCTTTTGGAAAATCACAGAAGAATCCCCTATCTATTCGTAAAATGTCTAGTTGGTTATCGTTATACTTCCCAAATCGACATGGAAATTCCTTCTATTTGAAGGAATTCAATCACACTATCTAGGTGTAGGAATTTGGACCCAACAAAATGCCAACCATGATTGATTATCATAGTTTTCCTTATGCGTACTACAATAAAAAATCAAAATTTAGGCATTTACATCAAAAGATACCCATCATGACTAAACCATGTTTGGTTCTTTGCACTAGAGAACCCATTTGGCTACACCTTTCCCCACCTTCATCTCATGGTTAGTGGTATGATTCTTCTTATTCTAATCCAAACATTTCTTCTAATTCTAAGCATTCTAATCTAAACTATTCATCTGATTATTCTAATTCTCCTTATTATTCTGACCCAAACTATTATTTTGATTCTCCTCAGTCTCCTGAACTTCATCCAATCAACCTTCTTCTAAGGAATAATCACTCACCTAAACAAAATTTTCCTCCTCTAAAGATTAGTGTCGTCACAAACTCTCCCCATCATTCATCTAATGTGATTCTTGAATCATGGTTCTCCCTTTCTTCGCAAAACCCCATGAATCAAATTTCTAATTTTACTCCTGATTCGTGATCCTCCCTTTCTTCACAGGACCCCTTTAATCATTCATCTAATGTGACTCTTGAGTCATGGTCCTCCCTTTCCTCGCAAGAACTCCTTTCTTAATCACCTTAATGGTGTATTCCCCCTTTGAATATCTGTACGACTCCATATTATTCTAACCAATCATCTAATTTGATGCCTGATTCACATTCCTACCTTTCTTTGTAGGACCTCTTTCATCATTCACCTCAACGAACTCTTCCTTCTTTAAAGATTCATGTGACTCAAATTCCTTCTAGTAAATCATTTGAATCGACTCCCACATTAAAAACTGTGGACTTTTGACTCAATCCTACTATTTTACCGACATTATATCATCATATAGGTAATTCCATTTCATCTTCTTCTATTCATAAGACATCTAACTCCATGTCTACTTCGTCTCTCACATCATCTTCTTCTATCAATAACCATCAAACATCTTCTCAATATTCCACACTAGTTGGACCTTTTTCTTCCAATCATAATCAACAACCCATACTGATTGATTTATTTAAAAATGAAGGAGCAATCATGGTATTTATAGGGGCACACGAAGATATCCCTCTAACAAATTATGAGCAAGGATTATCTTTATACCTCGATGGGTTCGTGTATTGTGGGGAAAAGGTTGATTCTTTTTATTAAGAAACAAAGGAAGAGCCTCAGATCATGTAACTTGATCCTCCACTTATTCTTCCATTCTCACATTATTCATTTCTTGATGAACTTCCTGGGTCTATTATTGAGCCATGGTCCATCTTCTCATCACCCAATTCTTCTTTACATATCATAATTCCTCAATTGCAATCTCACTTTGAGTCATTACCAAGTAGCCCATCATCTACTTCTATATATGGGCCACCTCCAAGTTGCCTTTCATCATATATCTGTGGGTCTCCTCTGGGTAGCCCATTACCTTCTATTATGGGGCCATGACTAAGTAGCCCCTTTTATTCTATCAATGGGACCACTTTGGGTAGCACATCATCTTCTATTCTTAGGTTACATCCTAATAGCCCATCACCTTCTATTCTGGGGCCACATCCTAGTAGCCGTTCATCTTCTATTTTTGGCTTACCTCTATGTAGCTCATATTTTTCAATTCTCAGAGCATATCCCTTTCACCCATCACATTATTCTTCTATAAAAAATTGTGGCAATCCCACCATCATTCCTCACATTCCTCTCATAAATTTTAAACGTCCACATTCTCCTCCCACTTCTTGGGATCAAACAAGTCAAGCATTAGCTTATAAGAAACCTAGATAGGTTATTTATCAAGCTCATATCAAAACTCCAGAGATATCCAAAGCTCCCAACAACTCAAACTATTATAAAATTCAAAATCAAATGTGATTCTAGAATGTATACCAATGTACCCATCAAGTATGGCGCAAAGTGCAGAAACCTATGGATAGAGAACTCAAGCTCCCACATACGAAAACCCATGTTTCAAAATAAATCACAGTCATTGGTTGAGTGTGAACTCACCATGATCACTGAGATCGTGGATAATATTACGCTTGATAAAAAAAAGTGTTTTGTCACCCTTATCAAGGAAATCACAAAAATATTTGTTGGATATTATCACACATAGTGAAATTTTTGGTCCTAACTTCCCAAAAATCTAAAAAATCATAAAACAGTTCAAAAATACAAAATAATGAGAAAACATTAAAACATTAAAAAAATAAAATAAAAGGTACAGAGATCAAATGTTGCAATAAGGTATTGTGTACAAATGGATTTTCTTTTTTCCCTTTCTTTCATATTCCTCTGTAATTAATCCACCATTTTCATCCCTTCGATGTTATTTTAGTTAGCTTATTTATTACACATTTTTTGAAATTTATCTCTATGGTATCTGTTTGACCTTGGTATTTCATCACCTTAGTAAATTAAAGAATGATTGACCTCTTAGAGATCCTATCACTAGCTACATCTAATACACTTGTTGTGAAGAATTTTTAGGCATATATTTTTACACTAGCCAATGTCGTCATCAAAATCACTTCCATATCCTTCCATCAAGCCATCAGTGATTCTTAACCCCTTGTCAAAACAAGAGAGCTAAAATAAAAAATTTAGAATGATAAAAGCAAAAGAAGATTGATATATAACTCTATCTTGGGGTATTTCCAATATCTCTAACAAGGGTATGGACACATGGCTGGTAGTAGAGAAATGTTGTGATTAGAATCAAATACATCTCTACCGAGGCTATGGACGCTTGGGTGGAAGCAAAGAAATGTACGACTCTTGTTCCACCTTCCATTCACAAATTAAATTTGAAAATAAATCACTGCTACACATTGGCTAGTTTGTCTTCCTTTTTTTCCTATTAAATATTCCCTCCAAGAGGTAATTAATTTCCACATGCACACACTAGATCTCTATGAGAAAATAGGACTAGTATGTTAACAAGTGTCTTATTTTTAGACCTTTTTCGAACTCTTGCTTTAGTACATGTCTTGTCTCATGCTTTGTGCCTTTGGATAATCAATTTATCATTGACTTTCTTCTAGCTACATTTTCCATAACTTTTCATAGCATTTATGTTCTTCTGATTCATTCAAAACATCCATGTGTATAAGATTGCCTTTTAACTATTTTTTAGGGAAACATTTTCCCTTCATTTAATAAACAATCTTCTACTTATTTCTATCAGCAGATTCTTAGCTAACTTATGTTGGGGGCATCCTTGCTCCTTCTTAGCACTTCATTATTTTGTGTTCATCATCAAGTTGAACATATCTATATTGGCCTTGATCCAACCTATCCTCTTGTATATACGTGTGAGGTTTACCTTTGTATATTCCCATCTCATGTTGGTGGTATCTTCGCATTTTTACCTTCTTGAACATACACGTGGAATTTTTCCCTTATACATGCCATTTAACATTGGGGCATCCATGCTTCTTTGTTTCCCTATACATAGCTTCAGAAAATTTCAAAAAAAAATTAAATCGTATAAACTTTCAAAATACCAAAAAATTCAAATATGTCAGTCAAAAAACTCAAAACATTCAAATATATTTTAAAACACAAAAATCCATAAAAATTTCACAACATTCAAAAAACCAAAACATTAGTAATAATAATGCATGCAGCTGAAGCTTGTGTCAAATGTATTGTACTCAACCATCAAAATTTTCCTACAAAACATCTTTCTTTTATTCTCGCATGTTCTTGTGCGCAACTCACGGATCATCTATATCTATCTCTATTAAAAAATATGGTTTTCTTTCTATGTCTATAATCTTGGGCACAATGAGTTGCTTGGTACTGTTTAACGGGGCATGAATGCTTTTTCTTGGGACCCAAGTGTCCTACATTATTCCTCTTGTATGTATCCACATTTGGGGTGCCATCATTAACCCTTTTTTCTCAGTCGAACATTTGGGTACTGAAGCTTGATAAAAAAACATTTGTGTAACCGTCTTGAACATTGTTTTTTGAGTGTGTGTTTGTACTTGTTTCCATGTTAGGTTAGCTTTTGTACTTTCTCATAGTGCATTGCATTATGGATGTTGTGTTATGTATGTTGCATTGAATTGGTGTTTTCAGAAACGGACAATTGTTCGTATTATGGATTTTCATGTCATTATATAGTTTTTTCATATGCTAATATTTTTAATAAGGATCGATGATATAGATCATAAAAAAATGATGAAATACAGTTGGGTTTCACATCAACAACATGATAGGTATTTCTGTCTCCCTTCACCTTCACTTTTCTTCATTATCACTTTCTTCTGTCAACACTATTCTTCCAAATCACTTGGGGTGATAAGGATAAGTTCTTCTATTATTTTCTTTCATATTTTTGAGTGTCGATAAACCTCTTTCATCACCCCATCAAAACTTGAGGGGGGCATCCTTCATTGTATTAATTTTTCTTCCATCCCTTCAAACAAATTTATTTTCTTGTACTTGTCTACTATATTTGAAGCCCAAAGAGGGAAAAATGTAGACACCTAAAATCTGCTTACACCTTTTTAATGCTAAGATTGCACTAATTATCATCGTTCCCGTCATTGTCATAATAATTAGCACTTTTCCGCTAATTAGATAACATTCCTCTTCATATTCATTAATTAACGACATTTCATTAATTAATTAATCTTCCTATCATTCAGGATGTTGATTAACAACCTTTCATTAATTATTGACCACTTTTACCTAGGTCAATTAATTATCCTTAATTAATTATGACCACTAGCCTAAATAATTAAATTACCATTTATTGATCCATTTTCCTCTATTACATCTCTCAAAACCCAGATCTTACTAAATTTCCTCCCAAAAGATTTGATGAGCTTGCAGCTACCTAGTAATTAATCACCCTTCATTAATTAATAAACACCCATCAAACCCCATGAGCCACTAATGATTTATTAATCTCTTCTAAATCAAGATTACTTTATCTAAAGAAAACTTATCCATTCATAATCTTGTTTTACCCTTATCCCACATATAATAGGATACAAAGCTTCTTCAAACCAAAGGGTTATATAAAGAACCCTCCTCCCACCTTTCTTCTTACACCTTTGCATGCATATAACATAAACTATAGGCATTTTTCATCTTTTAGAATCCTCAATTAGTGTTGAGCTAGGAATATTCATCATGCATTTCATCCCTCCAAGATTTTAGTAATATAGAAAGAATCAAAATGGCCTTGTATCCAACTCTTGATGAGACTCCATTCTCAAACCCTTAGGATTTAGCAAACAATCACATTTTGATTGCTAAGGATCTACATAGGTTCATTTCTAGTTAGCTTTCAAAGAGTAGAGAATAATGCTTAACATGATAGTTTGATTTTCCTTAAAATTTCTATGCATGTTGTTGATATTTAGTCTCTTTAAGCTTTTTGCATGATGATCTATGTTTAGTTAGCTTTGTTTTGGAACTATTAGGTGTTAGTTTCAATTATCTTAGCTTAGCTAATTAATACATGTATACATTATGTATGCAATATTATATGTAATTCATTATGTGATGTAATTTATAATAACTTATTCAATCATAAACAATAATCCTTGGAAATTTGTTTTGGTGGATATATACATTTGTTGAATTATCTATCCCGACTTAGCTTGTATCACGAGATTTGGGTTGCTTCTGGGATGGAAAATAGGTTGGAAAGGATGGAGATGGGTTGTGTAATATTTTTCTAAGAAACTATAATTTGGAACCTCTTTGAACAAAACTACCCAAACAGGGAAATGATTGTCTTAGGAACTAGGGTCTAATTTGGGTGCTAGTGTCCAGATAGCAACTCCACTTATAATTTTTTCAGGGTCTGAACTTGTCTTCTTCCTTTTGTTATCTGTCACATCCACTTTGTTGAGGGGCTTCATTTTCACACTTATACCTACAAAAAATATCCCTAGATAGTTACACAAGGTTCAAAAAACATTAGATGGAATAAATAATGCATATGATTGAGTTGAACTGACCTCGATGATCATCCCAATGTGATTATCACTAAGTGTTGCACTACATTTTAGACTTTGTATAGCTCTAATGTGTGTGTAATTGAGTTGTGTTCCTGAAAGCTAGGTTACCCTTATGTCATTCGTAACAAGATATCTTGCTACAATTAATTTTCCCCCAAGATGAATGTGTGAGATGGAATTCAAAAATAGCCCCTCCTATGTAATGAATAATGCAGCCCAAAATGCAATCTTTGAATATTAGTATTTTTCCCAAGTAGTGGATAGTAAGTATTATCCCTAAAGTTTTCCATCACCTAATAATAATGAGTAAGTTATGTATATATATGATTTCCTTGTTTGAATTTAATCATTAACAACCAAAAAGGCAGACCCAAAGTGGTAAAAGAGACTTTAGAAAAGATAAAAAAATGATGTGGCATTTCAAACTTAAAAATAGAGGGAGAAGGAAATAAGTTCCCAAAGGAGATAGTTTTCGGGATGATTGGAGGATATAACAGAAAATACAGAGTTGGGTCATGTGTTGTCCAATGTGTAAAAGTAAAGTGATCATTCATGAAAATAAAATGTCAAGAGTATCAAAAGGTTTAAAGCAATGTAAAAATAAAATAAGTGTTGTTAATCTCTAGTTTTCTTTCTTAGGAATTGTGCATGTAATGACATACTTAGAGGCATGACATAAATTGAAAGTGCACAATTTCGTGACTACACATACCTTGTCATAAACAAGAAAAAAATGCTCAGTTCTATGCTAATCAAGCCCTATTTTATACTTTACATGTGACTCCTTCAACCTATCATGTACCTGGAGGCGTATATTTTAAATCTTCTCAATGAACTTCTTACTTTGTGGACATCCAGATCCAATCTCCCATTATCTCGACATGGTAATCTCAAAAAAACATCAATACACTCTTTAGAAAATAACTGAAACAAGTCTCAAAATGAGTCTCACTAGTAGAAGAATGAACTTCCATGTTATAAGAATGTTAAATATACACCAAATTTTCATCCCAAGTCTTAGGATGTTTCTTGTTATACCCCCTCAAGAGATGAACTAATGTCTAGTTTAATACTTCAATCTAGCCATTGGTTTGTGGTTATAAATTCATAGACCTCTTTAGGTCGGAATCCATCTTCTCCCATAAAGTAGACCAAAAATTCCCAACGAATCGTGAGTCATTATATGAAACAATAGATTTGGGTAAAAAAATGAACCCACACATTAGTAAAAAATAAACCAGCTACATCATTGGATTTGAGATTTTTATTGCAAGAAGAATACACATTTTACTGAACCATTCCACAACCAGAAAAATATAATCATATCCTCTTTTAGAAACATGAAAATCACCCAAAAAATCCATGGATATGTTTTCCCATGACCTATATGGATTTGGTAATGGCATATATAAACCCAACTTTCTATTACTAGGTTTTCTTGTACTACATAAAACACATCCTGATAAACTTAGAAACTTCTACCTACATATTTGCCCTATAAATGTACCTCTATAAGTATGCAATAGTATTTGTAACACCAAATTAACTAGTATCCTTAGAAGTGTGTTATTCTCTCATCAATTGTACTCTTTCTCCCTTAGGCACAAAAATTCTCCCATTATTATAGAGAAGCTAATCTCATAAGTAATATTCTCCTTTAAGCTATAAAACCTCACTTAGAGGATTCCACTATGTTGTCAAGGATTAGTAACAATTTGAAATTCTTTAGTCATGGGTAAATCATTTTTCATCTTAAGCATCTTTAACCTCTATGTTGGATCGGTGTTAAAAAATAAGTTAGTCATTTTTAATGAAATTGGGCCAAGTTGGAAAAATCAAATTACTGAGGAAAAATAGGAACAATTCCTTCGTTCCTCCTATTCCCCAAATGAGCACTATCATCACGCCATTGGTTAAATTGGGGAAATTGGGCCCAAATGGAATATCTGGTGCATTTTCTCAAGTTCATTTCATTCCCTGCATTCTTACCTTTCCCACACCATGCTCACATCGGATTTAAAGGCTTTGATCGAAACTTCCAGAACAGTTCCTTGGTTCTGACCCTTCCCCGCATGGATAACATGCACAATTCCTCACACCCCGTCAAAAACTTCACCTCTCCACTACACCAAGGGAATGTTTCCATGGTTCATCTTGTTCCCTAAATGCTTGTTTTACCCAACTTAACCCTTCTAATGGACATTTCAGACATTTTTAACGCACCAAGAATAGTTCCCTTGGGCCATCTGAGATCCAATTTTTCGATTTAATGGCATAAGGAAAATTTAATGATATGGAACTATCAATAAATATATAAATCCTACCCTTCCCATCCACTCCAAATTTGTGAATAAGTTGTTTCTCTACCCTATCAAGCTTTCACATCTCCTATAATTGTTTTCTTGCCATTTCTCCCTCATTCCCCTTTCAATTTAAAAAATTCAAAGTGTATTTGGAATGTTGGAAAGGTTCCTTATTTCTCATCCAACAAGTAATTAATTTCATCTCAATTTTCGCTACTTCCAAGAAATTTTATTGCTTTGGTTCCCTTCTTCCTATATTTATCAAATTTTCTTGTAATAACCTTTTCTTCCCTATCAAAGTTTCCAAGTTGGTCAAGATAAAGTTATAATATGTTGTTGGGCCCCAGAAGATTGGCCAAGTACAAGAAGGAACATGGGCATGTGGGACCTATTTGAAGAAGGGCACGTGGGGTTGAAGGCACACAAGGAAGGGTTCTAGCAGGGTTTTGTAGAACACACAGCGCACACACACAAGGCAATACAGGTTTTGGACTTAGCCATATTTGGCATCCCAAGAAGCACACAAGAAAAGTGTGACCCTTCTAGCATGCGGATTAGATAAGGTACCAGCCTAGAGACTGTAGGATCAAAATGGGAATATTCCATGCATGCGATGAAAGATTCCAAAAGAGCATCATTGCACAGAGTAGAGAGCTTAGATCAAAGGAGGAATTCTCCATTGGTGGACCACTTGGACACTTGGAAGCCGATTTTTTACCTCAAAAGGCATGGCGGTGGAGGAAGGAAAGCTATATATTTAGGTGCACATATGGTAGAAAGGGAAATGGTTATGTGTGCTAACACAAGCTAGAGAGTGATTAGTGTGGAAGACTGGTGGAAGAGAGGCAAAGCTCTATAGTAATACAATGAAGAATTTTATGGGTTGGCATTAGATAAAATATAGGAGCGATGGCACACTTAGAGGGATGGGTCTGTATTCATCTTTGTAATGTGATGAAGATAGTGTAGCTTTGATGTTTGACTTATCTCTACATTATTATATGAGGGTCTGTTATGACTCTAAGGGATGTAATGTGGATTATTGAACATGTTAATATCAATGGAAGTCTCTATTTTAAGGCATACCTATGTTCATGAGTATAATCTTTGTGTATTTCCTTTAGGTATGAATAATTTCCATATGATGTTGTTATTTCTCTTTTCTGGATACAATGAGATGACAACTCATTATAGATTATCATAATGCATGGTTATTTTCTATTCACTTACACTTGAATACCTTTTATAAGATGATGCATTCTCACAAGACTCACATAGAGGAGAGACTCGACACCTGTGTGTTCCTTGGTTGAGTGCCCAGTGTTTTCTGGGTAATAGGATGACATGTATGGGATTAGACTATTAGTCTAAGGGTATAAAAATGAATACATCTTGGTTCCATTTTCGGGACCTCTATTCAAAGTTATTGTGAGAAATGGAATGCATCTTCATCCTTGTGATGCATGATGACATAACATCTGAGCTTGGAAAATTTTGAAACATGGTTCAAGAGCACGGATGACAAGTTTGCTCAAAGATTCAGCACTGGACTTAAGTTCCATACATGTAGATGGGTAGAAGAGAACCTATACCATGTGTTATATGAGACATTATTTTGTTGTTTTCCAGTAGAACTATATGAATGGATTTCAGCATATGTATCCAGATCAAGCTGGTACTATAGATCACGTGTATAAACCCAAGATGATTATCAGAGGATGTAAAATAAAAATCTGACTTGGACGCGTATTGTTGATCACTAGTGGAAAAGAGTGTTGACCAGTTATACTCTTGAATATGCCATTTTTACGTATTCTTACCCATAATTTGTTGATTTCAAGTTTCTGAGGGATCCCAGAGGATCATTTTTTCATGTTATTCCTTTGGCTATGAAGATCTTGGTTATTACCTTAAGTTTAGAGGTATTTCCCATGGCCAGCTAAGCTCCTCTGATTTCTGGGAGAACAAGCTAGGGTGGAGGAAGATCAGGGAAATTGTGGCTGAAAAGGAAAGGGAGGAGAGACGACTCAAGTATAGCAAAGCTCTTGAAAGGTATATTACTAGACAATGCGAGGTTACAAGTGTGATGGATCTATGGAGGCAGACATTGTGTGAAGGAGTTGATGTTCACGCAGAGGATGTGGAACCTAAGTAGTTTGTGCTACCCCATCTTGGAAAGTTCAGGAGAGAATCCCCTTCAGCTTCTAATGAGAGTTTGTCACATGGAGAAAGGAGATTTTTTGACGTGCATCTGAACCCACCTGGAAACCTACCCATGATGCTTAGTTTTTGAGATCAAGGAAGAAGTATTACTAACCCTAGTGGCATCGGTAGGAGTAACTGATATGCACCTAGGAGATATAATTTCTTGTTTGGAACATCCATGATTGTGTAGACCATTCCCATATTTGGAGGAATTTTTTGACAAGGTGCAAGTATGTAAGGTTTAGGTATCAAGTCTGGGAGTGGCGCGAGACACACAACTGGTAGTTGGATGATATCACAAACCATCAGTGTGTAATTCAGTGGGGCATTGAGAAAACTTGGCACAACCACTTCAGGCCATTTTTTAACTGCAAGAGGTAGATCTAGTAGTGTAGGAGCTAGAGGACTTAGTGGACATAGTGGATCTGGAGGATCTGGTGGGTTAGGAAGAATGGGACCTAGTGGATCCAGTGGATCTGGTGGAGGAGGAAATAGCAGAGGAAACCAAGGCTCTGGATCAAGAGGAAAAGGGCCTCAACCACCTCCATAAGTATTCTTTTATATTTCTTTGTACTTACCATACCATAGGGGTATTGAGGATGTTACAGAGCATGTGCACAAGTGTGAATTACTATGGCGTGTGAAAGAAATCACTACCTTAGAGTGGAAGGTAAGTTAGTTTGCAATAACATTGCAAGGGCACGTGCATAGTTGGTATAGGAAGTATAACCCCCATGAGATGGTGGTAGACTACAACGTGTTGAAAAAAACCTTCCTAGCAGAGTTCTATATCCCTGAGTTTGAGCAGAAGAGCATCAACACTCTAAAGTAGATCCAACAGGGAATGGCAAAGAGTGTGTAGGAGTATGACACGTGTCTCAAGACTCTCTTGTCAAAACTATCCTATGACATTCATATTTCTCTACATGCTCAATGGTTTGTTGGAGAATTGATAACATCTTTTATAAGGGCTCTGTCACACAAAACTTTCACTGACCCACGCGAGGAATTAGAAGCTTCCCTGTGCACTAAGCCCATTGGGAGTGTTAGTCCTTTTCTAGAGGCTCAAATTTCTGCAATGACAAAGTAGTTGGAGAAGTTGTCTGTAAACTCAGTGCATGAGGTTCGTAGTGGGCTTTGGTGTACAGAGTGTGAAGTAGAAGGGCATGCAAAGGATTATTTCCCTTGAAAT
Source organism: Taxus chinensis (assembly GCA_019776745.2). Lineage (NCBI taxonomy): Eukaryota > Viridiplantae > Streptophyta > Pinopsida > Cupressales > Taxaceae > Taxus > Taxus chinensis. The sequence continues at coordinate 991,231,665 of CM034147.1, read as the reverse complement.
TCAGTATGCACCGTAGCGGTAGACTATGAGATCTACCATGGGGATCATGATGCAAGTAGATTCCCTCTACTACAACATGCAATCCGCAATAATTTTTCTTTTATTTCAAGATATGTACCTCTACAACCCATGATATCAAGGATTATAGATTGATTGATCATATCCATGATGTTATTGATCTTTGTGTGTGTCAGACTATCCTTGTAAAAAGTTCCAAGGATGATTATTGTCGTTATGAAGGGTATGCAGATGGAGGAGCACATGGAAGAGGTTTTCATGGAGGATTTCATGGTCACAGTAACCACGATGGAAGACGAAGTGAGTTCCTGCGAGGAACCTATTATAACTGTGGATATACAAATCATTACAAACGTGAGTGTCTTGATCTATTACAATGCTCCTTATGTGGAAATAAACATAAGTACGAAGAGTTTCTAGAGATTTTTGAGCATATGAACCAAAAGCACCAGAAAGACAAAGGCACTGGGATGGTGAGCATCAAAAAGGCCAATTCACAGTGGACTCCATGAGTGGTGTGTGAGTCAGGGCTAGAACCTATACTGGTGATGATGCGAGTAGAGGTCGCGCGTGCCAGGGAGATGCCAATACAAAAGACACTAGTTTCAAGAGAGGAAGTGGTACATGGAAAGTATTTGGACCATTCTCATCAAAAGGAGGTATATCAAGAGATTATGGACAAGATTCAAAGTTTGGAAGGGGATATCCAATGTCTAAAGGAGTAATCAAAGCAGTTGGAACAAAGGAATAATGTCGAGGCTCCAAAGGGTGACTTGGATGAAGTCAAGGAGGTATGTAGGATGTTAAGGAAAGAGAATATTATTCCATTTCTAGGAGAATGGCTGAGGAAGAAGGTACCACGCACCGGAACAGAGCGTAAAAGGTAGGTTTTGCATGCAAACCTTCCTCCTCACAACCTTGACTATGATAAGGAGATTAATTTGAATGCGGTTGTTGATGGATGGCTTCTAAGTAATATCCTCATTGACATGGGAGTAGTGGTCAATGTTATTACCTTAGATGCATGGCATAAAATGGGAAGGCCCACATTACAACCATATTCAAATGTGTTGTATATGGAAAAAAAACTAAGGTAATGCCCATTGGAGTCTTAAAGGATGTAGTTATCACCATTCAAGGGGCCAAGTTCACTGGAGAATTTGAAGTCTTGGTACTCGCCAAGGAATACAAATTTCCAGCGTTACTTGGGTGCCCTTGGTGTTACAAGAATAATGTTGACCTACAGTTTAACAAAGGGTATATCAGCTTTGAGAACAAGGAAGAAAGGGTAATCATCCCTTTAACATATGGGAAGTTAGCACCCTATACTGAGCCCTTAGGAGAAGAAATCCTTGACAAAGTTTATGTGTGCTCCATCAGAGATCCTGAGATAATTCATCCCACAGAAGGAGTTATCCAATTTCAATATGCTCAATCCTTGAGTGATACCACTAGCATGGTATGAGAAAATTGGGTGCATGGGACTTATGAGTTGATTAGGTGATAGTTGAGAGGATCTCTAATAAGGGTAATAAATGCGCACTCAGTAAAGTGCCTAGGAGGGAAGAATTTGCCAAGTTATTCTAGAGGAGCATACCCTAAAATTTTCTTGCGAGAAATGGAGGCTCAATGGAATGATAAGGACGAGAGTAGGGGAATGCTCAATTATAACCTATTTGGAACCATAGTGCACTAGTGGGCTACACATCGTGAGAGCCTCCTAGAATGGCACAAGTTAAGGATTGCATATTTGATAAGGTTCTCAAGGAGCAACGCGCCCATGGTCATACAAGACTGCCATGGTAAAGAGACCACCTCATTTCATATCAAACAATGTGAGAAGGTCTGGATGGGGAGTGCAGAAGTGTTACCACCTTTTCTGTGGGTGCATAAGTTGTATTTCACCTTACAAGGTTGTTTTCATGCATGGTATATTCAATCGGAGATGTGCCGTCAAACAGATAATTGGTAGGAGTTGGTGGTTGATCTCATTCAATATTTTGAGTATAGGAATACCAAGCCATTAGTAGATAAGGTATTGCAAGTAATCAAGCACCTTACGATGGGAGATAGTGTTATAGAAGAGGATAGGCTACTGGAGTTATTGGGTGAGCTTGATTTGGGGATGTGCCTCAATGAAGAAGAGTCGTAGGAAGTATAGCTTGAGCATGAATGCATGGAAAAATAAAAAGGAAAAATGATCTATGTAGTAGACGAAGAAGAAATGGAAACTTTGGATTTTATCCATTCTAAAGGACATCACTAATGAGTGAGCACGCGCCTACCATGAGCCCTTCAAAAAAAATAAGGTTAATATTGGGATGGAGACAGAACCTAAGGAAGCTATCATGAGGGACTATTGGTCAGAAAAAAAAGTTGCAAAGGTCATTGATCTATTGTGTGAGTTCTAGGATTTATTCCCTCATGGGTATCATGAACTCAAAGGTGTCCACCATTCCTTAGGAGATATGAAGATCAAGTTAAAGGAAGGTGGGTGTCCGATTTGGAAGAGGCCTTATTAGATGAATCCAAATTTGCACATACGGGTCAAGGAAGAAATAGACAAGATGATAGCATATGATATCATTGAGGTAGTAGAAGAATCAAAATGGATAAGCCCAATGGTCATCAGTATCAAGAAGGATGGGAGGATAATAATTTTTGTTGACTACATGGATCTAAATGTAGTATGTGTCATCAATCCTTTTCCAACCCCCTTTACTAAAGAAATTTTGGAGGGAGTATCCTGGTGCAAAGTCTGCTCTTTCACGAATGGGTTCTCAAGGTATCACCAAGTCAGGATTGCAAAGGAATACCAAAGAAAGACAACTTGTGCCACTGAATGGGGAAGGTTTTCCTACACAGTTATGCCTTTTGGATTGAATAATACACCTGTTGTGTTATCATGCATTGTGGTACAAGCATTTCAAGACTTCATCCATAAGTTTCTTTAAGTTTACCTGGATGACTAGATTGTGTATGGGTTAGTGAAAGACCATTGTGACAATATGAGGATGATGTTTGAAAGATGTTAGAAATTGAGGATATCCCTCAACCTTAAGAAATGTGTCTTTGCTACTCCATTTGCAACCCTATTAGGACACATTATATGCAAAGAAGGCTTACTAGTAGATCTCACCAAAGTTGCAGTTATTTTGGGATTAGGGGAGCCTACTAGTCAAAGCGCAATTCATGGATTCCTTGGATATACAGGGTATTATAGGAAATTCATCAAGGGGTATGCCAAGATCTCTGCACCTTTGGAGTAATTGCTAAAACACAAGAGTGCCTTTGATTAGGGAGAGGCGTAGAAGAAGGCATTTGACACTTTGAAGGATAGGCTTGTCACAATACCCATATTACATTTTCCTTCTTGGGATAAGCCTTTCCATGTGCATGTTGATGCCTCAAGGATAGCTATGGGAGTAGTGTTAGCACAACCTGGTAAGGGAATTTTTGATCATCCCATGTTCTTTGTAAGTAGAAATTTGACACCAGAAAAATAGAATTACACAATTACTAGGCACGAAACATTATCTATGATCTATACACTGCATAATTTTAGGTAGTATCTATTGGCAACACCATTTATTTTTTACATGGACCACATGGCATTGAAATACTTATTCAACAAGCCCATTCTGCAAGGGTGCATTTTTTGTTGGGTCTTATTATTCCAAGAGTTTGAGTTCATAGTGGTTGTAAAACCAGGAAAAAGCAATTCAGGACCTAACCACTTATTAAGGATTAACTCAGGGGAGGACACACAAAGCATTGAGGATACCATGCTATATGCACAACTATTTAGGTTGTAGCGCATGCCCTCAGAATTGGAAGATATCACAATGTTCTTAAAAACAAGTGTGGCATGGAAGGGATGAAGGCTCTGGAAAGAAAACAGTTAGCTATACACGCCGCACGCTACATATTGATTAGTGAAGACCTGTATAAGTTAGGTCGTGATGAGGTTTTACGCTGATGCATATTGGAACATGAGCATGTGGTAATTATGGAGGAAGTGCATGGTGGGATTGTAAGAGGCCACTATGTAGGAAATGCTACCGCACGAAAGATTTTACTAGAAGGGCTTTGGTGGGAAACCATCTACCAAGATTGTATTGAGTTTTGCAAGGTCTGTGACCACTGCCAGTGCCTTGGAAAACCTGGGAAGAGGGATGAAATTCCCTTACAACCAATATTTAGTGCTAAACTATTTGAAAAATGGGAAAGGACTTTGTAGGGCCAATTTTGTTGGCCACGCAAAGGACTGGTTTGTGGTATATCATTACTTGCACTAACTACTTGACACATTGGGTAGAGGCAGCACTTACAAAGGATTGCACCACAACAACAAATACTAGATTCTTATGGGAGAACATAATCAGTAGGTATGGTTTTCCTTTAAGCTTAATAATTGATAGAGGTACACACTTTCTCAATGAAACGGATAGGATTTTTCTATCCAAATTTGTGGTGGCCCATCACAAGACTACCCCCTATAACCCTCAAGTAAATGGAATTGCTGAAGCATTCAAAAAAATACTAAGTCACACATTGAACAAGATATGTGACGTTGGAAGACAAGATTGGAATGACAAAGTATCACCCGTTCTATGGGCATACAGGACAACCTACAAGAGGTTGAACAAGGCCACACCATTTTAATTGGTGTTTGGAGTGGATACTTTTTCTCTAGTTCAATTCATGCTACCATCATTGTGTATAGCTCGCGCAGGAGGGTTAAAAAATGATCAAGCATTAGAAGAAATGATTGATAAATTGATGTAGTTAGGAAAAAGGTGATCACTTTCTAGATAGAGTCAAAAGATAGAAAAATCAAGACAAAAGGCATGGCATGATTGTCATATCAAGAACAAGAAGTTTGAGATTGGGTGGATGGTGTTGTTGTATGATTCAAAGTATATGCTCCATCCTGGGAAGCTAAAATTCCATTGGTTGGGACCCTACATCATCTCGTACATTCTTGATTCAGGCGTTTTTCAGTTACAAATTCTAGATGGGGCGAGATTACCAAGTCATTTGAATGGGAGTAGGCTGAAGCCCTATTATAAATAAGTCTTCATGGTGTTTGTAATAAGGTAGTGTTTCCAGTTAGCTTAGAATTTCCCTTTATGATTTTCTTTCTTTTGTTTCCCTTTCTCGTTGCTTGTTCCCTTCTTTTTGTTTCATTTTATGCCTTTTGCGTTGGTAAACATGTTATTTTTCCCAAGTTTGTGTATGCGCAGAGGACCGCACATCTGTTTTAGTGTGAGGTGGAGTAATGCAAAGAAAAGTATAGGCATGTAATACACATTGAGTGGCCCAGTAGAAGGAAGCGCGTAAGGTTGTGAAAGAGCATGAGGAAATGGTGGATGATGAATTATGGTGTCAAGAAGGTTATAACAAAGACCACATATAAAGGATGAAGAGCGTAGGAATAACATGAGGTAGGCGAGGGAAAAAATCAGGTAAAGGGCAGAAGAATTGCCTTCGGTGTTGAAGACGCACGCGTAAGAGTCTTCGGTCAGATTGGATTTTTGTGCACCAAAAGGTTGTAAAGGGATTTTTCACGTAGGATCTAGCATGTGGGTAAGGGCGCTTAAAGTCAGATTAGCGGAAAAATCCACATTTAATGTTAAAGTACGTTAGTAGGTGGCATAGCATTTATTGCTAGAGGGAAGCAAAACTATAAATACAAGGTCAGGAAATTCATTATTCTATCTTATTATTATGAAGTTGAAGAACTATTGCAAACTAGGGCATCTAGAGAAAAATTTGTGCAAAGGAAGAAGAATCCAACAAATTTAAGTGTGTGACTAGAGTGGATCTACAAACTAGGAGGAAGGAGTACATGGGCGTGAGAGAAGGTTGTTTGTGGTGTGTCATCTTATGGAAGGTTTTCCTAGTTATGGTTTGGCAGCTAGGGCATGGAGATGGAAGGATTTATTCTAGGAGTTGAGCTTTGGAGTTGAGTTTGGAGTATAGAAGAGTAGCAGAGCAAAGTAAGGAGTTTGTATTTTATCCCGATAGAAAGCATGACACCCAAGAAAGCAACTACGTCACCAAAGAAACTGAAGGGAAAGGGAAAAGGAAAGCAAACCATTACTGTCACGAGCTCTAATGAAGAATGGTACGAAAAAATGCAATACCTAGATGGATTGTTGCTAGGAAAGGAATGGGTATTACATCTAAGACAAATGACTATGAGCGATTATAACCATCGCATGAGCACAACTGAGAAGGAGATGGCACTAGATTTGGTCTAACCAGCTAACAAAGGACACCAGATGGGATGCCCATATACAGTGACGAAGTGAAGGTCATCCTTGACTAACCCATATATTTTCCATTCATCCAAATACACCTGTAATAATTTATGAATAAAATATTGAATGGCCTTCACAACAATGTGTGAGAACACTACTGGCACATTTTTCAAACCAAAGGGCATAACTGTAAATGAAAAACTTCCCCATTCAGTGGTGAAAGTTTATTTTTCTCGATCCTCTTTCGCAATGCACACTTGGTGATAACCTAAAAATCCATTTGTGAAAGAGTATATCTCACGCCAAACGAATCCCTCAAGAATTTTTTCCATGAAAGGGGTGAGAAAAGAATCTATAGCATAGGAAACATTGAGTTCTCTATAGTCCACACAAATCCTTATCCTCCCATCCTTATTGATGCATAAAACTATGGGGCTAACCCATTCGGATTCTTCAAAAGGATCAATAATACCTGAGTTGAACATCTTGTCAATTTCCTCCTTCGCCTTCATGTGAAGAGTAGGATTCATCCTATAAGGCCTATTTCTAACCAGGTGTGCTCCTTATTTCATTTTGATCTTCATTTCACCTAAATAATGGTGTACCCCCTTCAATTCATGATATCCCCATGGGAATAAGTCCTGGAAGTCATGCAAGAGTTTGATAATATTTGTCACTTCTTGCTCTAACCAATAATCACCAATAATTTCTTCATTAGGCTCATCCTTTATACCAATGTTAACCTTCTTTGTCTTTATAGGGGCATGGTACGCGCACACCTTCTCATCTATAGTGTCTAGCACCTCACGTGTACCTTCAGTGTGGTTAACATCTAGGTTATCAACCTCTTCATCATCTATCATGTATACCAATTTTCCCTTTTCTTTTTCCTTCTAGGCACATCCCATCTGTTCTTCTTTTATCTCCTCGAGATAAAGGTGTGCCTCAAGATCAGGTTCCCCAAATAGCTCCAGCATGAGCTCTTCATCCTTCATGTTATCTCCCAAAGTGATGTGCTTCATGATCTACAATGCTTCATGGACTGGGGTCTTAGTAGAAAAATAATCAAAATTTTGGATCATACATGTAGTCATCTCTTGCCAATTTGTTGTTTCTCTCTTTAACTCAACATGTACATACCATGCATGCATGCAGCAATGCAATGTGGAGTATAACTTATATACCCAAAGTGATGGTGGTAAGGCCTCCTTGTCATACACCCATGATATCTCACACTCACGGACGTGATGTGAGGTAGGAGACTTCCCATGAAATTCACATGTTTTTGTACGTACATTTTTCTAAGTAAACCTAGTAAAAAAGGCAATTCTCACTTCTCACCATTCCAAAAGGCCATATTTATGTGTTTCCCACCAACACGTCATTGTCCCACACAAAGGATAGACTAGCATATTTCTTTTATCCCCTTCATTTTGCCACTGAATCTCCATGGCATGCAAGAATGTATCAAGGTTCCCTTCACCAGTATACCTGGTACCTGATTATATCTTAACCACCTCACCATGTGCAACCTAATCATTCTGGTAACTCTTCCTTTGACTTCATGACTGACCATCTCATACATTCCATGAGCACAATTATCACAAACAACACTAGTAGTGTCACTTATAGACTATGCGTCTTCCCATTGAAGGATGACTTCCGTGTACTATATGAGCATAGATTATATTAAGTTCCTATTCGCCTAAGGGCTCAACATATGGATATGCCTTCTTATCATGTAGTGGTATGATCACATGTTCTTATACTGGAAACTAGGACACTGAGAGGGGGGGTGAATTAGTGTCTCATCAAAATTTTACTGACATTTCATTTCATTAACCTTGTTATGATGAACACAAGAAATCATACACAAGCAAAAAACAAGAGAGAAAACATAGAAACAAAGAATTTAATGTGGGAAACCCAACTGGGAAAAAACCCACTGAAACCAATAATCTTGATTAGGAAAAAATTGTCCTATATCTATTACATTGATTTCATGGTTAAGCTTCAACTCAACCTAGAGTTGTAACTCTAAAATTTGGCTCAGCAACAACTGACCTTTAGTGAGCTTCAACTCAAAAGGAAGCTTCAACCCCATACGATTGAACCATCTATATTTGATCTCTTGTAAGCTACTACTTATAAGGAGGCTACAACCCCCTATATGCTAAGCTACAACTTATACTTGTTATGAATTTTGGTCACACTTTTTTTACTGTCTTACACAGCTGATAATGACCTCTAGATTAGCACACTTTCCTTCTCAATTATTCTCCCCAATTGATCTCTCTTCTACTTATCAAATCAGTAAAAATTTTCTATCATAAAAGGATGATTTCAAAGACAATATCTTGTCAAACTTCAATATGTCAAACTGATGTATGCATCTTAAATTGCAAGGACTATTCTTGTAATTTTACACCTATGATTCATGTACCTTTTCTTCTTCACACCAAAAGGGAACCTCTACCTACTACAAAAACCATTAGCGTATCTATGCCTTTTTTGCTAATTTGATCTCTATTCTCTTCTCAATGCGGTCTCAACATTTAGCTCTAAATCACATTACTTTCTTCAATTCATCTACACTTAGCCTCTATACACTTTTCATTTCTTAACCTATCTCAAAAAGTGTTATGCATGCTTTGCACCAATTTAATAATTTTTTTGGCTCAATTCTATATCAGATATTCTGGTCTATGCATGTCGTTTAACTACAACTTGAATTTTCAATTTACCTCTAAACTTGCTCTCTATCTCAAGGTGATTAATCTCTTCACTCCTCCCATGTCTACCTTTCCTGACTTCATGTCTTACCTCTTCTTCCTCTTTGATTTCTTGAAGTAATATTTTTCTAGTTCTTTCTTGTAAGGACTATACCCTGCTCCTTATGTACCATTGCATTCATGTTGCTCACAAAATTTTCACTTACCTTTAAGATATCCTAAATTTTTTCCTTAATTAGAGATACATACATCGGCACTTTACACAAGACTACTCACAACACTGAGGTACTTTTGCATATCTCAAAAAAATTCATAACTTCACTGTGTTTTCCCCATCAACTCATTGATTTCAATTTTTTTTCAAGCATTCTACTCTTGTCTTTTCTTTCATGTACCATATGAGGGACTTACTCGCTTAATACCTTCTCTTTATTGGTCTTCAAATCATTGAAAAAAAAAAAAACATGAGTTCTAGACCTCTTTAACTTTTCCATAACCTTTACAACTTCTACTCTCTTATTCAAGCTCTACCTCACAAAGTTGTCTCTTGAAATTACCCTGTATGAGTTCAAAAATTCTTTAAACAGATTCACATTACTTGATAAAAACAAAATGTCTTTCCTTCTTCTTGATTTGATTCAAGAGAGAGACTAACACCTTTGTAACTACCCATGGTATTTTAAACTTCTCCAAACTTAAAAATATTTGAACAAGATGATTTAGGACCATTCATATTCTCAAGAAGTGCTAACACTCCTTATTACATAATTTTGAGCTCATCATGCACTCTGCATTGGAATTATTTTTTAACACATATACATTACATAAACACAATTTATTAGGATCATTTTCAACAATCTGAGACTATGGCATGCTTTGTTTATGCAAAAAAAAATCCACACACCATTGTTCAATCATTCCTTCGAAGAAATATTACCTTTTATAAGTCTAGTGTGACTGGAAAATAAGAAAATTGTGTTAATTCTTCACTATTGTCACACATTTTTACATTTTAAACTCAAATAAAACACAAAAATTCATTTTTGTACCTTTTTCATTCCTTCTGGAACCTGTGAATGGGATTTGGAATGTTCACTTTGAAGAATTTAATTGTAAACTTGAACTCTACCTCTGCACAGACATGGAGGATGGCTTTTGGAGAGTAATGTCATTAAATTCTCAATCAATTCTTGATGAAATCAACTCATTCCTTTTACAATAGGATATTATGCACTATATAGAGAAATCTACAAATTTTGTGCTTTTTCGCTGGGTAATATTCGAGATTCGAATGAAAACCTCTTCTAAACCCTAGAATCAAGGTTTCACCAGCAGGGCAAGCTCAAGTGGCTTTAAACATGAATATCTTGATCATTTCTTGATGAATCTTGAAACTTCCACTTCCTGATGAACATAAAGGAGTTCCTTACACCTTCTCTAATCATTCAAATAGATTTAACTTCTTAAAATTACTCTCAGACTTCACTGGTAAAGTGTGTAGAGATCAAGAGATGAATGTTCAACCAATTTCCAAACAAGGAGACCTAAGAAAAACACCCTAACTAACTTTGTGAATGTATTGAAATGTAATGCCCCATTTGATGTTCCCCAGTCCCTGGCATGATGACTTTATTGCTAAGCCTGGGAGACTGGTGTGCATGTGATTTCGTTGACCGTTGTTGACCGTGTCCAGGTTGCAATGAAGGTTTTGCACCTTCCCTCTCTTTTTTACCTTTTGGGTCGTTGTCGACACCCCAACTGTGGACCTTGTAGCATCATGGATGACTATCCGGTTCAAGGAAAATTTTGGTTCTCGGCTCTTCGAGTTTGTTGGGTCGTCGACATTAATAGGATTAATAATTATTATCTCTATTAAGTCGTAAAATCATTAAAATAATGTTTATAATACTATTATAACTCATATCGCTGACTTCAATCAGTCGCTTTTGTGTCAAAATTTTACCTCTGGTAGTGGATTGACTTTAAGTTATATTTTATTTATTTATCTACTTCATTTTAGGGTTTTATGACGTTTTTAGATTAAAACAAACAAAAAAATAGATAAATAAATTTAAAAGGAAAAAAAAATTAAAAAATAAATAATAATAAAATCAAAATGCCCGTGAATGTTGGGCGGTTTAGGGAAAATGGAAGAAGGAAAAAATTCCAAAAAAACGTAGTTAGGGTTTTATTTTTATTTCTGGCTTTTGGAAATGCATAGTTTTGGGTGCTGGGTGGTTGGTTTGGGGCCACAAGGACCAACATGAAAGGAGTTTGTTGAAGAGACCTTGGAAGCTTTCAAGAAAATGTGTTTTAATGCATGTAAAAGCCAGACTCCACAACTATTTTTGGCATCCTCCCAGGCTGCACCACACCTGCGTGGGAAGATCAAGCAAAAAGGAGGAGGATTATTGTTTGTTTGACCTGTCACATTGCTAGCACCCTTCCAGCTCGCGCCCAGGCCTACGTGGGCTCCCATCAAAGTCAAAAACACAAAGGAACCTTGTCAGATGTTGCAGTCACAAGTTCCTTAGTAGATGCATATGTAAAATGTGGAAGCATGTGACATGTTCGACTAAATGAATGGGAGAAATGTGGTTCCATGGATTGCAATGATTTCGGGATATGCACAAAATGGTTTTGTTGAAACTGCATTGGAACTTTTCCAAGCAAAATACGGTTGGCAGGTTTGAAGCCACACCCCACAACCTTTGATGATATCTTCCCAGCCTATGCCAAAATGGGAGCTTTAGAACAACGCATGGACATCCATTAAAGCATCATGGGAAGATAATATCTTTAAATGTCTTGTCAGGTGCCCAGATCGGCATGCATGCAAAATGTGAAGGCATACACAACGCATGCAAACTGTTTGACAAAATACCTTAAAGATATGTGGCCTCCTAGACTGCAATGATAGCAGGTATGCAAAAAAAAATGGGTCTGTTAAAAGATGTTGAACTATTTGATAGAATGCCTCAAAGAAATGTTTGAAAGTTGGCTTTCGTTTTAGACCGCCATTTGAAACCCGGAAAGAGAAATCACGTTCCGTCTTCGCAAACCTCTAGCATTTATACTAGAAAAATGCATGGAACATTCAGCATAGGAAAGATCACTTTTCGAGATAGTTTGGCGAAGCCATTTTGTAGGCCTCTGGTCACAGTTTGACGAGGTCAAACTGGACCAATTTCTTCTTGTCGCTCCAGAAAACTTACCGCCGTACGAAAGTGGTTTTCTAGTTCTCAGTCCCGTTGACTCTGATGAATTCTCCTTATATAGGGGAACTAGTAGGAAGAGTCTCGTTTCTTGTCCATCCATCGAACGTTGTTTTGGACATGGTTTTTCTGGGCCACTCGAGCTTACTTTTGTCTTTTTACAACTGGTGAACTATGACCAGTGGCCCCGGAAAACTAGCCACTAAACACAAACCGTTCGCTCTTTTTCAATTCTGTCAGTTGCTATGAATTTTTGGTATATTTGGGGGACACATAGAAAGTTAATCATGGTGTGAGTGCTCATCAGAAGATAACCTTTGGAAGTAGTTTCTTAGCCTCCGAGCCTGTTTTGAACGTTTTGCAGCTAGTGAGAAAATGTAAGAATAGAAAGCTGTGGGACCTCGTAGGGCTGTCAAACCACCCTGGAAACTTTTAACACATGCAAATAACTATTTAAAACCCTTTTAGTGCATCTGTTGTGTGAAATATAACTTTTGACAAAATGGTGTTTTCTCTCTCTTCCCTTCTCTTTCTCTCTCCTAGGTTACAAAATGAAGAAAAATGAAATGCAATGGATACATGTTCCTAGACCTTTTTACTTCGATTGCAAATTGTAATTATTGTTAGATGTAAATGGGAAACTAAAAAATGATACTTATGATTGTTTAGGGTGGATGCCATGCCAGCGATTTATCGCTGATATCATGCTCACGTGGGTTTTTCAGGATGGAAGAACGACGATGAAAAAGGGTGATATGTGATTTAATTATTATTATTGTAATTTTTATAGGTCATTGTAAAATGAATAACTGCCTAATGTAGTCTCTTGTTACAAAAAAGTTATAATCAAAATTTGTTAATATGTAGGAGATACTAGTTTTAGGAATAACTTAGGAAATGTGCATCTAATCACCGGTTCAATTTTATTCTTAATTGTGTATGGAAAAATGGTTTAATTTATGTATAGTAAATTGAAATTGAAGTTAATATATTGTAGTACTTTCTCAATATTCAATAAACAATTAAATTAATCACTGTGTTATCTTCTTACCTTGCAAACACAATAAAGATTTTTAATGGGAAGACTCAACCCTAATAAAATACTCGTGCATAACTTTCCTGTATGTGTGATCCCTTTTTTACCATATAATAAATTTAAGACCGTAGAACGAACTTAAGCTTTAGATTCGATGAGACCTCCTAGGTTAGGTAAATAAAACCCCTAGTCGGAGTTACCATCATAGTCATTAGGTTTAGCGACGTTGTCGTGAACCCATATTTTAGGAATGACATGGTCCAACTTTATCCAGATTATGTGGTTTCCTTCTAGTTTTGGTAATCGTGAGAAGAATGCCCTCTCTTCAGGTCTGACACCAGGGTGAGTGTTAAAGACCACCTTAGGAGTCACCTTATGAATCCTTGTTCGAAGGATCGATTAAGCGGTGCTACCTTGGTTTCTATCAAAACAACATCTTGGTATTTTCTTGAACGTGGTTTAGTATAAATATGTCCGTTTGCCTTAAAATCATTTTAGTTGAGGTGTAGATTGTTAAGTGCATATTGGAATTAAACTAAACCCTAATGGATTTTGTATGTTAACTTGTGGGTAGAAACTTATAATTTAACTCCTTGTATGCAAAATTGAGTTGAAAGATGTTGATTCTAGAGAACCTTAGAAATTGTAATCTTGTCCCTTGATCCGTTATTATGTCATTTTATGACATTAAGGAATAAATAATATTTCTTATGCGGAATCGTGCAATGCAAGGATATGGGATCTTCGTGAACACAGATCACTTGTGTTCATGTGTAGTTTATAATGCTCCTAGCGATGTACTTCCTTAAGATGTCAGACAGGTGCTTTCGTAACTCTTTTGTTTGAGATGATGCTAAGAACGAGACCTTAGTGCAATGTAAGAGCATATCATATTATGTTGCACATGGGTTTGGAGATTAGGATTAAGGTCAATCTTGGAGTCCTTATAACTTAATTAAACTTTTTCATGCGTTGCAAAGAATATAAATTGCCTTGGTGTGACCAAACTTCGAGAAAATTTATCCTTGCTCATAATGTCCTTGGAATGTTAACTTTAACCAAAAATACATTTAAGGAAATGATGTGTTGTGGGTTCGCCATTCCTGAAGCCATGTTATTGTGGTTGGGTCTTTACTGGTAACCTTCCATTGAGAAAGTGTAGCATCAACATGCCTTTGTTGTTTTCATGTGTCTATGTGAGTCAATGAATTTTGTGATTTTCGTATGCGAGTCGAGTTTCTGTACTTGAAGCCCATGTTGTGTTGTGTGTAGTGAGCAATGTAAGTCAAAAAAAATAAAATAAAAATTTATCCTAGTATTTTACTGTTGTATTTGTGAGTGTAAAGTGTGGGCACTACATATGGTATTAGAGCGAAGGTTCATGCTCTCGAACCTCTGGGATAGATTGGATTTGTGATGATTCTGCATGATGGCGATGGTGTTTCATGATGGTGATAAACATTGGAAGAGTAATGTTTTTTAAGAGTGATGCGATCTATGTTGTAATTGTGATAATGTTAATGTACATGATGTATATGTCACTTAGTATGCATTTGTTATCATGTTGATGTGCTGGGGATGGGAGTATTCTCTCTCCTCTATATGGATCTATGAATAATTCACGTGTGAATTACTTCTTGTGATGAGAGTATTGACTCTCCTTTTCGTGGATCCAATGAGGAATCCGTGTGTGAAGTACCACCTTGTTTTGTGTGAATGGAATGATATTGTGAATTGTAGAGTGTTGGAACATTTTGACCTTATGTGATGTGATGATGTGTTGATGTATTGCATGAAAAATTGGTGTAGAGTGAATTGAATCATATTGTGATGTCATCACCGTGTTGTTATGAGTCGTGTGTATCACTGTGTTGTATCGCAAAGGGATTATATGTCGTAATGTTAGGCATTGTTTTCCTCATACATATAATTCATGTAATATGTGATGGTTCATGTCATGATATAGGGGCATATGGTGAGTATGATCCCTAGTGTACAGTGATTGCACTTTGGGTGTAGGATGTGGTAATGTGATGTATCGTAACCCGTGAAGGGAATGATTGTGTTGTACCCTGTATATTTATACCATGCGAAAGACATTATGGTTGTTGGGTGTGATTTACCATTGTGTTTGTGATGTAGCTATGTGTATGTTGTGGACCTTACACTAGACGGCCCTAAGGGGAATAAATTGTCAAGAGTGTATGTGTGGAGAGAGGAGGCGTGGACCAGGATGTCATAATCTTGAGCTGAGTACAAGTGAGAAAGTGGAGTCTTATATAGACTGAAAACCCAATTTTATCTGTTTAGTATACTTCAAGCTTGCTCAGTATATTGTGGGTGCACACCACCTTAGGTTCAACTTATGCAACCTTGTGCCACCTGCTCTTTCCTATTGGACTGTTCATTGAATAATCCTATGTGATTTTGACTATGTTGATCCTTGTGGAAGTTTGGAGGAATGATTCAGGCAAAGATGATGACAGTTACATTATTGGATATACTCATTTTTGGTTACATATATATTTTCACGAGCTGAGGCTCGATGTCCAAGTGCCAGCAACTCGATGAGTACCCCTTTGGTGGCGGTATGAGGCCACATAGTGATTGTAATGTGTTATTTTCTCAATACATATTTTATTCGTAAATTAATCTTTCTCTTTTATTGTTAGAACCAGCCATTTCCTTGATTGACATGTTCTTATATTTTGGGAATTTATTTGATTGTTGCATTAACATTTAGATTTTTCACTAACCTAGGCTAATTAGCCATTTGTTTTTCTTGGTTTTAAAACTTTCTGTTCATATTTGGAAGTTTTGTAGCCTAGCCCAAGGCTTTTGATTTTTCCACTTGGCATTTGAATGGATTATTATGCTGGTTCTAATGTCGTAATGTGTTGGAATAGGGTCATGGGATTCACCATGGAGTGGTTGAACCTATGGACCTTCTTCATTGTAGGGGGTACGCCCCAAGGAGTTATAGATAACTAGTAGGTTGTTGAACCATGAGTTATTATGTCACTTAGGTTGGGGGTGATGGGGCTCTATGTGCCTAGGGCCATAAGGTGACCCGGACTCATTTAAAAGGAGAAAGGATACGGGCCTCTATGGTTGAGTGACCTGTTATTCTTTATGGTGCTCTATGGTTAAGTGACCCAATTGTTTCGCACGGAATGTTTCGGCTCTGCAAAATATACTTGCTTCTATCCTATCATTCCTTTGAGAAATAGATAAGGGTTAGGGCTAGGAGGAATACCTGTTGAATGTTGAGATGGTGTGCGCGTACCGTAGAGAAAGATCAGATTGACTGCAAAGAACTCCTTTTTGTCTTGGAAGGACTACCTGCAAGTAAGAATACAAGACCACCAGATTTTAATTAGACAACAAATGAGGGATCTGCCTTAGGCCCAGGAAATATAAAAACTTCCTTTCGAAGGTGGTCAGTTCCCCTTTTAATACGATTTAACACAAATGATAATATAGAAAGCTATTGCAAAATCACGATTTAGGTATCTCGTTACAAAGCAATAGAAACTAAACTATCAATAATAAAGCGTCACGTTGTTTGTTCGGTTACTGGTCGTTGATATGTTCAGGTTGAGTTATAGGGATAAACCGGGCTGGATTTGGGGTTGTTAGGTGGCAAATAGGCAAGCAAAAGGTTTTGGGGTATAAGTCACAGTGACCGATGGTGGTCACTAGATAACCGACCGCGGTTAGCGAACCGCTGCCGGTAGGGGATAAACGATACCGGTAGGGTCAGCAATCTAAGTGCTTCTGGATAGAGGTTGGTTGCAAGGTGATTGTGGGGTTATTAAGATTGGGGGATGGCTGAGGGGAATGATGGGAGGATAGGGAAGACTCAGAGTGTGGTAAAATGGCCTTCTGGGCAATATCAGGGTGTATGGATGACGGTTAAGTGCAGTATGTCACTGGTAGTAGATCTAGGAATAAACTTATGACGGCTGTGATTCAAAAAGTCTAAAAAATGTTATCAAAGAGACATACAAGGTTCTACTTACTGTTTATTGACGAGAATGCAGGTCCAAGAACTGTGGTGATGAAGGTAGAACTCAGATAGGACGTCCTGACGATCAGAAGATGAGATGTCTTCCCTCACGATGATCAGCTGAGTGTCACAGGGCTCTGGTTGTGCAGTTGCAATCTTGGGCTTGATGTCCTTCTCTGTAAACTCTTCTTGTTTCTTCACTTGTCTCTGCTTCGGCCCAGCAAAATATGGATTCTCTCTATGATTTTCTCTTTCTCTCTCGATCAAATGAAAATCCGATCCTTGTTTTTGGTTAAAAGTGGTCATTTACGGAGAACCGATGGCGGTTACGCAACCGACGCCAGTCGAGTAGTAACCGGTATCGGTCCGGTCAAAGCAGGCTATTTTTGGTAAAATAGCCAGCTTTCCCTCCTTTTCTTCCGAGGGATTGGTAGCGGGCTTGGTCAAGTCATTATGAAGTTGGTTTTAGGTGCGGATGAGGAGTAATTAGTCATAGGTGTGGAATTGGACCAAGTTATAGGTCTTAATTAGGTTAGTTTAGGGTTAAGACTAGGTCATGATGAGGTGGCCGGTATGGTGATGTGGATTTATTAATTATAAGGTAATTAATAAATAATTGTGTAAGGTTTAGGTGGTGAGGTTAGGTTGCGAAATGTGATGCGGGTCACAAGGGGTCGTAAGACACAAATTTGGTGTCTACATTATCCCCTTATTGTCGTGTAGTTTGTTTTGTAAAGTTGCACGGACAATAATAAGAAGTGGTTACTCCTGTTAAGGGTATATGTAATCCCCCTCAAATCTATCACAGTTTGAGGTAGCGTGAAATCAAGGATAGGGTTGATAAAGGGTAAATGGTGTTGAGATGAGGGTGAGATGGTGGGGTAGGTCCAAAGAAGCAGACGCATGTTGAAATGCAGTAGTGCGACCAGGGTACATGATTTGACTAGCAAACCAGCAATGCATAGGCAAAGTTTGATAGTTTATCCAAACAAGGGTGATATAATCCTGGTATCCAAGGCATAGGAAGTAGCTCCAGGGTATATAATAGGTAAGGTACAGGAACGTTTAGGCATGTTCGGCAGTACCAAATGGTTGGTTTGGTTGAGATAAACGTCACGGTCTAGGTCTTAGGCAAAGTTGGTCGACAGATCAAGTCAAGGACCCTAATCATGCTAAAACACGAACAGGTGTGCTGGATTGAACAAAAGGCTACTGGGTGGATAAAAGTGTATGTTGTTGATGTTGGGCGAAGGGGTCGTAAGTGGTACGGCCTTAGGTTGGGCTAATTGATGAGTGAGGGTCATGGGTCGGGCCAAGTTGTTGGGTTGCGGCCGTGGGTCGGGCCAAATGGTTGGGGTGAGGCCTTGGGTCGGGCCAAATGGTTAGGGTGAGGCCTTAGGTCGAGCCAAATGGTTAGGATGAGGCCTTGGGTCGGGCCGGATGGGTAGGGTGAGGCCTTGGGTCAGGCCAAGTTGTTGGGTTACGGCCTTGGGTCGGGCCAAATGGTTGGGGTGAGGCCTTGGGTCGGGCCGGATGGTTAGGGTGAGGCCTTGGGTCGAGCCAAATGGTTAGGATGAGGCCTTGGGTCGGGCCGGATGGGTAGGGTGAGGCCTTGGGTCGGGCCAAGTTGTTGGGTTGCGGCCTTGGGTCGGGCCAAATGGTTGGGGTGAGGCCTTGGGTCGGGCCGGATGGTTTGGTTGCGGCCTTGGGTCAGGCCAAATGGTTGGTTGCGGCCTTGGGTCGGGCCAAATAGGTTGGTTGTGGCCGTGGGTCAGGCCAAATAGGTTGGTTGTGGCCTTGGGTCGGGCTGAATAGGTTGGTTGCGGCCGTGGGTCGGACCGATGAAGTTAACAAGGGGTTGTCAACAAAGGTGGATATAGGCGATGTTGGTAGAAATGGCTATTAGTAAATAATGGCTGAAATTGGGGTAGAGGTGAGATAAAACCGATGTCGATTATCTATGACCAATATCGGTTAGGGGACCGATATCGGTTCCTTAGGGCGCAATATAACCGATATCGGTTATAGGTCAAAAACCTATAAAAAGAAAAATACGGCCTGTCATTGTCACATTTGCAATTTGAAAACCGATTTGGGTTGTCTGAGGTGGCATATTGATATTGGTGCATTTTTTGGCTGAGGTGGCACGATTTGAGTGGAGAAGTGAGTGATTGGTGGGCCCGAGCGAGGAGGAGGCAGCAGTTGATTGGTGGAGGACCCAGCAGAGGAGAGGTGGAGCTATGGCACAGCCAGGAGGAGCAGGAGAGGTTGGACCACCTGGACCACCACCACCCATCCCACCACGACGACGTGTCGTCGTACGGGTAGGTTTGAAACCCCTCATTGTGTGCATTTTATTGCATTATGCTATATTTGGGATTTTGGGTAGGAATGTACATTTTGGAGAAAATAATTAAGAAATGGAAATGATTTGAAAAAGGGAGAGGGTAGATGGGTTAAATAGGTCAAGGCGGTAGGGTGGGTAGGTTTTTAGGGTATTTGGGTGGGTAAATTGGCAGAACTAGGAAAAAATGTAGTCGGGGGGGGCGCGCGGGGTTCGGCTCCGGAAATTTATAGCGACCGGCATCGGTTGCTAATTTTTGGAAAAGGCGGGCATTGTGGGTGGCCAGTGTCGGTTTGTCGTGGACCGATGTCGGTGGGAAGGGGACCGCGGTCGGTTATGGGTGACCGGTACCGGTCCTTAGTGATTTTTAGCTATTTTTGTTGGTTTAGGGTATGGTATGTTGTTGTTTTTGAGTTTGTGGATGTGGTTTGGGTATTTGGGCATGGTGTAGGTTGTTTGAGTATGGTTTGGGTTGTGTTGTTGTTTTAAGTTTTTAGATGTGGTTAGGGTATTTGGGCATGGTTTGGGTCGTTTGAGTATGGTGTGGGTTGTTTATTTGGGTGTGAAGAGGGAGGGGGATAGCGTAGAAGTTTCTAGGGGAAGATAGATGGGCGTAGACGTGTGGTATGGAGTCGGGTTGTGGTTAGGTGGATAAGAAAGGGGATATAGAGAGGGAAAGTAGATGTTGTGATAAAGAGTAGGGCTAATGTAGTGGGTTGGTTTTTGCAGGCACGTCAGCAGCTGACGATGCGGGACAGGATGCCCCCACTGTTGAGCCGGATGCGGCCACACGTGTCCGCAGCACACTGGGGTATCATGCGCGAGGTGGGACTCGGCGGAGTCCAGCGGTACAGAGCGATCGACAGGGATCATAGTTTGATGGTCGCCCTCATCGAGAGATGGGATCCAGTGACCAATGTGTTCCATCTCCCGACTGGGGAGATGACTATCACATTGGAGGATGTGTATCGCATCCTTCGATTGCCGATTGAGGGAGAGGCAGTCTTTCAGGTAGACGCAGAGACTGCCATGGACAGTATCCTATAGGTTTTTGGGGATGCAGCTGCACTACTGACCTATCACAGCGTGAGTATCGTGTACGGGGATATGTACTGTGCCCACCGCCATGAGACACGGCTTTCCGTGCTGATGATGATCGGGATCACCTGCTTCGCCCTCCCGGACTCAGAGGGAGGCCGCTTTCCACGGGCCTTGATGGGGGTGCTACATGAGATGGTGGAGGAGCATACATGTTATGCTTGGGCACCTGTATACCTAGTGCAATTATACAGGGAGCTGTGGGGCTATCACCGGATGAGGTGATTCGGGATCTGCTCGACGTTTTTGCTACATTGTTGGGCATATGAGCATATCATATGCATTAGACCAGCAGAGCTACCTCAGCAGCCAGGGCCATAGGTCATCTATAGATACGGCTTTCAGAGGTGGTTGGGGGTCGTGGGTCAGCCACGAGTAGTGCTTGCAGGGCGAGACGTTACTTATTACCGGCATTTATTAGAGGGCCTGACAGTGGCAGATATTGTATGGAGACCGTATAGAGGTCATCACCCTCACGGAGGAGCCCGAGGACAGTTGCAGTGGATCCAGTACACATTCTGGATAGCGGGACGGAGGCCGGGAGAGTATGAGAGGATACCCCTGGAGAGGGTACGCAGGTAGATGGGGCTACAACAGGATGAGCCCCCTCGCTTCCCTCAGTACCAGAGGGATGATGTAGAGGCCCCACTTCCTGCACCACAAACCCGTGGATCCAGATTGGGTTGCTGAGAGGCCTGCCGATGACACTGTAGATGATGTTGGGTGCACAGGCGCATTTTTGGTTTGGTGGGCCGGAGAGAGAGCTGCGAGGATAGCACAGCCCGCACAGCCAGACTTAGCGGCTGTTAGAGCAGAGAGGTACCAGCTCAGAGGGCAGGTACAGTTATTACAGGGGTAGCTTGCTGCTCCACAGGCACAGATAGGTGTCTTATAGGGGCAGCTAGCCCAGGCTCAGGTACAGGTACAGGCACAGGCTCAGGTACAGGCACTAGCCGCAGCACCACCAGTGGCACCGGCACAGCCGCAGGTACAGGTACCACCATAGCCACAGGCACCACCAGCTGGCACCAGCACAGGCTCCGGCACAGCCGCAGGGGGCACTGGTAGTAGGAGTCAGGGGACCAGCCCCAGCACCTACGGTGGCTCGAGATCGTTATATGGAGGCTAGAGCGGAGGCCCGGTACTATCAGGATATTCTTGATGGTACCCGGGGCTGATTATCAGCCATATGCGGCACATAGAGCAGAGACCTCTCGAAGCCAGAGATCTCAGGGAGGTGCAGCCACAGCCGGTGGGTCTGTCACAGGAAGGAGGTGAGAGGAAGCACAGGGACCAGCAGGAAGACAGGCAGAGGGCGGTGGAGAGAGCTGAGGGGTCCCTGCATATTTTTGTATTGGTTCATTAGATATGGGCACCGGTCTGCGAACCGGCTATGTTTTTAGAGGCCTGCGTGCCTAGATATGATGTATTTATTTATTCATTCATTCATTTATTGTATATACCGGCCTGCGAGCCGAGTACAAGTTGTACAGTTGATACCGACCTGCGAGCCGAGTATGTTTTTGACATGAGAGACCGGCCTGCGAGCCGAGTCGAGATTATTGACAGTTATTGCGGCCTGCGTGCCGGCTTTGTTATATTATGAGATTACGGAGGCCCCGATGCAGGGCACATTGTATATTTGAAACTTTGTATATATATAGATATGATGATTTGACCCACATGTTGTGTTTTAAAATGTGTTAAGTGTGTTGAAAGTGGTTTGTGATAATGAATGTATGATGAGTTTGATTTACATGGTGTTATAGATTAATGATGTTGATGTATTTTGTGGATGGGATGTATGTATGTATATATAAATGATGAGTTTAGTTGACATGTTGTATTATGAAATGTGGTATGTTTTGTCGCTGGTTTTGTGAAATTGAATGTATGTAGCTGTTGATTTGGATTCAAATGGTGTTAGATTGTTGGCTTTTGATATCGTTTATTGATGGCTTGTGTGTTTTTGTAATGTAGATAGATGATGGTGATGAAATTGTAATGAGATGTGGATTTAATGAAAAATATGGATAATGGTGTTGTGCATGCAGGAAAAAGGGACGGGCACCACAAAAATTTGCAAAAAAATGAAGAAAAGGCTTAGGTTTAAACAATAGGTTGGGCGTGACCGATATCGGTTATGTAACCGATGTCGGTAGCTATATGGCCGGTATCAGTCATGTAACCGATATCGGTTATTCAAGAATGATTTTCCTAAAAATAGAACTGCTGGGTTGGCAACTTAAGTTCTTATTTTTAACATTCTTATTTTTAGAGTCATGAAACACGTTAAATATGCAAATGCGATGCTGTTTGACAACTGCTACAGGTAATTGCATGAAAGAATTTGAGTGATAAGGAGGAAAGAGACAGGTGAAGTGAGCGTGGGCTGAGATTTAGAAGGCAGAAAGACAAGTTATATTTGAAGAGGGTGGTGAACATGGCTGAACGAGGAGAAGCATCCAGCAGGTAGGGACGAGGGGGAAGACATGTTCCGCCCCAAGCTGCTGCATCCGAAGAGGTAAATTGTTTGGTTGTAATTTGATTCTTGCATGTGTTTGTAAATAGCATGAAAGAAGTGTAAGTGGGTAAAGATCAGAAAAAAAAAAGGTGATAGGCAAGGGTTGGGGATGGTATGAGTGCTATGGGGCAGGTAAATAGGGTGGGCCTATATGTTTTTAGGTAGAAATAGGAGTAAACGGGCTTCATAAGTATCGAAGGTGTATGTTTGAAGTAGGGTAGGTATATTTTGACAGTGACCAGTATCGTTTAGAAGTAACGGTATCGCCGTTAGCAAAACCGGTATCGAGTTATGCTAACCATATCGTTACTGTAAGGGTTTACCAGATTTTGAGAAAAAAAACCGTAGCGTTTTGTTTTTGAAAAATAGTGCGTTTGATGATGCAGGCAGAAGCAAGGTAATGATGGAAATGATACTGTGCCGAGTTGTTGTCACGAATCTGAGCAGATGTAACACCAGCTGAATGGGCAGATAAATCGGTTGGGTTAAGTGGAATTCGCTATTATTCACGAATTACGCGTACAGCAAGTTGCAGGCGTTCGAGTGAGAGATCTGGAATACAGAAAAGAATACCTTCTATCTACCAACAGGGGAGATGGGAGATGATAGTGACGTTGGAAGATGTGTTCAGTATTTTGAGATCCCCATGATAGGAAAAACAGTAGTATCAGGCATTTGCCCAGCGCGGGTGGCGGGCCAGCGATAACAGCCGTATTTGGGGAGTTGCACGGAGATTTGGACAAGCGAGGTTTATCATTACGGTAGGTACAATGTATGCAACCATCATGAGGAAACAGGTGGTCGTGCATTAATGATAGCAGGGCAGATTATTGCATTGCCGAGGGCGGAAGGTGAAGATTCCCAAAGCATTGATGAGTGTTTTTGGGAATGAGAGAACATGAGCGGAAATTGCAGGGCACCCTCATATGGACAGAGTTATATAGGGGTTTATGGATGCAAGCGAAAAACACAGGACGGACACTGAGATTGTTCGTACTTATTACAGTATTGGGCCATGAGCATATTGTTTGGTACGGTCCAATAGGCCGACCCATTGAGTGGGAGAGAAGGAGTGCAAGGTTGGGATTCAGGACGAGGGTCCAGACAAAACAAGAAGTGAGATCACAGGCCGTGTGATAGATGACATCGAGTATTATAGACAGGTAGGGAGATGGGACTGTTGCGGATTTTTTGGAGGACGGACTTACAGGAAACTATATGGTGCAGAGCACATAGCTGCGGGTTGAGTGGTTGTAGAGCGATTGAGGGGATCACAGGCATTAGGCCGGGCAAAGTACAAGAGGATTCCTCTAGATTAAGTTGCTAGGCGGAACAATTTGGGTTCGTTCAGGATTATTCCTATGACAATAGAACCCATACATGAGGATCGACACCAAGGTAGGTAGCCTTTCTCACCTCCCCAAGCCGACACCTCCAGAAGGGCCAGAAGAGATATGCAGCCGATTCGTAGGGGTTATGGATGACGGAACGACGGAGGGTGTCCTATAGAGTATGTGGGTAGCAGAGCCGGCCGAGGTGCAGGAGTGCCCTGACATAGTTGTGATTACAGCGGAGAGAGAGCTCATAGGAAAGGGATTTGGCGCCAGCTTCAAACACAAGTGAATGAGACAATGGGAATGTTAGAGGCTTCAAGCTACGAGTGGAGAGACGGAGGCATATTCCTCCTGCGAGAGGACGTATTCGTAGTTACAGGAGATGTTGGGGATCAATGGGAGGAGGGACAAACACCAATGCAGTGGACACCTTGAGGATGGAGAGAGCCAGCTGGAGTCGACGATCACGATCACCCACTGATGCGGGAGAGGTGCAAGGGTCTAAGGTGAATTTTATAGGAATATAAGAATAAATAAGGATGCAACCTGCGAGCGATGATAGAGAAGATGTATTTGTTTAACACTAAAATAAAACCTAAATCGTATGTGGTTTTGAGTGATTCTGGAGTGAAGCAATTACAGACATGCGCTGTGGCTTGACGCCCATTGGCCTCCCTTCTCCACCGGGGGGGGTATATATTCGGTTCTTTTTTTTTTTTTGTTTTTTGACTTTGGTTATGTTTTGAAAAAGGATTAAAAAGGAATGTATTAAATAGAATACAAAAATATTATTTACCACCATGAGATGTTATGGTAGGAGGGATGGTCGAGCTAACCTGGGAGGAACCCCCATGTCTTCGAAGTGCTGCCTACATGCCCCATAGCACAAAGCAAGGAGGGGCCTCAGGACCGATGAAGTTCTCCCTTAGGACCCAGGAGAGGTGAATTTAGGCAATTTGGTACGGTTAGGCAATTGGGTGGTTGGTAAAAAAATATGATATTAATTTGGTAAGGTAAGTTGTGTGTTGGTAATGAATGGTGATGTGTCAAGGTATAGGGAAGCGAAAGTTTAGCCTACCTAAGTAGAAGGGAACCATGTGTCCTGATTAAGATCAATAAATAATCCTAGATGCAGGTAAAGAGGAAGCAGGCTCCATAGGTGAAAAGAGCTAAATCAAACCCCATAAAACGTAGAACGAGCTTGACCCCTAGGTACGTGCATAGACGAGAAGTCAATAGGTGAAAAGCGTTGTAAGATCACATAGATCGGATATACCGCTACACGTCCCTTGAGTTTTGTTTGCTTTGACCAATGGTGAGGTGGGTGGTTGATATAGGAGGGGTGTAGGTGAGTTTATATATAAGATGATTAATCTGACCAAAGCAAACCCAACCAAAATAGACAAGCCATGACTCAGAAGTGTTTTGAAGTAAAGTACTGCTTGTATTTTTATTTTCTGGATATAGACTGATCGATGCGGAAGTGACATGGGGGATAGTATTTTGTTGTTCTTGCGGTCGTTCATGAAGTGATCAATGCGAGAAGCTTGATAAGCTTGACTGTGTATAGCTGCCTTCACGGGAGCAGTCTTTTAATTTTTTTATAGTAGCAAGATGCGGTGCTTATGTATCGCTGTCCTTAAGGGGGAGCAGTCTATCTATAATAGAGCAATCGTGGACATATAGCTGTCTTCAAGGGAGCAGTCTATTGTAAGTTAGAGGTTAGATGTCCGTTGGGAATGAAGCATCTGTTTTTTGAAGGGGGGGGGGGGGGGAAAACAAAGTTTGACTCAAAGAAAATCCCAGAGTGTAATTAAGAATGTGTATTTTTGATACTTTGAAAGTCATGGACCTTAGACAAAAAAAGGGGAACGGAATCTTTTAAGGGAGGTGATAATCAAACCATGTGAGCTTGATTGGATTTTTGATATTAAAGAAACAAAGTGTATGTGGTGGTAAATGATCCTCAAGGACGAGCGTAAGGTAGATAAGCGAGTGATATACACTAATTTCAACAGTTAGAATGTCGAAAGATTTCAAGATTACGTGCGGCGACAATTTTGGGTTCGTTCAGGTAGTTTCCTATACTATAGACCATCATGAGGGATCTACACCAGGAGCCTTCTCACCTCCCCACCACACCTCCAAAGGCCAGAAGAATAGCATCCGACGTAGGGTATGGATGCGGGGGAAGAACTACGGAGGCCTATCGAGATGTGGGTTAGCATAGCTGCGAGGTTCACGTGAGTGCCCCTACATGTTGTCGATTTCAACAGCGGAGAGAGATCATCTGCAGGATTTTGTCTCGCCAGCTCACACACAAGTGAATGAGACCATGGAAGTTAGAGGCTTACCGCTACGATGGGAGGAGACTTGGAGGCATACTTCCTGCCATGCGAAGGACGTAATTCGTAGTTACACAGGGAGATGTGGCGGATCAATGGGAGGAACCATGGCAGTGGCACCTTTGAGGATGGGAGGCCAGCCTGAGAGGCATCGACGATCACGATCACCACCCCTGATTCGGGAGGATGTGTCAAGGGTCCGAAGTGGAATTTTTATAGGAATATAGAATCAATCTGATGCCGACCTGCGAGCGATATAAGAAGATTTTATTTGGTTTTAACATCTAAAATAAAACTAAATATGTATGTGGTTTTGAGTGATGAATGTAAAATAAGAATGTTTGCGTTTTGACTTTTGGTGTTTTGAAAAAGGATAAATAGGAATGTTTGATTAAATAGAAATACAAAAAGATTTATAGTTACCACACTGATATGGTGTATGGTAGGGGATGGTCCGACTAACCTTGGAGACCCCATGTTCTTCGAAGTGCTGGGCCTACATAGCCCAGTGCACAAAGCAAGGAGGGGCCTCAGACCGTGTAGTTTCGCCCTTAGGACCAGGGAGAGTGAATGTAGGCAATTTGGTACGGTTAGCAATTGGTTGGTTGGTAAAAATATTGATTTATATTGGTAGGTAAGGTGTGTTGTGTTGGTAATGAATTGGTGATGTTGTAAGGTATAATGAGCGAAAGTTAGCCTACCTAAGTAGAAGGGAACCATGTCCCTGATTAGCTCAATACCTATCCTGAATGCGAGGTCAGAGAAGAGTGCTCCACGGTGAAAGAGCGAAACACACCACCTAAATAACGTAACGAGCTGCACCCCAGTTACCCGTGCATAGACGAGAATCAAATAGGTGAAAAGAGTTGAAGATCACAATATATCGGATATACGTCACTTCCCTTGAGTTTGTTGCTTTTACAAATGGTGAGTTGAGGTGTTGATATAGGCAGGGGTGGGTAGGTGAGTTATTATAAGAATGATTAATCTGACAAAGAAAACCAAACCAAAATAGACAAGTCCATGACTCATAATTGTTGTTTTTGAAGTACTGCTTGTATTTTTATTTTCTGGATATAGACTGATCGATGCTTGAATTTGAACATGGGATATTATTTGTTTTCTTGAGGTCTTCATGAAGCTGATCAATGCGAGAAGCTTCTTGATAAAGGCTGACTGTGTAATCGCTGTTCCTCAAGGGAGTACAGTCTATTATAGGTAGCAAGATTCGGTTCTTATGTATAGCTTCCTTCAGGGGAGCAGTCTTATCTATACTAAGAGGCAAAAGTAGTTTTGACATAAGCTGTCCTTCAAAGTAGCAGTCTATTGTATAAGTTAGAGGTCTCGATGTCCGTTGGTCCATGAGCACCTAGTTTTTTTTTGTAAGAAGTTTGCTCAAGAAATCCCATAAGTGTGTAATTAAGATGGTGTCTTTTGATACTTTGAAGTCATTGACTAGAATAAAAAGGTGAGCATCTTTAAGGGAGGTATATCAAACCATGTAGCTTGATTGGATTTTTGATATGTAAGGAAACCAAGTGTATGTGGTGGTAATGATCTCAAGGGACGAGCGTAAGGTAATAGCCGTGATATAACACTAATTTTCAACCTTAGAATGGCGAAGATGCAAGGCATTAAGGGTCTCAGGCTCAGTTTTACCATTAAGCGATTCTAAAAAACGATAAGTGTGCTGAATCCATAAGTGTGAGTGATAATGTAAGACCCAATCCAATTAGACACATTTTTCCACGTTTACTCTTTCTAGTTTGGTTACAGTTTGCTTCTCTTTGAGGACAATCGCCAACCTTAAAAGTACGCTCATACTTTGTTTATATCATAAGCACCTTGATACGTTCGTAGATTTGAAGGTGATCAGAGCCGTAAGACGATGCTCGTCAATAAGCTCTAATTGGGCTACCACTCGTTTGGCGGAAATCACGTTGGTGAGAATATCCTGACGAGATATTTCTGAGGGAGGGTATTTTTAACTTCGGGGCAAGACACCCTCATACCATATACCAAAGAAAATTGTGTGGCATTAGTGGGAGGTACGAATCTAGTACGATAAGCCCAAAGGGAACAGGGAATGTGATTCATGCCGTTTCTTACGGACTCATGACAACTTCATGAGGATTTTGGTTAGGGTTTTATTAGAAGATTCAGCCTGACCATTGGCCTGCGGCTAGTTAAGGTGATGAGAAACTTAAGTTTGATGATACCAAAGTTTTCACAAAGGTCTTGTAACAACTTATTTTTAAAATATTACCGTTATCTGTTATAGGCGATGAGGAATACCAAAACGACAGATAATGGATGGTTACGAAGTTGACAATTTTCGTTTTTGATTGAAATGAGTGGAATGGCCTCCACCCATTTGTGTAACATATTCATGCTGTGATTATCCCAACGGGTTGACGTTACGAAGAAGCGGGGTGAGTGAATCTCACCATAAGGTCGAAACCCATTGTGATAAGGCCCCCCAACCAAAGATCTCGCGCGACCGTTAGCGTATGGCTAGGAGTATGTTGAAGGTTGGCATGTTTGACACATAAACCAAGCTACATATGCGTAGCCAGTCGTTGATTAGAGTAGGCCAATAATAACCTCGGTGAAGGATTCGTTGGCCTGGGGCAAGGCCACTAAAATGTCCACCAAATCCGTCATGACTTTGTGGATGTATAGGGACCTCCACGCTAGTTTTGAAGACAGTGAAGGAGGATTCCTCAAAGCCCGTTTTATAGAGGAGGCCCCCATGACAACATACACGAGAAACACTTGTAAGAAAAGCACGTTTTTCGCGTTACAGTAAAAGGTGTCAGGGGGAGAACGAGGTTGTAAGGTAGTCTTTGAAATTGGGTGGTACTAGTTCCTGCGAATGAGTAAGACACAGTATTTCTCATCAAACTACCGTGGCTGAGATATGGGGCAAAATTTGTTGGACCCAGACGAATATGTCAGAGTCAGTTGGTGTGGTAGGAATTTGTAGGCTAACAAGCCATAGTATCTCGCAAATTTTTTAGTGGAGGCGTGAATGGTCTGGATAGAATAACGATTAATGCGGTCAAAAGTGAATTCCACGTATGTTTTGTACTTTTGAAGTTCCTCATTCTTACATTGGTAGATGCCCTTACTTGGATTGACTACGCAATTGAAGAGTCGCCAAATATTAAATAGATTTGACCCTAATGTAACGCAACCTGGAGACCCAAAACAAAGGCCTCGTATTCCGTTGTATTATTAGTGCAGGGGAAAATCGAGCCGGAATGAAAAGAGGCATAGGTTCAAGCGTCAAGATGGATGAGAAAAACGCCGGCTCCTCTACCCCCCGCGGTCATTTCGATCCGATCGAAGAATAGGGTCATTTTATACGACCCTCCTCCCTGAGTGAAAGAGTTCGATGAGTTTGTCAAGGAAATTAAAAATTTTTGATTGTTCCCGCAGGTACAGTGGCCTCCACAAGTTGGTCTGCAATAGTTTGTCCTTTGATTGACTTATGGTGTACAACTCAAGGGCGGGTCGGCAGGATCGTAAGCCTCGGGCGATGCGTTGGTTTCGATGTGGTTTGGCATACATATAATGAAATGGGGCCCGTGTTTGTGATGACAAAAGTTTTGTGGATCATGATGTAATGTCGGAGTTTGGTGGCTACGATGATAGGGCTAAGCACAATTTTTTCCTACATGTGTATACCTAGGTCTCGGAATCCACAAGAGTACGCTTATATATAAACACTTTTTCTTCTCGACGGCCGAGTCCCGTGTGCCCATAGCTCCTAATAGCATTGTCAGTGGCAGAAAGGTAAAGGTAGAAAGGACGATCATCCTGAGGTGGAATAAGCACGGGTGGCTGCACGAGATAGGATTGAGAGCTTCAAAGGCTGGTGACACTCTTCAGCTCCATGAAAAGCAATGTTCTTTTTAAGAAGTGATGGAAAGGGTGACATTCGATCCACGAGTTGGAGATGAACCCGGATGGATTGAAGTTACCACCTGCAACTACGTAATTGTTTTGAGGTTGTTGGTGGGGGCATTTCTAGGATAGCTTTGACTTTAGATGGCAGCGACTTCAATGCCACGCAAAGAGCTGATAAGCCAAGAATTTTCCCGAAAGAACACCAAAGACACATTTCTTTCTCTTTGGTTGAAGCGGACTGAATATTGGCACAGCGATCGAAAATATGGTTAAAAATCGAGATGTTCACTGCGATGTTTATATTTGGCACAGAAGATCATCGACATAATCCTCAAGGTATTTGTGCATATGTAATTAAAATGTAAGTCATAGCCCGCTGATAGGTAATCACCAGCATCTTAAGGCCAAATGGCATGACACGATAACATAAAGGTTCCCCAGGAGTTATGGAAAGTAGTTTTCGTTGATA